>CM053505.1:19651269-19666866 GCA_028627145.1 Eidolon dupreanum
CGCGCGCGCGCGGGAGCGGGGGTTGGGGAGAGGAAGCGGGGCGGGGGGAGGGGAGAGAAGGAGGGAGGGAGGAGGAGAGGGCCTAATTTTCTCAGTCTTTTAAAATACCATCACAATTGAGTAAGCTTACTAACTTTGATATTAAGATATCGTGATATCGGATTTCCTACTATGATGCCATAAAGCATTGATCTCTGATGGCTCAATCATATTGAAAATCTCTACAAACTCTTGGGTTCTATAGTTGTATTTCTCCTTTTGCACAGTGAATCTTTTATGCTCTCTTGAGAATGACAATGAATTGGAGGGTTGGTACTTCTATCATCTTTTATCCAGAAAGTTTCTCTTGCCAGATCTAATCTGCTATTAATCCCATCCAGTGATTTCTTTAATTTCAAACACTGTAGCTTTCACTTCTAGAAGTTAAATTTGGTTCTTTATTTACATATTTCATATTTCTATGTAACTTTTAGAACATATGGGATACAATTATAATAACTATTTTGATTTCCTTGTCTTCTAACACATGTGTAGGTCTTGGGTCTCTTTCAAGTAATTGTTCTCATTGTAACTCATCTTTTTCTTTCTCTTTGTATGCCTAGTAATCTATGGTTGGATGTCATAAATTATTGATTTTACCTTGTGGTGGTGATGAATATATTTATACTTCTATAAATATTGAGTTTTGTTCTGGAACACAGTTAAGTTACTTGGAAAGGCTTTCATCCTTTGGGGTCTTATCTTTAAGATTTGTTTTGCTCTCAAAACTTCACTAGCTAAGTGTTTTTATATATGTTTTTAGATGATGAAAATGAAATTCTCAGAGAAAATGTAAAAGCCATATATCTGGATGTGGTTGGTTTTTAAATATTATCATTAAATAATCTGAATGCACATCCCTCTGATTCTAAAGACACCATGGTGCCAATTTTCTTAATTTTCCTGTTTTTAATTAATTTATTAGGCAGATGAAAAGTCCTTCAAAAGCATCTTAATCATAAATTTTGAATATTGTTCAAAACAACAAAAAATGATAATTTTCTTATCACCAACTCTTAAACAATTTACTATTCTAATCTAAGCTTTCCATTTAAAACTAACTATACATGGTTATAATATATGAGAATACACAAGTAGATGTTATGTTAAAAAAATACCTGTTCTTACATTTTATATTATAAAACATAATTCATTCTACCAGGAAGAGCCAGACATGTTCTAAAATATTTATTTGCAGTAATGTAATATTTATTTGCAGTAATGAATACATATTTTCCATTAATAATTAATAAAGCCAAGAACTGACTACACCACTGAGGTTCCTACCACAGAGATGATGTTAATTTGCATATTTGTATTTCTTTAGTTTAATTCAGAAAAAAATGTTTTCATTTTCCTCTTTGTTACTGGGAGAATCCCCATTCTGTATTCAAAAGAGTAACAGTAAAAAACAAAGGCCTACTTTATATAAAGCCAGAAATTATAAAATAACCACACAAACATATATAAAACACACATATATATTTATATATATTTACACATATAGTATAAATATATATATAAGTACATGTATGTCTGTATATATATGTATATGTATACATATATATAACTTCCTCACTGTTGTTTTCAAAATATTATAGAGAGAACTATGACTTACATTGTATTTACTCATGAATAAACTCTAATGAATAGTTTTCACTCCTTGTTTTTGTCACTTATTCTATAGAATGAGAGATAATATTTGTAAATCATATACCTGATGAGAAGTTAGTATCTAAAATATATAAGGAACTCCTATGTCTTAATAGCCAAAAAATACATAGCCTGACTTAAAAATGGGTGAAGGACTTAAATAGACATTTCTCCAAAGAAGACACACGAATGGCCAACAGGTATATGAAAAGATGTTCAAAATAACTAACCATCAGGAAATGTGAATCTAAACCATGATGAGATGTCATCTCAAACCTGTTAAGATGGCTATTAAAAAATAATAACTGTTGGTGAGGATGTGGAGAAATTGAAACTCTTGTATACTGTTGGTAGGAATGTAAAATGGTGCAGCTGCTATGGAAAACAGTATGGAATATCTTCAAAAAATTAAAAATAGAATTAGCACATGATTCAACAATCCTACTCCCGGGTATATATCCTAAAGATTTGAAATCAAGATTTCAAAGAGATATCTGCATTTGCATGCTCATTGCAGCCACAACAACAGCCACAACAGCCACATATGGAAACAACCTAAATTTCTATCAATGTCTGAATGGGTAAAGAAAATGTGATATATACATATAATGGAATATTTTTCAGCCTTTAACAAAAGGAAACTCCACCATACGCAACAACATAGACATATCTGAGAGAAATTATGCTAAGTGAAATAAGCCAGTCACAGAACGACAAATACTGCATAATTCCTCTTTTATGAGATATCTAAAATAGTCGAACTCATAGAAACAAAGGATAGAATGATAGTTGCCAGGGGCTAACAGGAGGGGAAAATGGGAAATTGTTGTTCAACAGGTATCTAGTTTTAGTTATGCAAGATGAATAAATCCTAGAGGTCTCCTGTACAACATGATCCTCCCATTTAACACTGCTGTATTATATGTTTAAATTTTGTTAAGAGAGATATATAAAGATACTAGGATATGCTAATATGATGAGAATGTCATGGTCAAATCAAATTCTCAGCTCAAGACAATGCAAAATATTACTAATGTTCTATGAATGTGGTAAAAGTCTTATTTCTTGTATTTATTGTATGAGACATAAAAACACTCAATGTTTAAGTTTGAAGACTGCTTCATAATGAGAGTTTAATTAGATTCTTTAAACAGGGCACTTACTGAAAAAGAACTAAAAATTCTTTGTAGTAGAATGAGGAGATAACGGTAGATTCTAATAAGGAATAGCTGGATCTTCTACCCTCACTTAGCTACTTTTATAAGGATAAGCAGTTTATTTTACAGTATATATCAAGATTATTTTTCACCATAATTGGAGACATGTAATGTCTTTTCCAAGAAGAGTTACCTAGAAAGTGGAAGCCAATTTTTCCCATCCCAACCTCTTCAGCCTTCATTGTACTGACTTTTGGTACCACCAACGCCACTACAGTCCACTAGTTAGAAAAGGAACTTGTGAAAATAAGATCATAAATAGCATTTTGACTTATCAGCCTCACAGTAGTACTAGTAGGATCCCAAAAATCCCATAGATATTTCATTAGATTTTTAGTATATCATTAAATAGGTATGCTCAGCTACAAGCAGAATCACCATCTTGGCTGCATGTCTGAGGGAATAATGTTTATAATTAGGAAAGACCTGCCAGAAGCCCTTAAAACTTCCTCTCTCTACTATAATAATATGTCATAAGCATGACTATATCTTTGAATCATAGTGATTAGTTTCACTATCAAAGACAGATTCAGGGTTCTTGATTTCTATCATATTTCCTTTTAACTTTTCAGTTTGTTTACTAAAGAAGTCAGAGTATTCAAGAGTATAACAAAAGATTGTTATAAATTTGATCAGCTAGAGATGGCAAATCAAGGCCTTTGTTCTATATGTGGTCTCTTCATTAGAATAAATCAATAAGGTTCTAAGGAAACTGCTTTGCTTTCTAAGGAATCAATAGCTATTGATTAGACACATGCTTTTATTCCTTTACTCTAAAAAGCTGAGAATATCAGAACAATTTGCTTGCAACACACATGGCAACAGTATTTCACTGTCTTGCCTCAGTCTTTTCACTCTGTGTCACAACTTAGCTCATAGAAATTTTAACCTTCTGACACCACACTCATCCTGTCTTTTTAAGACATCATGCACAGAGAACCTGGAAATCAGTTAACAGACTTTATCCTAAGCATCTTAGCAAGACCCATGTGTGCCAAAAAGTCAGAGGTAAATCATATGAACCAAGTCCATTCCCTATGTTTTGGGAATCTCCCACTTTATCAGACAAATCCACCTTCTACTGTAGAAGCTAAAAATGCCAAGTATTTTCTCAGCTTCCTTTGAAAGTAGGGCAGCAGCACAGGAACAGGATTCTATCAGTTAGATGCATATGCTCCAGATATGGAATTAGAAGCTGCCAGTAAGTAAAAACAGAAATTGCAGAATCTATTCTGGTCACACAAAAGAACAGTAGTGGAAGCAACATCCGCTTTCCAGATGCAGCAGTATCTAATGTTCTGTGTTTGTGAGCACAGCATTACAATCCGCAGAGTCATCAAGAAATCCAGCAATAGTGGCAATGGTATCTTTTATCAGATCGGACTGTAAGATAAATTTAGACACTTTTCCTGGCTAGTAGTTTAGGCCCATAGATTTCTTGGCTCTTCAAACAATTCTGTGAGCTACTCTATATCATTATAATAGTTACTTTCTTCTTAAACTTAACAAAGTCAAATCATGTTGATTAAAACCAAGAGTTCTGTCTGATACACTCAATTATTTAATGAGTATCTTCAATTGGTTTTATCACACCCAAGAGGAAGCTAAACAAATATGACACATTCTATTAGTACATATACATTGAGGGAAAAAATGTGATGGGTGTTAGAGTACATACACGTATAAGAAACTATGAGAGTGCACCTAAAATTTTATTTTTCCGATGCTCGTTGTAATTTCTTCTTTAATTTGTGAATTGTTTAAATGCTTAATTCCTCAAATTTGAATATGTTTCTAAATAATTTTTGTTATTGATTTCTAATTCAACATCTCAATGGAGAAGAAACACATTTTATTGTATTTCAGTTTTGAAAATACTGCTGTAAGTACAAACATATATGAATTTTGTAATGTAGTCTATACATATTTGAAAAAAGTGTGATGTCTGCCTTGTTAATCAGTATGTTGCATATTTCAATTTGGTCAAGTTAGATATTTGTATTCAAATCTATGAACTTTTGGCTGATTGTTCTACCTACTACTGAGAAAATTGTATTAAAATTTCCCACTATGATTGTGGATTTACTTTGTGTTCTGTCAATTGTTGTTAAATGAATGTTTAAGAACATTTTTATTTGTATGGAATTTTAGATTCATTACATTGTTTTGGAGAATTGATCTTTTAATCATGATGAAATATGAAATAAATTCTATAGGTAAGCAATTTGAATTACTAATATAATTTAACAAAGTTACTAAATATAAGGTGACTATATTTTAAAATTAATTGTACTTCTATAAACCAACAGCAAAGAGGAAATGGAATTCAGAAAATGATGCTCTTGATAGTAATATCTAAAAAATGAAATACATCAAAATAAATATAACAAGAGATATGAATATCTCTATATAACTATAAGATTATTAAGAAAAACTAAAGAATACTTAAGTAAATCAAAGGATATATCATGTTTATGGACTGAGGGACTAGACTTATTAAAGCAGTCTATAGTGTACAAATTAATTTCAGTTTTAATGTAATCAAGTCCCATTAGTTTGGGTCTTTTGTTTTGGTTTTTGTGTTTGACTTTTATTTTTTGTGTGTTCATTTGCTTGTTTTTGTTTCTTTGTGAATATTGACAATAGTTTTAGAAGCAGTAGGAAGTCTGTGCTCCTACAATTTAAAATTGCTACTCTCTTCTTCATTGATGCCTGAAATCCCACATTTAGATACTCATTCTTTAATTTTACTTTAATTTCCCCCTCTTAAATCTCAATCCTCACACTTCCTTAGGAGAGGCAGCATCTTAAGTTTATGAACCATTTATGTTTTAGTAAGAACAAATTTGAGATAAATTTCCTAGAAGAAATTTTGTTAGGGAGAAGGATAGAACAGTGGCAACAGGACCCAAAAAGGGTAAATAAAAAGGAAAATTAGTTCAATAAAAATAACCACAGACTCCAGAAATATAGGCCTTTTTCTATTTCTCAATCCTACTTAGAGCAGCTCTGTTTACTAAAATTCAGAAAAGAAAATGAACACAGTATTTCTGCTTATTGATTTATTTTCTATTCTAGCATAAGCCACTGCCAATCAATTAGTCACTACCCTGCTTAATCCAAATTTTTAATTTAAAATTATTAATTTTAAAATGTTGCTTTTTAAGTTGGTATGTCATCTGGATTCCAAAACATGACATTCTGTTCTCTTTGGGACACATAAAAATTTTTTTTTTGATCTTTGGGACTGTATGATTAGTTTACCAAAGGGTGGAAAGAGTATTGGGTTGGAAACAAAGATTTTAATACTTCTTAATGTTCAATATGCGTCCATTTATTTTTGATAAATTGCTTAGCTCAGCAGGCTCCATATTTTTCTCATGTGCAAAATAAAGACACTAAAATATCTCATGAAGTTGTTCCTCTCCATACCTTTAAGAGTACATGACTTTTAGTCAGATGTTCATTTGATCATTCAGGAAATTCTTTTTAAGAATATGATAGGATAATTTTAGAAGACATCTTTCTTTGAATGATACAAATGAAATTTTCCTCAATAATTTCCAGTTAAGAAGTATAAACATATTTTTGCTAGAAATGGGGATATCAGTAAAGTCAAAACTTTCACTGTTTAGAGTCAAAGGTAAAAGAGGAAATACTGTTAATATCAATATTATTAGTTATAAAATACTTTTTACATCTCACAATTTGGTTTTAGAAAGTAATAGTTTTAAATCATCTACAAATACTCAAAAGACAACTTATTCTGTATATGAGGTATAATAACACAATAGTTTGATCTCTTAAATATGATTCCTAATTAAACTTCTCCCTCACTTATTTTGAAAAAAATGAAAAAAGTTTATTCCTTTCATCTAAATTAATTTACAAAAATAGATGTAAATGGTCTGTGCTAGATAATTTATTTAAATATAACATCCTTGTGTTAGAATACTCTCACTTGAGACAGGCAAAATAAGTAGATGAATTATTAAAAATGCCTGCTACTTCTACAATCTGATGGATTTAGACATTATATAATCAATTAACAAATGTCAAAAGTTATTTAGACCAATGGTTTTGAAATTGTTGTCCTTGGAATTGGGGGATTTTGTCAAGGAGACATGGGTTTATGAAAGAGGGAGGGTACAAATAATTAAAGCGCACTGATTTTATACTTTGTAACTTTATTGAGATTACATATTAAATTTTGTTTCAAATACGGGATATGTTATTTTAAACATGTGGATACCATTGACTTATGCAAAATGAATATTTTGAAATGTAGAGATTAATAAGAATAATAGCAAAAACTAGTGCATATTGAGTAGTTTCCTCGACTAAAGGGCATGATCTAGGAGGGTAGCAATGAGCTTGCAGTGTAAAGAATAAGTTGAAAAATATTCAAATATATTTTTGTATATAAAGATTATAGCAGAGGTACAAGAATGAAAAAATCAGAAAAGGGGACTAATTTTGGAGAAAAAAAGTGATTTGCAATAGCTGTCTTTGAAGAAATGGCAAGACATCCATTTGTATATATTTAGAAGGCAATTTACAGTATAAACTGGAGCTTTAGAGTGTAAACTATATAAATATTTGCCATTGAGGTACTATCCAATCCAATAGCAGGTTTTAGTTGGAACCATTAAACTTAATAAGTATTCTGATGGAAGAGGAGAACCAGAAGGAAAAATATAGAAGTTTGATGAATTCTCAAAATAATGAGATGGAAAAAATCAAAAAGAGGAATTTAAGGCAACAAACTGAATTACTGACTATGTAAGAATAACACGGTAGTATATAGTCACACAATTCAAGGGAAAAGATAACAGTCAACTGTGGGTACTGAAATGTACAAAGCAATTGAGATTTTATAGTAAATGAGACAAAAGAAAAACCTTTAAATTTGGGAATTATAAAACTATTATTGATGTTGAAAGTAAAATCTTGGTGAAATGGGGAATGAAAGCAGGGTGAAAAGAGAATATAAAATAATGCACATATACTACTTGCTTTACACATATCATATTATAAGGAAGGGAGGAGCAAATGAATAGGAAGATGAACTTCCTTCATTTTGATAGTAATGGCATCAAAAACACTGAAGGATTTTCAAACAACAAATGAGTTGATGGTTAGAAAAACTTTGCTTAACTTTTAAAAAGCTGTGCTTCAAATACCTTATGGCTATCTCAACTAATTCCTTACTCTTTCCACTACTATATGCTAATTCCAAGAGAGTAATAGAAACCTGTCACTTATTTTTAACAATGGTTGCTCTTTTCTTCAGCAGTCTTCTCTTAATCTACTATCTTTTACTTTCTCGCCTTAGCCTTACAATAATATTTTAGCACAGAAGGAATATAACAATAATGTTGGACTCATTTCTAATTCTATCTCTTCAAACATATTTTCCCACATGAAATAGTTAGGATTAATTAAAAAGAAAGCAGAGTGACAAATAAGAAATCTCTCTTTTAAAAAGATTTAAAAAATCTTTGCTGTGAAAAGTAGATATGAATCACTGAGAGCACGCATTC
The DNA here is from genome assembly GCA_028627145.1 of Eidolon dupreanum. Taxonomy (NCBI): domain Eukaryota; kingdom Metazoa; phylum Chordata; class Mammalia; order Chiroptera; family Pteropodidae; genus Eidolon; species Eidolon dupreanum. The sequence goes on from CM053505.1 coordinate 19,659,722, forward strand.
AGATATTAGCTAGGCGTGTTTTATTTAATAAAGTTCTAAGTCTTTCACTCAGGCTTTATTCTAGTATAATTGTGCCCTCTACAGTCTTGTCAAGTGAATGAAGGTGACCTTAGCTTGAAAGAAATCTGATAAGTCTCTGATACTCAGTTCTCACTCTGATTTAGGCAGGAAAGCAATATTTAGTACTTTATAAAAATGTTCTTGACCTATAATAATTTAGGGAACTCTCTAAGATAAAAGGTAACTAAATTTAACAAGTGGACACATTACTGGCTATGTGATTATCACTGAAAAATAAAATGAAATTTTTTGTAGATCTAATTTTCTGCTTCAATACTGAAAACTATATTTATTGATGATAATGTTGAATTTTATCTGAGCCCTGTGTGAGGTAGGAAGAAACTTTCCTGTACCCTTCTAAGTTATTCCAGCTGGTCAAATAATAAAATTGAGATGAGGCAGACTGACAAGAGAAAATAACCAAATTTAACTACATACCTATATATGGGAACCCCACATACTTGAGAGTCAAAGACCCCACATACATGAGAGGTTCAGAGACAAAAATGTAAAATGAGGTACATATGAGATTCTGAGCTAAGGATGAGATAAGGCACTTTGGGCTTCAGAGAGGAAGAAAGTCATTCTCAGATGATAAGAAGAGCAGATGTTCAATAATTAGAAGTCTCCCCTGCCCTATAAAACATGAACTCTGGTCATAACTCTTATTATGGGCAAGGCCCCTAATTTAAATTCTTTAAGGAAGAAGTAAAAGTTTCTGCTGAGCCTGCGGGGTCTCAATTGCTTTCAGCTCAAAATAATCCACATGCCAAAGTGACACATCTTGGGGAGGTCTATTCTAAAACCCTTCACCTATAATCCTATAAAACAGCAAAGTTAAGGTATACTTCTGCCCTTTGTGTTGTGCAAAACAACTTATTGCAAAGAATAGCCCTTCCCTATATGATTTAAATAAGACTCACAGATACTTCCCCTTGTTTACCTATGGCAAAGTCAGACAAAGATCCTCCAAATTCCTATTTTTTGCCTCATAAATTATCGTATGAACTATTTGTTCCTACTAATCAATTGGAACAAACTGCCTGATAATCAAACTTTAGTTAAAGTTTCACTCCTTCCTTCAGGCTCCAGAACTTGGACTCATTATCAGCCTGAGTCAACATAAGATCTCACCTGAAAAAAGGCTGACCTCATGGTAGAAAATTTTCTAATCTACTATCCATTCAAGCCACTCTTTTATCCCAAATCTCTTAACCTATTCTTTCTAATCTTGCTTACTCCTCCCAATAGAAGAAAACCTCTTCTTGCCCAGCCTTTGAGAGGCTTACAGATCTTAAGGTCACAGCATTCTCCCTATTGCAATAGTCCTCCTCCCTCTATTGCAATAGACCCCTCCATGAAATTATCCTTTTGAATAAAGTATCTCCTTACTAAGTTGGGATTTTTTTTATTTGACATTGGCAACTGGTAGAAAGAAGTAAATATTCCTGTATTTGAATAAATGTGATAATGGTAAATTGAGAACTCTTACATATTAAATAATTTGATTCATTCAGTCAATTATAAATGTTAAAAGAACACATTAAAGAGTCCACAAGGAATCATTTAAGCAACTGCTACATGCTAGAGTCTCTTTTACTAGGCCACAATTAGACAATTCTTTTTGTTCAAAAAGCACATGGCTTAGTACATGAGACTAACATAAAACCATCATGAGATGAGTTGATACAAATCTATACCAAGTGTTATGTGTACTTTTGATAAAGTCATTTACTATGAATACTGAGGGTGAGTGGCAGGAAAATGATGTGGCAGGGAAGTTTTATATAGAGAGCTGGTATCTGAGAAGAGCATTAAAGGATGGACTTTGTCAGATGAACAAACTGAAGAGTCTGCATTTGGCATTGAGAATGAAGTAATCACAAAAGACCAAGAATAGCATGGCTTGTCTGGGTAGTAAAAATAGTTGGAATTGACTCAGTTATAGAGCTTGGATGTAAGACAACTGAAGGGGAACTAGAAAGATGAGCATACACAAGGCAGACTTTTACAACTATGAAGGTTGGGGTACCACACGATTTTACATAATGATGTGATTGGTATTTCCCAGAGCTGTGTAAAGCCCTGAGCAATAGCTCTGAGCAGGTATCAAATTAGTATTTTTATGCCAACTGTATACGTCAGGCTGTTTTCAGTAGCAAATAATGGAAACTAAATCTGCCTGTCATTGGCTTCAAGTGGATTTTTGGAAGAACATCAGTGGTTCATAGTACTGCTATGGGGCTAGAGAAGAGCCAAAACACTTCAGCAGATTACAGACTGGAAGTTAGAGAGCTTTCCTCTAACAGGAACAATTGGGCCAGAATATTAGTCACCAAAGTGCAGGAACTACCAACATAACCACTATGAAATAATAATAGCTATCTCTCATTGTTGCAGTGTTTTGTTCTATATTCAATCCTCTAAGCAAGAAGCTTTGATTAAGTCTTAGCTGGGCTCTTCTCACTGGAAATATGACACAAAGTAGAGATTATCCTCAAAAAAGTAAGGAAGAATTCAATACTGGACTGCCAAATATGACAAATGTTTAAAAACACACATATGCACAAGCTGGGGAGTTTGTTTTGTTTTCTAAGGCAGGGGTTGGAAAACTTTTTCTTAAAAGTTCAGATACTGGAAGAGGTGGAGAAAAATGGCATAGATGATAGAGGCTTTGTTCATCCCTCTCACAACCACATCAAAGTTGTGACAGAAACATGGAGAAAACAGCAAGCAAACTCACCAGGGATCTAGATGGACAGAAGCACTACAACTAGGGAGAGAAGTAATCAGCCTATAACAGTAGAAGGTAGAAGGTGGTGAAGACGTGAGGCTGCCTGGTCCCCAGTGGCTGACTAAGACAGAGGCTGCGGCAATGGCAGTAAGAGCTGCAGATGCCACTTAAAGGGGCCCTGTCGGCGAGTGGATTTTCACAATGAAGGACTTACTCACTCTGAGCACCAGTGCAGGGTGGACTGCATGGGGGCACCAAGGACTTACAGGAGGACACTGAGTTGTCAGAGTGAGGGTTGGAGGCCAGGCTTTCTCCCAGGTAGAAGTGCCAAAGTTATCCATTGTTCCTCTGTTGAGCCATCTGCTCTCCCAGTGTGCACATGCTGTCAAACTGGATAACAGAGGTCTCTACACCCAGAGGATTCTCTGAAACTTCGCTTTCCCCAACTCGCTGCCCCACCCAAGCCACATCCAGGTGTGTCCTCAGTGAGTCTGGTGCTCCTTGTTAAGCAGTTCCAAGACTCACACTGGCCTAGGTTTCTGGTGTGGTTTCTTGTGGCAACTATAACCATAACATCTGTGGATTGCTTGCTGAATCTTAACAGATGGCCCCAGAAGGGCACAGGCTGGGGCTCAACTTGGCTTGCAGCTGGACCCCTCTCAGGATTGTGCCACTGGACACCTACCACACAAAACCACGCTAAAAAGACCAGGAGATTTAGGAGTTTTGCTTAGTACATAGAAACAAGTACAGAAAGACAGCCAAAATGGGAAGACAAAGAAGAAGAAAACATATGATAGAACAGAACAGAGATCCAGGAATAATGGAGGCAATCAATCTAAAAGATACAGGATTCAAAACACTGGTTATAAAGATGTTCAATGAACTTTCGAGAAGTGTAGATGAATTCATTGAGAATTTTAACAAAGAGATAAAAAACACAAAAATGGAAATAGAAATTATAAAAGGGAACCAGAAATGAAGAACACATTACCTGAGGTGAAAAGGAAATTAGAGGAAATAAACAAAGTGGATAAAGAAGAGGATTGAACCACCGATATAGAGGATGGGGAAGCCAAGGACACTCAATCAAAAAGGCAAGAAAAAAGAAGCCAAGCCTATAATAATAATTTAAGGAGACTATGAGACACTATTAAAGGTAAAAATATTCATGTCTTAAGGGTACCTGAAGGAAAACAGGACATTGAAGAACTATTTGAAGAAATATTGATATTGATGGAAAACTTCCCTCACCTGGTGAAGGAAATAGACATACAACCCCAGGAAGCTCAGAGAGACCCCAAAATCAAGAACCCAAAGAGGTCCATGCCAAGACACACCATAATTAAAATGCCAAAGGTTAAATACAAAGAGAGAATCTTAAAATCAGCAAGAGAAAAGCACTTGGTTACCTACAAGGTAGCACCCATAAGACTGGCAGCTGATTTCTCAAAAGAAACCACGCAGGACAGAAGGGCTTGGCACAAAATATTAAAAGTGATGAAAACCCAGGATTTATGACCAAGAATACTTGATCCAGAAAAGCTTTAAATTACAGTCAAAGGACACATAAAGAGTTTCTCGGACAAAAATAAGCTACAGGAATTTATCAACACCAAGCCAATATTACAGGAAATGTTGGAGGGATTTCTTTAAGAAGAAAAAACAGGAATAAAGAATGGTAATAACTACATTTCTATCAACAAGTACCTCAAATGGAAAAGAATTAACTGTTCCAACCAAAAGATAGAGTGGCTGAATGGATAAGAAAACAAGACCCCAAAATGCTGCCCACGAGAGACTCACTTCAGATTAAAAGACACACAGACTAAAAGGAAGGGGATGGAAAAAGATGTTGCCTTGATGGACCTAGAGGGTATTGTGCTGAATGAAACAGGTCAGATAAAAACAAATATCACATAATTTTACGTACATGTGGAATCTAAAGAACAAAATCAACAACAGCAGCAGCAGCAACAACAACAACAACAACAAAAAAATGGAAATAAATTCATAAATACAGAGAATAATTTGAGGGCTACTAGATGGGAGGGGTTTGAGGGGACAGTGAAAAAGGGCAAAGGGATTAAGAAGTGCAAATGGATAGTTACAAAATAGACATGGAGATATAAAGTGTAGCATAAGGAAAATAGTTAATGATGTTGTAATAAATATGTAAGGGGGAAGAGGGGTACGAGATTTAGTGGGGTGATCACTAATCATTAGGCTGTATGAATGAAACTAATATATTATTGTATGCCAACTATGATTGAAAAAAAATATTGAATTGTGCAATGTAAATACAAGCAACTAATTGTCTATTTTATTTCAATAAAGCTGAAGAAAAAGAAAAACCAGATACCAAATATTTTATTCTTGCCATTTATATGGTCTCAGTAGCAACTTATCAACTGTGCCCTTGAAAGCAATCACGCACAATACTAAATAAATAGGTTTGGCTGTGTTCCAACAACATTTTACTTACAAAATAGATGGCTAGCCTAATGGTCTTAATTTGCCAAAGACCCCATTCTTAGGGTTGGGAAGGACCTGAAGGATCTCAAGTCTTTGTTTTTCCTGATGAATTGGCCATTTTCTCCATGACTAGGTGAGGTGGTAGCTATAAAAGGAACAAACATCATTCTCTGTCCTCAACAAAGTTATAATACAGTAAATAAGGCCAAAATAAAGCATAAAATCATCATAATGCTGTAAAGAACATTATAAAGAATTAATTTGGAAGTATTCCCACTTACCAAAATTACTCCCAATTTGTGTAATTTCAGATGCAGTTTATCCCATCTCTCCTTTTTCTGAAATATAAAGGAAATGCTTGGGAGGAGAGACATGAATACCATCTTCATAAGAAAATGCTTGGGAGGAGAGACATGAATACCATCTTCATAAGAAAATAATGGAGGGTTTGTACTAAAGAACAAGGAAAAAGCTAAATGGGTAATAGCATTAGATATAATTAGGGATTTCTACATGAGAAATTCTGTAGCACTGTGGAGTACAAGAAAATTGAGTAGGGGAATGGAGATTTAAAGAATGTTCATTGAGGGGGACCAGAGTTTGTCACTCTAAAATATTCCTGTTGGAAATCAGGGATGAAAGAGGAGAAATTATGACTGATATCGCAGAAATACAAACGATTGTACAATAATACTATGAAAAAGTATATAACACAAATTTTAATAACCTAGAAGAAATGGACCAGTAATTAGAAAAATACAACCTTCTTAGACTGAATCAAGAAGAACTGGAGAATCTAAATAGACTGATCAGCAGTATGGAAATTGAAACAATTATCATAAACCTACCAAAGAGTAAAAGTCCAGAACTAGATGGCTTCACCAGTGAATTCTACCAAACATTCAAAGAAGATTTAATACCTATTCTCCTCAAACTCTTCCAAAAAATCGAAGAGGAGGCAATACTTCACAACTCATTTTATGAGGCCAATATTACTCTTATACTAAAACCTGGTAAAGATAACACGCAAAAAAATAAAACTACAGACCAATATCTCATGAACACAGATGCAAAAACCCTAAATAAGATACTAGTGAACCGAATACAGCAACATATGAAAAAGATTATATACCACGATCGAGTGGGCTTCATCCTAGAGACACAGAGATGGTTCGACGTACACAAATCAATTAATGTGATACACCACATAAAAAAAATTAAAAAATAAGAATCATATGATCATATCAATAGAGGCAGAAAAAGCCTTCAACAAAATATAACATCTATTTATGATCAAAACACTTAACAAAATTGGTATAGAAGAAAAGTACCTTAACATAATAAAGGCCATATATGACAAACCATCAGCCAACATGATACTTAATGGTGAAGAACTAAAAACCTTCCCTCTAAGATCAGAAACAAGGCAAGGTTATCTACTATTACCACTGTCATTCAATATAACATTGGAGGTTCTAGCAAGTGCAATCAGACAAGAGAAAGATAAAAAAGGCATTCAAATAGGAAACTAAAAAGTCAAACTGTCACTATTTGTGGATAACATGATTCTCTATATAGAAAACCCTAAAGACTCCACAGGAACACTACTAGAAACAATAAGCAAATACAGTGAAGTTTTTGGATACAAAATCAACATTCGAAAATCCATAGCTTTCCTATACTCTAATAATGAAGCATCAGAAAAAGAAGTGAAAAAATAATTCCTTTTGCAATTGCAACAAAAATAAAATAAAGTACCTAGGAATAAATCTAATGAAACATGTGAAAGACCTATATAATGAAAACTATAAGACCCTATTAAAAGAAATCGAAGAAGATACAAAGAAATAGAAATATATTCCATGTTCTTGGATTG
>CM053505.1:19667366-19707620 GCA_028627145.1 Eidolon dupreanum
AGTATCCTATTATAGATGATTGGCTAAAGAAGGAGTGGTACATATATTTGATGGAATATTCCTCAGCCATAAGAGATGAAATACTGCCATTTGCTACCACATGGATGGACCTCAAGATAATTATGCTAAGCAAAATAAGCCAGACAGAAAAACTTGAAGATCACATGATATCACTTATATGTGGGATATAAACCTAAAATCAAGAAATGAACAGGATAAACAAAGAGACTCGTGGACATGAACTATAGACTAGTGGTTACTAGTGGGGTGGGGGAGGAAGGGGGAGGTAGATGGGGTAAAGGAGTTCAAATATAGGGAAAAAGGGGAAGGGTAAAGTAGATAAAGGGGATCGAATATATAATAGCCGAAGAAAATTGGACTTTGGGTAGTAAACACACAATAGAATATACAGATGTCAAATGATAATGTACACCTGAAAATTATATAATTGTATTAACCAATGTTACCCCAATAAACTTAGTTATAAATACATAAATAAACAAACAAACAAACAAACAAATAAATAAATAAATAAAATCTATTGAAAAAATATATTCCTGTTGAGATATTTATTTTGAGCTGGTTATTAAGAAACAGAAAATTCAGAAAGCACCTTTGATTTTCTCTCTAACTGCCTAAAAATATTTAGACAGAATACTTACACCAGGAAGGCAGATATAGACATAGATAACTAGAATTTAATATGAACTAGGTTGGTAGGCAGGGAAGAATCTAGCAAGGTTCATTTGATCAAAGTCCTCTCTGTTTCCCATTGTTAAACATGACCCAGTAAACATTTATTTACCAAACATTTGCTTTTCCATCTCCATGTGAATTACCTTCATGCTCTCTGAAGTCCAAACCACTAACGCCCACCCTTTGCTCAAGATGACATATAAGTCTTACCTACAGGATCTCTCCTGTCTCATATTCTTATGGAACCCCTTTATGTACATATGTAATAAATGTGGTCATTTCTTCTGTTAATCTATCACGTGTTAACTTGATTATTAGTCCAACCGGAAGAATTAAAAAGAGTAGAAGTAAAATTAATTATTCTACCCCCATTTGTGTGTGTTTCAATTTAACAAATGTTGGAGAGAAACATGGTACGAGGGAAAGAGCATTAACCCCAGAAGCATGGGTTTAAAGTCCTATTTCTGTCACTCTCTTGTCATAAGACTTTTAAAAAATCTTTTAATAACTCAGTTATCATTTTTTACATGTTAAAAAAATGAGATTTTCTTTTAGCTTTGAAGTTCTAAATTATATGGTCATTTTTAGTTTGAGCTTTTTAAAACTTGCCATCTAAACTCTTAGTTACTTCTAAACTTCAAAGTATATATAGGTAGCTGATTACTTGTGACCTCTCACTGATAGGCCTATTTTACTCAAATAAAGCCAACTACTCTACAGAAATGTACTCAATCTGGCTAGAAGACATCTAAATAGCTACCTGTTCTCTGTTTAATGGTATATATTTTATAAAATGCTCTGTAAGATTTATGACTGAGGTCTTTAGTGTCCATGAATGTAAGCATGTTGGTTAAAGGAGTAAAATGTAGATTTCACTATTTGTATGTTATTCACATGACTTTTATTCTTATTAAGTCATTACTAGAAAAATATGTTCCTGCTAATAGTATGTACACTATATATCAAAAATGAAAGTTATTTTGGCAAGGTCAGACTCTTGATAGTTAACACTGCCTAGTATATTTTCAATATTGGAATTCTTTATGGATACATTCATAATACTTTTATTATTCACTATGAAGCATTTTCACAATACATGTATATGAATATATGTGGATTAATAGTACCTTTCAAAACCTAAAAGTCTGTTTCAAGTCCCATTTGCTAAGCAGCTTTAGGTCTTTAATAAGAGATGACATGATTTATTATCATATTCACAAGCCAAAAAAGTTTCATATTTGCAAAAGAAAACTGTGACCAGGAGAATTTGTGGTATCACTCTATATGTACACATATGCATGAAAATAATCTATATGTTTGTATGTATTCGTATATATTATATATATGTATATATTATGCATATGTATGTGTGTATATCTACTCATCTTTCCACTTACCCATACATACATCCATTAATCTATCTAGCTATCTTCCTACATATAATGATAAAACAAGATCAAAGTACCAAAGAAATTTAGAGCCTAAAATATCTTTGGGGATAATTATAGACAAAGAATGTTATTTCCAGAGTTTATACTCTCCAAGACATCACCAGTAGTAAGAACTCAACTGGAATCTAATCCCCATGTCCTGATTACAAATTCAGTTTTCATTCCACCACACTACACTGTCTTTGCACATATATTTTGTATATGGATAAATATATACTGAACTTTAGAACATAGTGTTAAAGCTGAAACTATTTTCTGCATTGAACACCCTATTGTCAACAAGATTCTTACCTGAGTTTTGAAATTTACTGATTGTTACTGTCAATCCCATTTCTTCCTCGTCATTTTTACATGGAATCAATATTAGGAGAATTTCCTGTTAGATAACAGTTTTTTTGACCACAAATATCTATTAAACTACTGTCAGAGAAAATGGATGCTAGTGTCAAAGGCAGTTTTGCTGACACGCATACACACAAATTACAAATTGCATTCAACTGCTCTATTTTCAAGCTATTTGATAACTAGATAAATGGGATATTCTTTCTTTCTACCATATTTTTTTTTACTACAGCAAGACACATACACAAGTTTCCTGTAGTATCTTACTATGCAAATAAATTTTCAATAAAGACTTAATCACTAGCACAGCTAAACATTTTAAAGCAATTTCTCCTCTAGTCAGAAATTCATTTTTCCCAAGTATAACCACACACTAAACACACACAAACTTCATTTCTTTAATATAGCTTTTTCTCTGATTCATGCCCAATTTACCTAATATAGTAGCGAAGAGGAATTTTCCACTCAAATGGCTAACCTTGTAATCAGCTCTTTGTTCTGCTTCTGTGGACATGCTTGCTACATAGGGCGAAGGGCAGAGTGATTTAGAGATCAACTGAATACTCACCATCCCCTATGATTGTTCTGTCTTGATAACAGATATATTACCTAAATTCCTGTTCGAAAATCACATGCTCTGTAACTGTCCATAGCTCATGCCAACTTAAAAGCGTGGATATAAAAGCAAAATTGTCCCTGAGATTGGGGCCCAGATCTTCAGAGCGCTAGCTCTTCTAGGACCACTGGCATAATAAACCTGAGTTCTCTGAGTCTTTGAGTGGTGTTTGGTTTCTCACCAGTCTGATTTCACAACATTTCTGCAACATTTCTGAAGGCTCCAGTGAGATTCCAACCACGCTGGCCCTTTGAGCTGCCAGACCAGTGGTGTAGCGTGGCCAGGCTGGGGAGGGGGGGCTCCGAGATGAACGGGGAGGTGTGCCACCTGATAGTATTCCGAGTTCTCTTTCTGACCAGCACTCCTACTCTTTGACGGCCAAACCCCCAACCGGACTCATAGAAGGGACGGACCAACTCACCAGAAATGGCCACAGGATAAGATAAGGACCTGGCGCTCAGCCCCCTAGTCAGGCCCCGTCTCTGGATGGAAGAGGAGCTTGATCACCTCCTACTCTTCAGTTAGAAAACACAGGTCAGGGTCTTCCCAATGAGGAAGACATCAGGGTCTTCCCAAGGGGGAGGAGACTAGATCGGAGCCTTCCAAAAGGAAGGGGGCAATGTTTTAACCTGGCGTGTGTATGAGTGAGTAAATGAGTGGCCTGATCAGTTTGATCTGTCAGGTCTGAATATGTGGCTCCACAGCTGGACACCCTTAAGGTTCCCTAAAGGCTACAGAGTCTGAGTGGGCTCATCTGAATTTCCGTGGTGTACGGCATATGGTCCAGGGCAGCATTGGACTAGTGTCCGATCGTAAGTCACAAAGCTGAGTCTACTATGGCCAAGTGTCACCTAAGCTCCTTCAGGACATGACCAGAGGAGCACCTGAGTGGCTTCCTCTTTGGAAGAGGTACCCACCCTTGTTTGTCTTTGCGTCACCAACACAGGGTGGGATATATGGTCTTGGGGGGAGCAATTAATCACTGATTCGGCTTAAGAATTGTCTATCTCCAAACGGCCCTTTTGACATAGGGGCCCTCTGTCGAATTATTTTCTTGAAATTTTAAGGTCTATTTGCCCCCTCCATTAGGAAGCTCCTTAAGGCAATATGGGTGGAGGTTCTTCTAAGCCAACTGTCTTAAATTGTATGTTGAAAAAAAAAAATTAAGAAAGGCTTCTCAGGGGGTTGCGGGATCAAATTGACCACAGGAAAACTTTGTATTCTTTGTGAGCTTGAGTGGCCTGCCTTTGGGGTAGGATGGCCTTCAGAAGGGACCCTGGACCTTCCCACTGTTACAGCTATGTACCGGGTAGTGACAGGGACCCCTGGTCATCTAGACCAGTTCCCATACATAGACTCATGGCTGCAAATCGCTTCTGCAGTGCCCCCTTGGGCCTGGTTCTGCACAAATAGGCAGGGACAGAGTAAAGTACTTGTGGCCTGACTGACTCGGGGAAAAAAACAAGGAAGAGCCTGTAAGAGTCATCCACCAAGGAGACCCTGAGGAAGAACCTCTCTTCCCACCACTGTACATCCCAATAGCTGTGCCAGTCCCTGCACAGCTGCTCTACCCACAATTACCGATAGCCCTCTGCCTCGGTGCCTTCACCACCCCAACAGCCTGAGCAGCCATGAAGCCCAAGTCCACCGCATCTTCTCTCAGCCACACAACCAGTCCAGCAGTCTGTGGCCCTTCAGATGCCTCTCTGAGGAATGCAAGGCCCTTTAGAAATGGGAGAAGATGGCACATACCAGCCATTCAGCACAACTGACCTCCTCAACTGGAAGCAGCACACCCTATCCTATTCGGAGAAACTCCGGGCAATGATTGGCCTACTCAAGTCCATATTCCGAACTTACCAGCCTATCTGGGATGACAGTCGTCAACTCCTCGTAATTCTTCAACAGTGAAGAATGACTCCAGATTCTGTCAGAAGCACGGGGGTGGTCCAAGGACAAGCACCAGACAGTGCACTAGACCCTGAAGCCTGGGCCACAGGGGCAGCGCCTGATGCCAGGCCCAATTAGGACTTCAACATCCTGAATGGAAGAGTCTCAACAGGTACTGGCAGGCCATACTGCAGGGGATAAAAGCTGGGGCCCGGAAGCCAGCAAACATGTCAAAAACAGCAGAAGTACTCCAGAAGCCGAATGAATCACCCACAGGATTCTATGAGAGACTAAGTGAGGCGTTCCAGGTGTATACCTCTTTTGACCCTGAAGCATGAGGAAACCAACGCATGATCAACGCAGCATTCATTGCTCAATTTTACACTGACATCTGCTGCAAACTTCAGAAATTAGATGGCTTTGCTGGGATGAATGCCACCCAGCTACTGGAGGTCACAAACAAGGTGTTTGTAAACTGTGACCAGAAGGCCCAAAAGATAGCTGATAAGCAGATGAAACAAAAGGTGTCCTTGCTGGCTGCTGTGTTAGGGATCCCAGGCCTGGTACAATAGACTACTCCCCATGGAAGGGAGAGGCCAAAAGAAGACCACCACTACGCCTCGACCAGTGCACCTATTGCAAAGAGACCAGCCATTGGAAAAATGACTGCTCAACCACAGGAGGATGTCTGAAGGGTCAAATAAGTTCAATCAAACCCGTAAAGGGAAATACCAGCCTGAGCCAGTCGTCCAAGATCTTATCAGCCTGGCGGAAGCATGGCCTGACTGCACTGGCAGTCAGACTAGGGGCAACCAGGCTCCCTGATCTTAGGTCCCTGGGAGCCTATGGTAGCAAGAGAAGTAGGGGGCCAATCAATGACTTTTATGGTAGACACTGGGGCTGAATACTCTGTGGTAACCATGCCTGTGGCTCCTCTTACAGGCTGAAAAACAACTATTGTTGGGGCCACAGGGGACCGAGCCACTCGCTTGTTCTGTGAAGCCCACTCAGTGGCTGCCTAGTAACTCATGAGTTCTGTACCTACTAGGGTGCCCCATCCCCCTTTTGGGTAGACACTTATTAATGAAGCTTGGAGCACAAATCACCTTTGTCCCCGGGAAGCCCACCAGTCTCACACTGAGGAGCCAGTCTGCTCTAATGATGATAGCAACTGTGCCCGGGGAGGATGAATGGCACCTCTATTCTCCTGAAAGAAAACAAACAAATCCAATCAGCCTGCTAGAAGAGTTCCCTGCTGTCTGGGCAGAAAATGGGCCCTGAGGTCTAGTCAAGAATCACACATCCATCGTAGTGGACCTGAGGCCAGGAACCACTCCTGTCACACAAAGGCAATATCCCATGCCATGGGAAACACGCTTGGGAATTCAGGACAAGATCCAATGTTTGCACGACACCAGAATTCTGAGTATCGGTCACCTTGGAACATTCCGTTCTTACCAGTCAAGAAGCCTGGAGGGAACGACTACCACCCCGTCCAGGACCTCTGCACCATCAGCAATGCAGTGGTCACCATCTATCCAGTGATACCCAACCCATACACCCTCCTGAGTCTTTTACCTGCCCAAGCAAGCTGGTTCACCTGCCTCAATCTCAAAGATGCCTTCTGCTTCCGGTTATCACCGATCAGCCAGCCTTTGTTTGCTTTGAGTGGGAAGACCCACACACCAGGAAAAAGACACAACTGACTTGGACTCAACTGCCACAGGGGGCTTCAATGACTCACCCACTCTGTTTGGTGAAGTGCTGGCTGCAGATCTTGCTGCCTTTCCTGGAGAGACTTTGAACTGAACTCTATTCCAATGTGTAGATGACCTGTTGCTAGCTAGCTCCACCCAAGATTGCTGGAAAAGTACTAGAGCCTTATTGGCCCTACTCTCTACCATGAGATACAAAGTGTCATGGAGGAAGGCTCAAATCTATAAACAGGAGGTCAGATACCTCGGGTTCCTCATCTCAGGACATTGGGCACTTGGACATAAAAAGAAATTGGCCATCTGTTCAATATCTCAGCCAAACACTAAGAAAGAGGTCTGTGAATTCCTAGGAGCTGCTGGATTCTGCCAGTTCTGAATATCAGGTTTCTCTGAAATTGTCAAGTCACCATACGAGGCCACAGTTGGGTCTCATAAAGATCCCCTGATTTGGGGCTTCAAACAAGAAAAGGCTTTCAAAGAAATAGACTTTTGACTAGTGCCCCAGCATTAGGACTACTGGACGTGACATGGGACTTTAGCCTCTTCATACAGGAGAAGAATCACACTACACTGGAGGTCCTCACACAAACAGATGGGCCATGGCAATATCCAATTGCCTATTTGTATAAACGCCTAGGTCCGGTGGCTGCGGGATGGCTGCCATGCCTCTGGGCCTTAGCTGCCATGGTAGTCCTGGTCAGAGAAGCGGACAGGCTCACGCTGGCACAGAATGTAAATGTAAAGGTCCCCCATGCTGTAACTGTATTAATGAATAATCTAGGATATAAGTGGGTGACCAACACTAGAATAACTCATTATCAGGAACTGCTTTGCAAAAATCCACAAGTCCACCTAGAGACTGTGCAGACATTGAACCCCACAATGTTTCTGCCTACTTAGGGGCCTCTCAAACATGACTGTGAGGAGGTCACGGATAAAGTCTACTCAAGCAGGCTGGACCTGACTGATGTTCCTCTGCAGAACCCAGAACTGGTATTGTTTACCAATAGAAGCAGCTTCATCCGTGAAGGACAGTGCAAAGCCAGCTATGCAATAACAACCATGGATGAGGTGTTCAGAGCTGAGGCTCTGCCACAGGGCTGGTCGGCATAGTGGGCCGAACTATGGGCACTCATCCAGGCACTGCGGCAGGCTGAAGGGAAACAAACCAATATCTATACTAACTCAAAGTATGCCTTTGCTACTTTGCACATACATGGGGCCATTTATAAAGAGAGGAGTTTACTGACGGTGGGAGGAAAAGAAATCAAAAACAAAGAAGAAATCCTTCAACTGTTAGAGGCAGTCTGGAAGCCTTCCCAGGTGGCAGTCATCCACTGCAAGGGCCATCAGAGAGGAATCAACTGTCACTAGGGGAAATCGACTAGCAGACCAAGCAGCTAAGGAGGCTGCCAACCAATCAAGTGCCACAATGGGTTCTGGGCCAATCTCCAAGTTTCTCCTGGAACCAGAATTGCCTCTATCCCCAAAATACATTAAGGAATGGGCTTTAAGTGAAGGAGTATCCAAGAGGAAGGAGGGCTGGTGGGAGCTTCCAGATCAAAGACTCTTTCTTCTCACTGCGCTGGCAGCTCAGCTGGTAAAACAACACCATGAGTTGACTCACCTAGGGAAAACTACTTTAGAAAGCCTGTTAGGCTACTACTTTTTCATACCCAAATCCCCAACCCTGTGCCCCCAGACCAGCACTAGATGTGTAACATGTGCATGAAACAACACTGGCGAAAGGCCAAGGTCTAATCCAGGGGTGCAAACAATTGGGACCATGCCCTTCAAAGACATAGAAGTGGACTTTACTGAGGTCAAGCCCTGCCGGGGCCATCAATACTTGCTTGTGTTAATTTGCACCTACTCTGGATGGCCTGAAGCTTTCCCTACATGCACTGAATGGACACAAGAAGTAGCTAGAGCCTTATTGAGGGAAATTGTTCCAAGATAAGGGCTGCCCCTCTCTATAGGATCTGGCAATGGACCTGCCTTTGTGTCTGAGAGAGTCCAGACTCTGTCCAAAGCTCTAGGAATCAAATAGAAGTTCTACATGGCCTACAGGCCACGAAGTTCAAGGAAAGTTGAGCACATGAACCAGACCCTCAAGATCACTCTAGCTAAGCTTTGTCAGTAAGTCCAGTTATCTTGGATTGACTTGCTGCCTTTAGCTCTACTCTGAGCAAGGTATACTCCAAGGCCTTCAGGCTACTCCCCTTTTGAAATCCTTTATGGGAGACCTCCCCCAGTGATAGGAAAGCTAAAAAGAGACGCTCAACTGATAGGTGACCTAGAAATGTCCCGACACCTTCAGACCCTAGGGAGGATCCAATGCACATCACCCATGAAACCTTAGAAAGAGTACCTATCCCCTTAGGGAATTGAGTCCACCTCTATCATCCAGGAGATGAAGTATGGGTTAAAGATTGGAAGAAAGAGCCACTCCAGCTGAGCTGTACTGGCCTTCACACTGTTATATTAGCATCTCCCACTGCTGTTAAGGTTGCAGGTATCACCCCATGGATCCACCACACCTGGTTAAAGAGAGCGACATCCCCAGAAAACCAGGAGACCTGAATTGCAGAGCCTCTTTCTGATCAGCTGCTCTGAGTCACGTTCCGGAGGCAGCAAAAATCCACCTGAGATCTTCGGCCCTGCTCTGGCCACCACTGGAAGCTGGCCAGTCTACGCACAGCAGAAGCTTTAGGATCAACCGTCCAGACTGTCCAAGTGTATTGTTATCATCCTGTAGCCTTAACCCTCTTTAGGGTACTTGTCCTGCTGCTTGCTTTAGGTTTGGCCTCAGTAGCATCCTCCAATTGGACTCTGAGTCAAAGAATCACTTTAGCCCTGACCTATTTAGCCTATGTCAGGATTCTCTCGATTCTTACATGTTTAAGCTAAACCTCTCAACTCTTGTAATCATGGGGAAAATCTTTCTTTTATTAATTCTAATAGGCTTTTATGTTCAGGTAATCCAAACACTAGTGTCTCTTAGTTCACCCTACAAGGGAATTATGGATACTGAGTACTTATATAGAACTCTTAATTTAACATATCATCTCTTCAACTCTTCCAACAGTGACTTAGCTAAAGATGGTTGGTTCTGCCTATCTCCATCTTCTACCCTTTACTTGGCTGTTCCCATCCCCATTCAGTATTGGGCAACATGTAACATGGCCCTTCACCCCAAGTATCAGGGAGGTCGTCCGTTTGAACTAATGAATATAGAAAATTTATTTGATTTCCAAATCACTGACATGACTAAAAGTACACTAACAGGACAGGCAACTAACCTCTTAATGTCCTACAGAACCAATTTTAACTCAAGCAGGCTCTCCTGAACTTCTAATTTGGAGACCAATATCAACTCATACAAATCTTAAGTTTCAGGTACCCCTTTGAATCAAGAGAAGTCAAGACCCAAGCCAGAGCCAAAATTTAGGCTTCCTTGAAGATTCTTGTTGCAATTATACTATAGAAATAGAACCCTCAAAAGATTGGTCTAATTTCTAAGTAGCACAGGCTGTTTAAGAAACCTGTATGATTCTCATGGAAACCCAACACAAAGACTATAGGTTTACTAAATAAAAGTTCAGGTTACTGCCAGGGAAGGCCAAATGACTGCTTAAGCATCTTTCCTTTGGAATCCTGCTCTGAACCCTCCCAAGAAGAATGCCTGCTCTTACCAGCATATGAAAACCTCACTGAATGGGTCTTTATAGATACCAAGAGAAATTTTTTACATTGAAAAAATAGAACCTCTGGAGCATCTCAGGATAATTCTTATGGACCCCTCCAACCCCTCACAGGGACAATTCTAACAGGGACACTTTTGATCTGGGAATCTGAAAACAGTAAAAGGCCAAATGATCACTCTTTTACTATTGAAATGAGTTTTTACCTTAGAACCCCAGGTATATTCTTTCTTTGTGGAACCAATTCATATCTCTGTCCCCCAGCTAACTGGACAAGGACATGTACCCTGGTTTATTTAGCCCCTGAAATAAACATTGCTCCCCAAAACCAGTCTATAACTATCCTTCTAACACACACAAGAACCAAACAAGTGATGCAATTCATTCCCTTTTTTATAGGCCTTGGCATCACTACAGGGGTAGACGCTGGCACAGCTGGCCTAGCTTCCTCCCTGTCTTATAACCAGAGCTTATCTAAGGACCTATTTGACAGCTTAGAAGACATATTCAAAAACATTGTCACTTTTCAAAGCCAATTAGATTCCTTAGCAGGAGTAGTTTTACAAAACTGAAGGGGACTTGATCTTCTAACAGCTGAAAAGGGAGGGTTATGCTTATTTTTAGAAGAAGAATGTTGTTTCTATGTTAATCAATCTGGTATAGTTAGAGACGCAGCCAGGAGGCTTACAGATAGAGCCTCAAAAAACTGCCAAAAACTGAATAAGTCATGGGGGTCCTGGCTTCTCCCACTTGCAGGTCCTCTCTTCATGCTCTTCATAGCTCTTCTTTGGTCCCTGTATCCTGAAATGTCTTGTCAAGTTTGTCTCTTCATGCCTAGAATCCATGAAGTTACAGATAGTTGTGACATCTGGACCACTCTTATACCAGCCCCTAGGCCAGGAAGATCAGAAGGTTGATGCCCTATAAGAATTTAAAAAGCATCAAAAGGGAGGATTGAAAAGGAATTTTCTACTCAAATGGCTAACTTTGTAATCAGCTCTTTGTTACGCTTCTGTGGACATGCTTGCTGCATAGGCCAAAAAGCATAGTGATCTCAAGATCAACTGAAGACTCATCCTCCCCTATGATTGTTCTGTCTCGATAATAGACTTATTACCTAAATTCCTGTTCAAAAATCACATGCTCTGTAACTGCCTGTAGCCCATGTCTACTGTAACAGCATGGATATAAAAGCAAAATTGCCCCTGAGCTTAGGGCCCAGATCTCCAGATCTTCAGAGCTCTAGCTCTTCTGAGACCTCTGGCGTAATAAACCTGAGTTCTCCAACTCTCCAAGTGGTGCTTAGTTTCTCACAGGTCTGATTTTTGCAACATTTCTGCAACAGTAGAAACATTGTGACTCATTTGCTTTTCCTGCCCTTACCCTTCCACCTTTGTTCCAAGGCATGAGAGATTAGTTTTCTCATTTATTTTCTTAGATACCATCAGGAATAAAACCTGCCCTAAGAGGAATTGTAAACTTAAGCCTAACTGTATTAGTGTTACAGAATGTTCAAAATAATCATAATAAATATAACTAAATTACATAGACAGATCTTGACAACTAGAAAGCAAATGTACCTTGGAATTCTTCCTCCAGCCAGAGGAACTGAACACTATGTCTCATTGCAGGTTTGAGCATTTCATGATAAATTATTGTCCCACAAGTCCATTACAGGTAGATGAATAAAACTTCCATAGAAATGAAAATGAGGAAATGACAGTGGTGATTGTAACTATAATTTCTATAGTTTTATTATAGTCTTATGATTACAACCATTTTTTGTCCTTTTTGTCCTTACAATCTCACTTTCATTTTTTATGTACATTAGAATGCCTTGTAAACTAATGTGTAACTTATAGATCAACAACTTGCCTTATTGAGAATCCTAGGAACAGACTTCAAAGGAAGATAGCTTGATTCCCAGACCATTTGGTGCCAGAAGATAGACTGCAGAATCCTCCCCAGACCTCTGCTTGACCAGCTCCAGGTGATGTGAGAAACAAGCCAAGGCCGAGAAGATAAAAATAGTAGGTAAAGAGACCCCTTTCCTCCCAGGGTGGGGCCTTGGAATTTCTCCCTTGTCCCTTACTCAGCCCTCTTCCTATAGTAACCCCTGCCTGAACTGAAGCAGCAAGATAGGCTTTGTGACAGCAGTCTGCCATCTTCTCAGGATGCCAGCTTTCTTTCTACCAAAACTTATCTCTCGACTATTGGCTCAAAATCTTGCCTCTCAATTGATTATTGGCTCACGAGTGGCAAGCAGCTGAACCTGAGTTTGGTAATACAAGTAAAAGGCCTTTACTCACCTCTTCATCCCCAACTGAATTAGTTCCATGATTTCCTTTCTCTCTCTGTTTTGAACTCATCTGCTCCCCAAAGACAAGGTCATTTCTGAGGACCTTTCAATCTTTAAATATGGGAGGGTGTTACCGGAGAGTGGAGTCCTCTCCCAGCACATTGTCCAGGTTCTTGATGTCTCAAACAAAGAATTGAGCAAGACACCGAAATACAGTAGAAAAGGAAAGTTTTATTAGAAAGGAAAGTACACTTCCAGAAGTGGAAGCAAGCCTGAGCAAGAGAAGCGTGGCTCAAAAGGCCTGGTAACAATGACTTCAGGGTTTTTATCCCTTTTTGCTGTGAGTGGTTACTTAGAGTGGGCTTCCTTGATTAACAGCTAAGATCGACAGGATTCAGTGATTCATCATTTTGCTTTCTGAGCATGTTTGTTCCCAGAATTCAGTCTGTTATAATGATATTAATGAACTTCTAGGCATATGCATAATATTATAATGATGGTATAATGGTGAGTTGAAGGTTGTTGGGGTCTTCATTGCGCAGGTGCGAGTTACTGGCTTAAAATGGTACCTAAATCTCTGCCTAGTGATTCATTTGTGTGAGTTAAAAAAATGCCTTCTGGCTTGCTTAATTGTGGGCGGATTAGGGCGGACCCCTTCAAAGATAATATGACCTCAGTGTCTTTGCAGGCAGACCCGAAACCCCCTAACTAACTTTCCTGCCTACCTCTTTTCTAAGAGCCATGAACCCCCTTATTAGTGTGGATGTTGAGGGACAGGAGGTCTCTTCTTCTGTATCTGCTTCCTGCTGAGAATGGCCGTAGTCCCTGCCTACAGGGGTTTCATGGAGCTCTTTCCCTTCCTGTCTCAGTCAGGGTGGGGTCTTGGGTTTCCTGCTGAAGTGCCACCTCAGTCCCTAGACAAAAGAAAATACAAATTCATAATTTAAATCATACATCTATTAATTTCTATTATTGATTTGCCTATTGCATAGAGGGAAACAGTCTTGGTTAATACGTTTCCTAAAGAGTAAGAAGAAAGACTTTTGGCTTAAAGTCCTCTCTCCCCCAGACTCTAAGAGCCCTCCCTGGCTTAACACCATTTCTGCTTAACAATGGGCTGATGACCCTTATCAATAACCAGAGGATCTGCTTCGCCAGGGCAATTATCAGGATTTGAGAGAGAGAGAACAGAGCCTTTTTCCAAAGAAAAGAGGGAAGAAAACTAAGTTTACTAAAATAATTAACTCTGCAAGAGATGTCCCATTTCATTTCCTGCTACAAGATTAAGAATTTTACAAGTGATGTCCCATCTCAGAGGGGGCGGATCATATATATACAATTGGAATAAAGTTTATATACAACTACTTTCTATGTTGCTATTATTCTCTAATAAGAAACTTACAAAGAAACTATGCAAATGGTTCAGATGTACATACAGAGATGACTATCAACTAGGAAACACTGAGATTTCTTGGAAAACCCTAAAAGAAGACTGACTCACTCAAAATATTTGGAAATACAAGTGAAATAAGTCAGCTGGAGTGGATGTCATTATAAATATAAAACTTAGAAATGTTTTTGTATAATTGAATTAAATTCCTTAAAAATAATTTTTAAAAATGTTAATGTTTTAACTGACTTTGAGAAGGAAAAGACAGTTTAATTAAACTTTGGTTTAGAATTACTTTTATTCAGAATTGAAGGAAGTTAGAAAAGAATGTTTGTTGACACCTACAGTGTGTTAAGCTGTTAAGGGTGGAAAATTTTCAAGTGAGCCAACTTCTGCTTCTGTAATCTGCTTGCTTGTTCTAGGCTTTATAAGCCACTTCTTTTGGAAGCTCGGGGCTGATCTCCACTAACCCTGCGTGGTAGAGTCAGTTGCTGGCCGGCTAATAACGGCTCACAATTAATCTCAATTGGCTCCGTGGGTCTTAGATTTGATCAGACCACAATAAAGCAATACTGAAAGGGAGCAGAGTTTGTCATGTGACAGGCTGACCCTGCCTGACCATTGCCTGCTCAAAGGAGTTAGTTCCTGACTGCACCCCCACTTCCCAGGACTCTCCAGCTGACGTGGCAGTCAGAAAACCTGCTGAAAAGATTAAGCCGGTTTTCTTATAGTTTGGCAGACAATCATTGTTCTCCTTATGTTCTTCTTACTTATATGGAATATCCATAGCTGTGTAGGAATGACAAGACTGTATGAAACTGCCCGCCATGTTACAATCGGGGCTCAGCCTTTGGATAAACATCTGCCGAGCTGGTGCCGGCATCAATTAAAGCTGCTTCCTGTTTTATAGCCTCGGTATCCTATCTCTCTGTGAATCCAGCAACAGTCACACCAAAATATGCCTCTTTGGAAATACTGATTATTTTAGGCTGGTTAATTTTAAGAAACAGGAGGCCAGGGAGAAGCTCTGAAAACCCAAGTGGAAATTACCTTTCTAAAAGGACATTTACATTTGTAAGGGAAATCTCCATCTGTAAGGGTGTCCCCCTCACTGTACCAGGCTTGCCTTCACTATTAATAGAGACGGCAAGGACTTAAATTTGCATAACAACCCTACCCTTATTTACAGTGGTAACCTCCTGGTAACCTCTGTAACTGACTCTCCTCTCCACCCCAACATCTTTTTTTTTCTTTAGCTGAAGGTGGTATTTATGGTGAAGGCCTTCCGCCATTTCAGGAAGTTACTCAGTTTTTCCAGGTCTCTCCCATGTATAGACTAGGTGTACATGTTACTAAATTTTAATTTGTTTTGCTCTTGCTAATCTGTCTCATCTCAATTTGATTACTAGACCAGCCAGAAGAATCTGGAAGGCTAGAGGAAAAATTTTCATCCTCAACGATACCTATATGGCAATACTGTTATAGAGCAAGTTTCCCAGTGAGCACTGACACAGAAGCCAGATAGCCAAATTAAAAAAACTTTATTACAGATTTGAATCCGGGCCCAAACCTCCACTGTCGCAGCAGTGATAGAGGCAAGAGCCCCGAACCTAGTTTCTGTTACCCTTATATACCCCCTTATCCTCCCCGGTTCCCCCCCCCTTCCCGATTACCCACAGGTCCCCCCTCCCCGATTCCCACAGGTACAAAGGCTGTTTGTCTAAGCGGAAGTTTCTCATAGCTTGGCTGCCTTTGCAATCTATCTATTTGACAGTGTTGGGAACTGGCCTATGCAGCTGGGTCTCAGGTCTATATGCTCTATAAATGCTTCTACTTTATTGTTTGCACTGAAAATTAATTATTACAAATACAACCCATGAAATAGCTCATGTTTATTGTTTCTCTGTTAAAAGAGCTCTTTATGTTAATACCTACACAGCAGAGAATAATTATTTCTCAATCAAATGTTCTTCAGCCAATGATTACACAAGAAGAAAACAAATTTATATCTCCAAATTCAAGATAAATTTTATAATAACATGATGGTTGAGGAAATTCTTGAGTTACATTTCAAATATAGTGGATAAAACCAGAATCACATGTCGACATTTTGAAAAGTCTGCAAATTGTCATAGAAGAAGATGCCCAACTCTGATGCCACTGGTGTTAAGAGAGGACATGTTACTGCAAGCAAAGCAATGTTTGTTGACACTATATCGATTATGTAGATGTAAGAAACAACCAAATCTGTCAAACCTGTAGGGAATTTTAATGAGTTTATTTGACCCAAACTGACAATTGCCAGGAAGCAAAACCTCAACAGATTAAAAAAAAATGCTCCGAAGAATGCATTTTCACAGCTTATTTTATAACATTAGAATCAAAAGAGGAAATGTCAGGAGGGTTATATGAAATCATTGGTGGTAGATTAAGGGTCAGGGGAGCAAAGCAGGGAAACCTCTAGGATTGAATGAAAAGTTAAACAGAGGGACATGTACTTCTTTTACATTGGTAGGTTCAAGAGAGTGAATAATTAACATTTACAGCACGTAGAAATTGTATATGGAGGACAAGATAACCATGAGGGGTTCTGTGGTCTGTGTTCTAGTACAGTGGGTTGTGCCCTGAGGGGTCTGGAAAAAAAGGGATTACTCTGACATTACAAGGCTATCTTATCTTAGATGCAAAAAGACAATAGAAAGGGTCACTTAAAATAAAGACCGATCTTAGTCAAGAGAGCTACAGGCCAAGGATGTGACTACTGCCATGACCTGCTTTTAATTAGGAATTTTATGTTCAGGCTAGCCTATGTGGTTACTTTCAGTCTCTGAGTTTGTAGGGTCCACCATGCTGGCTTCCCCTGAGCTTGTCTGTTTAGTATGTAGCCCTTTTTTCATCTACAATTATTAAGCAACTAGGAAATGATGTTTTTAAGTATCTAAATGGTAACATAATACACGTTTTATGTTTGTTTTGTTTTATTCCATTTCAGGAAATTTGTTAAGGTTGTTCAGTTAATATATAAAACATATTAAAAGTTTCCATAGAAATAGTAAGAAATATTTTCCTGGCTAATATTTTAACACAAATTGTCCAATTTTCACAAATGGATTCCTAACCCTAGTAGGAGACACCATTACATCGAGTATCAAATTTACTTTATTTACTTTACATAGAATGTGATCTAATTTTTACCACAACCCATTGGTTTACTTATTATTGACTTTTACAAATAATGAAACTGAAACTAAAGAGATATTTAATAAATTGCCCAAGGTCACATAGCACTGAAGTGGGAAAAATCAGAATCCGATTCAATTGCCCTTGAATTTTTCACTATAAAAGAACCATAGTTCAACTAATCAGGTACTTAACTGAGTTTCTACTGTGCATAACATTTGCTGTTAGACATTGTGAGGGACACATAATGATGTCTCTTTCTTGTGTTCAGTAGCTAGTCAGACATAAGCAACAGAACAAAGGAATGGGGGGGCAGCCTATGTGTCCTCACGTGCCAAGCACCTAGAAATGCCTTTGGAATCACCTATTGTGGCCCAAATATAATGCAGACATTCCCACTTCTGGGTCCTTTTTTGCCCTTTTGTGGCCCTTTTAGCCCTTTGGTTGTTGTGGTTGTTACTACAACACTCTGTTACAGCTCTTCACAGGGATCATGTGCCTCCTTGGGACATTCTTTCTCTTTCTAAAATATACTTTTAATAAATCTTTTCTAAATCTCACCTGTTATTCTTCACTGCATCAATGAGGAAGAACCAAGAGAAAATGCTTACTACACTTCTGCGCAATTGTTGTCCCTCTCCCTTCCTTCTGCCATTGGGGCAACACAGAACTCCAATAGGCCCCAATGGTAACAGTAAGGAAAATATATATAATGATAAGTAATATCAACCAATTTTTTTTTCTCTGTATCCATGAATGTATGTATTTTCTCAAAAGTTTCATGAAAATAACCCCAGCCTTACTACATGTGATTCACTCTGATATTCTCTTCTATTTCTTGTCCATTCTTTATTTCTATTAAAATAGTAATAAAAATAAAAAAACCAGTTATCTCTCACTAAAGAGGTTTCAGATGTTTATTATAGCCTCTAGAGACATACAAGCAACTCAAACTTTTATGCTTTCCTAAAATGACCCCATGAGTACTTGACAGAAACTGCTGTTTGAGATGCCCCCTCAGATTTCTCAGTGAAGCAATAGAAATCCACTGTACCAAGACACATATAGGATAACTAAGTGAAGAATGTTAAAATGTTCCCTCCAAGCTACCCTGTCATATGTCTTCTATTGCAGACTACAAACCCATCACTTCTTGGCACGCTCTTCCCCTTCACTGTGAAACGTTCTTACACCTGACATTAATCCATAAAAGCAAATATCTCTCTACTAGCCTTAACCAAAATTAAATTTTTTTTGTACTGATAAGAAAAAAGAAATTACAATACAAAGACTGGGAGAGATATTTGAAAATCGCACATCTGAGAAAGGCCTCGTTCCCTAAATAAAAAAAAAAAAAATCTCTAGCCTCACTAGTAATAAACAGAGTCCAATTAGAACACTGGCAGAAGACGTGAGCACAGGCTTTACCAAAGAGGACGTGTAGATACCAGAGAAGCAGATGAAACTATGTTAAATATCATTATCCTTTAAGGAAATGTAAATTTAAACCTCTATGAGGTACAACTCCATATCTATTGAAATGGCAGAAAACAAACAAACAAGGAAACAATAACCAAACAAAAAAAAATCAATGCCAAGGCCTGGAGAGGATGTGGAGCAATTGGATCTCTGGATCTCTCATACACCTGATGGGAATGCAAAATGGTCCAGGCTCTCTGGAATAGCACTCGGAAGTTTCTAATACTTTTAACTCATGCTTGTGTTTTAACAGGCCTCTGCTGCATACTTTTCCTAGAGGAAAAAAAAAAAAAACTTCTGCTCACACAAAAATACTGCATCTGAATATTTACAGAAGCTTCATTTGTAATAGCCAAAAACTGGAAGCAAACCAAATGTCCTTCAATGAGAAATGGATAAAAGGCTGTGATCTATACAAGGGAACACCATACCCCAGTGAAAAGAATGTGTAAAAGTATAAAAGTACATTTCAGTAACATCTTCCTTATTCACATCTCCACCCCCTTTTCTTTGGCCGTGACTACTTTGGAAAATATGTTGTTATGGGTTATTGGTTGTTATGGGTTGTTGATATCAATTCCTCAGTAAGCTAATCCCAAGGACAGGACAGAGAGTGATATCTCCAGATGTCAGCTGCCTAGGAGAAAATAGCTTCCAAGGCTCCCAAGAAGAGAAACAAAACAATATTGCCACCACAGTACAGATAACCAAACTGTCCACTTAAACGCTAACAGCCACCATCTGCTTCTGTAATCTGCTCGCTTGCGTAATCAAAGCCCACCAAGGCATAGTTTTAGGCTATATAAGCTGATCCCTATGGAGGCTCGGGGCTGATTCTCTAGTGGGAAGAGTCAGTCACTGGCTGGCTAATAAAGGCTCATAATTAATCTTAATTGGCTCCATGGGTCTTAGATTTGATCGCGCCACAACAGAATGGACACGTGACTCCTTATTACTTGGATAAATCTTAAGATCATAATTATGAAAACAACAACAACAAAACAATCTTAAGATGAACCTTATCCACTGTATAATTTTATTTATATAAAACTCTCACAAGGACAGAATTATATAGGTGTCTGTGTTTGGTTGCCACAGTCTTTCACTGCTAACTTTAATGCGGTTGAGATGTTGGTTTGTTCTTTTCAGACTTTTACATGCTGCAAAAATTTTGATCTTTCTTATGACTGGTACAACTTCTACTTCTGGTCAAGATGAAATAACTGGGACTGGATTTCACTACTTGCCTGAAATAAACACAAAAACAAGTGAAATGTGTGACAACATTATAGAATATACTGGACATCAGACCATGAGAGACGATAATTGCTGAGAGAGATAAAACAAAGGATGTGAGCCTATAATAGCCCCAGCTTGCTGCTTGGAGCCAAGATGGAGCCTAAGGTCCCTCTGAGTGGAGGAGATGAAGCTAAGAGACTGGGAAAGAATAGGCAGCTAGATTTCATGAGAGAGAGAAAGAGAGAGAGATTGAGAGAGAGAGAGAGAGAAAGAGAGAGAGAGAATCAAAGAGGAGAGAGCTGCACAAAGAAAGAACTGAGGAGCCCATACAAGGCTGGGGGCACTTCCTGTCAGAGTGATGAACCGCAATCACTCATGGGGCATCAGGGAGAGTACTCAGAAACATTTTCCCCGGTAGTGTGGTGACGTAAGCCATGGTTAATGAATGCTGCCCTGGTCCCATGTAACAAAGCTCGAAAGCAAGGACCGAAAAGATTATTTTCTTTCTAAGTAGCTTGATAGCATCACATAACAGAGCTTGAGAACATTGATGAATTTTTTAAATGTGCATTTGTTCTGGACAAGTGTGAACAAGGTAAAAATCATAATTTCACAATGTCTGGCATCCAGTCAAAGGTTACAGGCCATGCGAAGAAGCAGGCATATATAACCAATAATTAGGAGAAATTAATCAATCTAAACTGACTTGGAAATGGTACAGGTAATAGAATGAGCAGACAAGGACATCAAAACAGTTACTATGACTGTATTTTATTTTTTCAAGACTCAAGAAGGAAGTTTAAACTGGTTGGAGACATGGAACATATAAAAAAGACCCATAATGAACCTGAAGATGGGAAAACTACAATGTCTGAGAAAACAATTTATATTGGTTTGGAATACTGAAAGAATTAAAAAGATTAGTGAACCCATGTATGTAAGAAAATCACAGAATATTTTTAGAATACATCTATATATGGAAAAGAAAACTAGGATCAGCTTTAAAATAATATACACCTGATGTTAATTTGTTCATCTTTGAGGAAGGGGCAGAATTCTGGCTGTAAAAGGGGGACAAATGTCAGTTCTTAGTATTGTTATAATTTCTTGCAACAAGTCTACATGCACAGTTATCTTAGTGATTAAAATACTTCAATAAGCCAAAAAGCAGACACAGTAGCTGTGTTTTAACAGGAAAAAGTTACTTGATATAACGGACAACACCTGAAATATGAACAGCTTAGTACATTAAAAATTTATTTCTCCATGTGGCCTGGTAGACATTCTGTGCTAACAGGTGACACAGGGGACCTAGCTGCTTGTTTCTTATAGGTCTACACTGTAAACACAGGATTTCCATGCTTACTGATTGACACAAGAAGAAACTTGGAAGGTGGAAAACCAGATATGAAAGGCTTTGGCTTGGAAATGACAAATATTGCTTCTGCTTACAGACCAACAGCAAAGGCTGGTCACATGATTCTTTACAACTACAGGTACACTTGGAAAATTTTCCCTGGGAGCCCAGGAAGGAAAGGAAGGCAAGATGCTAGATGAGCATTTGCAGTCTCTCCCATAAATTGTTACATGTAGGTGCTCAACAGAATGATGTTATTAGAGGTTTCATGATGGCCATCCTCTTTATTTCCTGGTAGAGTGTCTGCGGAGGCCAAATTTCTTTGCAGTTCTCCAATGTTTTTGAGATCCTACTATATGACAGTTGCTTCCAAACACTGGCTCACATCAAATTTTCAAAAGGATCCTGTAAACAATATCAGCTGGGTGGGTTTTGCCTTCTTCCCTCTGTAATACATCTTTGCACTGACCTATGCAATAACTTGTAAAATCTGAGTAGGATAATAATTTTTCTTCTTCCTTTTTCTGCAGGGTCAAACTCTATGAATTTCTGCCACCTTCGAGAGGATGAAACATGCTTGATGAAACATGAGGGACATTAAGCACAAGGGAAAACTAGGATTTTCTCCTGGGTCAAGCAATTAGACCAGAGGCAGTAGGAGGACACTGACTTCTTTTAATCTTGCTAACCAAAGGTATCACGTCTGTCAATAAACCATTTTTCACCTTCTGGAAGGACTCCAGGGACTTTAGGAAATTGATCTTCAGTAGATGCTTCCCAGGCAGTGATTTCCATGCTCCTGAATATTTCCTTAACTATCACTTATGAGGGAGGCTTTGGTTATTAACCACATAGATAAACTCATAGGTGTATGTGTTCAGTGGCCAGTCGCAGGGAAAAACAAAACAAAACAAAAGCTCATTAAAATTCTAATGTAAATATCAGGGTGGTTTCAAAACCCCCTCTCCAAATTCAGTTTTATATTCCCCTAATTGGTAAGCTGTATGATATATCAGACCATAATCAGAAGCTCTTAGGGAAAACATTTTGAGAACATGGTGGAAATTCCCAGTGGGTGGCCAGGTCTAAATTTCAATGTCAAAGTTACCTATTATGTGGAACAGGATGTTGCTATCACTGGGGTACATGGTGAGAGAAGGGACAACCAGGGAGTTGGAATGCTCTAAGTCAGAAGGAGGGCAGGTGATTCTTGTCCTCTTTCTTGCATTGAGGACAAGGTGCAGCTTTCAGAGTAAGAGTTAAGAGTCAGCCAGCAGGTCAAAGTTCCAGTTTGGACAAGAGGGCACATGGGAGAAGACCCAGGGGAAGGGCACTGTAATGCAGAGAGAGCTGAAGCTAGATAAAAAAGCCAGTTCCCAGGCAGAGTCAGCTCTCAGGGAACCCTGGGGCTTAGGAGTGAATGTCCCTAGTTAAATGAAGTCCACAGACAACGGCCACATTGTGTTTCTTATTTCAACCTTCCTCCTTTAAACCTGCCTTAAGTTCCTTGGCTACAACATCCTTCTTTTTACATCCTGAGAGGCATTAAGGAATAGTGAGAAGAGAAATTAAGAGACAGGTCTGACTCAGGCTGGCAAGAGTGAAACAGAATGGGCTCAAGATGAATTCAGAGAAGAAGTCTACTTCCAGCTCTGGCACATACTAGACATGTGAAATTCAGGACAAGCACATACTCTTTGAGCCTGAGGATCTTCATATGTGAATTTGGTGTGATAAGCCCTGCCTTCTAGGACTGCTGCAATGAATCTGAAGTATCTAAAGCACAGAGCACAGTGCCTGGCATGTTTTAGGACTTGAATGAATGAGAATTATTACTATGATCGTGTCTATTCCAAATCCTACCACCCTCACCTGTATACGTGTGTGTACCAATGTGTTTTCTAACTACAGGCTTTCTTAGATAACAAAGGCTATATAAGACATAGCATCCAAATCAGACCAAAATCTTCCTTTCGGAGTTGATGTCCTTTAATTTGGGTGTGGCAATGTCCTCACAAGCTGCATGTAATTCAGATTTCCCAGAGTTTGTGTCAAGGACCAATGCCTTACCTCCCTCCCAACTGCCCTTTAAGGGATCAGAATATGTCACCCCAAAACATGTCATTTTGGCATATTAGTTATTTTGAATTAAAAGTACTCAAAACAGCCAGTGCAGGAGAGATACTCTGTTTCTTCTTTGTCCCCCTGAAAGCAGGAGATAAATCTCTCATGTGCCTGCCCCATGCCAGGAAGAGAGAAGGCACCCCTATCACCGAGACAGAGGACTTAAGGACTAGAAGGCTGTATACAAAAAAACTTGTTACTTCTTCACCAACTTACTAACCTAAGCCGAAACCACTTTACCTCATCAATTCTTTACTAATTTATGATTTTTCTAAAAGGTATAAATGTTTCTTGCTTTGGTCACTTAACTTCAAGTCTCACATCTTTGAGCAGATCCTGTACCTACATACATAATTAAATTTATCTCCTGTTAAACTTTTTATTATGTGGTGGGGCAGGGGGGGTCATGGCCAAGAAACCAGAAGGGTAGAGGGAAAAATATTTTTCCTTCCCTATATCTTCCATTCCAACCTGCCTCCCATGCCCCTATTCCTTCATGTTTCCCCTGCCCAAAACAGCTTGTTTATTGTTTGCCAAATTGCACTGAATAAAGCTTAAATTTCCCTTGGAATGAAGAGGGCACTGACTCTCTTAGGCCATGGCAGAGTCCCAGCCTTGTGGTTTCTAGGCATCTAATCTCAAGGGAGTATCACCTCTCTCCTCCTCTCCCCTCCCCTCCCTCCCCTCCCCTCCCCTCCTCTTTTCTCTCTCTCCCTCTCTCTCAGAGAACTCCTTAGAGATAATATACATAAATGGAACAACTATTTTGTGCGCTGTGTTCCACTGCACGGGGACAGAAGGCAGGACTCCTAGATTATAGTACCAGTTGAGAATTTGTCTCTGGTGTACTTGAGATCCAACGGTAAGAGTTTATAGCATTTTGGCACTACAGACTTTGGGTTTCAACCCTGAGACACCCAATGTGTGTGTGTGTGCTCCCACTCGTGATGTCCTCAGCCTCATTTGACCCATCATTTACCCTAGTTTAATCTGAAAGTAACTCCCACTGAAGGACTTGAAGTTTCCCCAAGCCCCAATCTGCCATTCCTAACTGCATAAACACTGTGACAGTCTCATGGGGACTGTCCACCTACCAACTCACACCTTCATTTTACTTCTCCTTTAGGTATTTATTAGAAGATCCCACCATATCCTTAAAGGATTATTGCTTCTCTGTGTTACAATTCAATGAGCAGGTCCTGATTCGATAAATCTCAGCATTCCCAGTAGTGGTGCAGTGCTTTCCAAAGATCAGCTGTTCAATGACCATTTGGGGAATAAATAAGCCAGAGAGCATCAGGTCTGTTTTATTAAGATTTATTTCTGCTACATTCTTGAAAGAGCTAAGCAAATACATGTACGCATCACTTACTTGTACAGAACAAGCCCTGAAAAAAATAAGCAAGCCAAGATTTCAATATCATTTAGATTTCCTTCTCTATTTTTCTCTATTGATCTCAACTATTTTAAGGCTGATTTCCTTTACATTTCCAAGGAAAATGCCTATAGCAGTGCCACATTATTTTATTCCAGATGACGACATAGGATGGATGGATTCACAATCAGCTTTCCAAAACAATAGAGCTCTCACTATGAAACTTCATTAGAGCATGAAACGTATGACCAATATCTTTCACAAACTTGGAGATTTTGAAGCTAATTAAATCTAAACAAACAGTTGAGTTACACGCATGTCAAAAAATAAGATATATTTTCAACTTACACATATAAAATAGGAACACAGTCACATGTACCGTGTTCCTTTTGGCTCTATGCCAGACCTAAATTCTAAGAACACTAACTGCCCCTTCAAACAATACAAGACGAAATTCTCCCTGACTGCCCTAGGTGTGGGAGAAGCTGCTAGGCTTGGCGTTAGAACCGGCACTGGCCACGGAGGCAGAGACAGCCGCGGCTGAACTTCGGGCGCGGGCCCTCTCTTCTTCATCTTGCAAAGCCTCTTCATATTGAGATGGGAAAGAACTTGGGACAGTCCCATGAACCTTGGCCAGGAACTCCAGGACTTGCATCTTGGTGACTTCAGCATGGGCTCTCGGGCCCCACAGGAACTCAAATTGTGCAGGATCACTGTTGGCCACCCGCCGGTACTTCAGGTATTTTTCCCTCACAAAAACTTTGGTGATGAGCTCCCTGGGCTCTCCGAAGATGAAGTGCTTCCTCCCGGAACGTACCCCTGTCAGACTCAGAACTTCCCAGACTTCCTCTTCGGTGGCACGGTTGCCCTTCATGAAGATCACACCCAAGATGAGGATCAGGATGCCGGTCTTGGGCACGCCCTTTTCACCATGCAGCATCCCATCATAGGTGAGGCCCATCTTGATGAGGAGGACATAGCACTGGTTGGTGGGATCTTCCTTCACATCAAGGCCAAAGATCATCTCCATGCGCTCACAGGCTTTCAGGAAGATCTCAACGAAGTGGTCTTCATACTCTTTGATGACACTCTTCAATATATCCGTCTTGGTTATCGGCTCTTTCGTTTGATACTTAAACAGCATGAAATTCACCAGCAAAGCTGCATGCTTATCAATAGCATCTATGGGCACATTCTTAGGGCCTGGCCTGGCCCGGAAGGTGCTAGCATTCCCCTTCTGGCCACCAGAGCCCTCACCCAAATGGCTCGATGAGGTGGCCGTGGTGGCAATGGAAGACAAGTATGAACTCTGAGGACCCTTAGGAGTGCAAGATGTACCAGCACCAGGAGCCTCCTTCGAATTGCCAGGCGCTGGAGGATGGGAGGAGAGATGGGTCTCCTCCAGAGCCTTGGAGACCTGTGCAACCTCCAGGCCTTGTATCGCGCTGTGGCTCTGACGAGATTGTTCAGGGGAGCACTGTGAATTCTTCTGACAAAAAGGCATCATGATTCTTGTAGCTGGCAGTAATCAGAAGTGTAAACAGGAAGGAAGGCAATGGAGAATCACTGTCTAAGAGAAAGAATACAGATGTGAGTGGCCTCAGCCACTAAGCTCAACTGTGGGGGCTCTGATGAAAGCCACCTCCAGTGGACCTCCCCTGAGAACAGTGTCATAGTGCCTCATAAGTCTCCTGACTTTCTGGTTGCTATGTCCCCCAAGAACATGAAGGAGGAATTCTGAATACTCAGAGGGCAGCTGGCCAACCAGGCTGAGAATTCTCAGACATGACAGCAAGCAGGTGTGGTTGTGCTCTGTAGAGCCATTTCTGTTCTGAGGAAGGTGGCTTCCTCAGGGCTTACTCCGCTTCATTACCTAGACAGTCCATAGGGCCTGGGTCACCTCTCCCATGATAAATGAGGCTGTCCTCCAAGACCAAATCACATCTCCTTTCATGGTCTTTGCTCAAACAACATCTGCACCTTGATCCTTGACAGTATGTGAGACTCCTCCCATCTGCTGATCTGATGTGGCTCCCTCACACAAAACAGTCCTGTCCCTGTGACCACTGAGGATGAATTAAGGGGCTGTCATATCTGTGGTTTCCCAAGGGCGACAGCAGGATGGGGCTCTGTTGAGATCATTCTGCTCAAGAGTGGGTGTCCCTATCAGCCTTGTTTAAGGTCTTTCCCTTGACTATCGATAGGTCCTGTGATCAGACATCACTTCTTCACCCAAAGTTCCAGGAACAGGAAATCAGGCAATATCTCAGCCTCACAGTTCTGCCCAGGGCCTCCCAGAAATGACAGCAGAACTAAGCAGAGTTATGTTTGATGCCTGACTTAAGAGATGGGTGGTTTTCTCAGCCCTCACCCACAGTCTTTTCTTTGGCTATGGCTCAGACCTCAGTCTCCACCTTCTGGTACCTAATGCCATCCCTGCCAGAAAAGGGCCTATTCTCATTGAGACAACTGGGAAGAAAGAGATGAGATGGGCTTGTCTTGGGATCTTCACCTGGAAGCCTGGCATGGCCCGGGACTCCTTACGACACGAGTTTGCCCATTACAGTCAGGCCACGTTTCCAAGTGAACAAATACCACGGAAGAACAACTGGGTGTCTCATCGTGCTATCACTACTCAGCACTTCGCAAGGGTTTTCTGTGATCTGCGGGACCACTATTTTATGTGGTTAGTTTGCCCTTTAGACATAACCCAATGACACCTGCCAGGGCCTGAGACTCTCCTCCCACTGATAATCTATTTGGAACAAATTCTTCGCCTTCTCGGACTCAGAGTAGCAACGGAGGGGTCACCTCTGGCTGCCATCCCTTCACGGGCTCTCGGGACTGATGGCAGGGCAAGGGGTTGGAGCCCCCTCTGCCATGAGTTGGTTAGTCCTACAATCATCGCAGGTGCTCCTCAAATTGAATACAGGTTGGTCATGTACCCGTGCCATCTATTACCTGAGGTGCTACTTTCCAATGGAGGCCCCGTCTCTCTGAGACCCCAACGTGGAAGTGAGGCTGCATCTCAAGCACAGGACTACCAAGGCTGTAAAAAGGGGCGAGACACTGAGCCACACCCTCTGCCCCTGGGGTCGATGCAACCCCAGAATTCCCCTGGGTCGATGGAGCCCTATGACTTCACCGGAGTTGACAGAACCCTAAGAATTCACCAGAGTCCTATCCGGGACTCCAGCGGGGCCTGGAACTCTGTCCTTTGCGGACATGGCACTGCCTTCCTCGGTCTAAGGGCTCATCTCCCTTAGATTCCGGAAACAGAAATCAGCAACACTTAGGCCGCCCCTACCCGGGGCCACGCCGGGACTCCTGGGGCCTCCCAGGCCCGACTGACAGGCCCAGGCTCAGGGAGGCTGCCACTATGTGGAGTGTCTGGTCCCCTCAGTCCTCACTCAGGGGCATTTTCATGACGACTGGCAGGTCCAAGGCTCTTTTTCTGCCTCACTCTTCCCAACCCCACCCCGCACGCATGCGCAGAAAGGCCCTCCATGCAGCTCTCCACAGAGGCAGTGTAGGGTAGTCACGTCACACGCCTCCCAGGTGGGTGTGAGGCACTTATCTAGTCTGCTCCCTCTTTTCTGTGCTGGGTGTTGCCCTGATTCCCCATTTAGAGACCCACCTGACACCTGGCAGGCCAAGGACACCGCCTTGCGCTGGTTGGAATCCTGGCTGATTGGATTCCGCCTCACCTCGAATGGAAGCCTCTCCGTCCGCACAGTCTGAAAGAAGATGGGAGTGGGGGAGGGACTTCCGGTTACCCTGTCTGTGGCTTCCGCCACCAGCCGCAGGGGCGGGGCTCTGTGGACCCTGCCCAGTTTCCTGGCGAAAGTGGTTGCTGGTCCCTGCTCAGAGTCCTCACTATGACTTCTGCCATCCCCTGGATTCCTCCCTCCGCTGAGCCAGCATCGTGCCCCTCATGCCAAGGTCCTCGTGTCCCTGAGAATCCTGAAGAGTAACTGAGGAGATGCTTCAGCCTAAGAGCAATGCCTGGGCTTTTAGGGCTGAAAGTAGGCTTTGTCCCATCTCTGTGAACTGACCCTCCACCCCCAGCCAGCCCCGTTTATTCTCTGGTGTTGGTCTCCTTTGTCCTCATTCGTGGGGGTTCTCTCTTTGGGGCTTCTTTTTCACGACGTAAGGCCTCCTGGGAAATGCCACATTCCCAGCAATCTCTTCATGGGGTCACTTACCGCAACCCTTGTAGAGCTCGGAATGGGTCTGTCCCAGCCGTAATGTCAAGTGGGAAAATCAGAGAACAAGGCAGGCAAGGGCCAGGACAATTGGTGTGGGCTGTCAGAGAAAATCATACTCATCTATTCCTTCTCTTCAACAGTCAGACTTAGTGTAAATTCTTTTCTAAAATTTTACTTCGTACAGGGAGGGACTGAGGCGAACGACTTTTAAAGGCGCTGATTTTTTGCAGTTATTCAACATTGCAATACGCAGAAATCACATGCAGATGATGGATGTTATCTCTCTCGTTGCATTTCTCAGTTCCCTCATTTTGCTATTATCCGTCTGGGTTGTGTTTTCCTGTCCAGCTTTGAACAGTTGAGTGGGCTTGGCTCAGATATTCTTTTCTTGAGTCTTGGTCTTCTCATCTGTCTAGTGTTTGTGTCAAGGAGAGCCCACTTGTTAAAATGTGTGGAGTGATTTCAGATCTTTTTATGTGATTTGGCGAAGCTTACATAAGATGCCAATTAGTCTTTGCCTGATTATATGGTAATAAGTGGCCTCCAGACCCGATCTGATCTAGGTGGTTTTGGACCAGAGTTCTACCTTGTAATCATCCATTAAAATTTTTCTATTTCTAATGGGCTGCCTTTGCATGTGATATTTTGCTAACAAATAGCATTTCACTTGGGTATTCAAATTTAAAGTTGCAATGTATATAATAAATCATTTTATGATGGAATTTTTAGGCATATAGTAGTGTACCCAAAACAAAACAATGAATACTTGTTTATCTGACACTCAATGTGACAGTCATCAATAAGTGCAAGTAGAAGCCTGACCAGATTAGTTTTTTTTTTCTTTTTTGGGGTTTTTGTTGTTGTTGTTGTTGTTGTTTGGTATTTCTGTTGTTTGGCAAGATCACTCTAGAGATTATGTTTCTATTTCAAATTGATGTATATAATGTCTGTGCATCCTCCTTTATGGTGATCTTGGCACTCTGATAATTATGACCATTATCAATCTCCGTTAAGAGCTATAGAATGTTAATTCTTTCATTTTCTGGGTTCTTTTTAATTTATTACCTTAAATTCTTCTATAGGTAGAAATGTTTTCTTGTCTACCATTTGTTTATTCTGAGGTATTGTTATATTTCTAGTGTTCTCAGATAATATTTAAATCTCTGCCCCTATATGTTATACAACAATATTTAATTAGTCTCATTTTTTCTTTGGTAATTGATAATACTTGTAAAATTATCTGAGATTTAGATCTTACTTAACAGAAGAAATAGCATCAAGAAACTTCACATCATCTGTCAATGTGAGAGCCAGCAGCATTGGTCATTAAGGGCATCAATCAATCTGGAGTGGAAAGAGTGAAAGAGTCTGAAGACATCTATCCGGTCAGTAACAGGACTGAATATGAGCAGGGGATATCAGAGGATATGAGCAGGGGAGAACAAGAAATGGAAGCTCTATATCTGTATTTGAAATTCTGGCTCCTGACTATAAGGTCTCTGGATAATATTACCTCCTTGTACGCTCTGATATTTTTGCCCAACCTTTACAGAGAATGGTCAGGGTTGCAGGCACAATGGAGAAGCTTTAGCACAAGGCAGGAGCTAGGACAGGGGTGGGCTTTGAAAGAAAAAAACCCACGGTGATCTATTTCCTCTATGTATCCTGTGGAATTAGTCTCTTTAGGACCTTCTATTCTTAAAGGTGTACTAACTACAAAGTAGAGACTGATTCACAAGATTTTGTGAGCCCCTAAATTTCCAACATTATCTAATATTGCCTTGTCTAGCCTAGTGACATTTTTAGCCATCTCTCACAATAATGTTAGGTAGCCAGTCAAACATGAGCAACAAGGGAAACAAAGGGATAGGGATCCAGCCTATAAACCGCCCAAAGAATACCTCAATGGTAGTAGAATCCTGGGTACACACATGCACTCTAGGCAAAGAGTTATATAGCAACCAAGTGTCAATCAAAAAGACTTCACATGCTAATCACCTAAGAATGCCTTTGGAACTACTCATCACAGCCTAAATATAATGTAGACATCCCCACTTCTGTGTGGTGGTTGTTGGTTGTTGTTTGTTGTTGTTACAATGCTCTGTTACAGCTCTCATCCATGGTCCTCCTTGGGGTATGCTTTATCTTTTTAAAATATTCTTTTAATAAATCTTTTCTAAATCTCACTGACCTGTGCTTCTTCACTATATCAATGAGGAAGAACCATGGAGGAATGCCAGTTACACTTCTGTGCCATTATCCCCCTACTCCCCACACCATGCCCCTGGGGCAACAACGAAGTTCCAAAATCACCCCAACAGTAACACTTTCATTACCGGAGTTTACAATCTTGTAGAAGGCAAGTGCACATGTAGCTCTATTTAAGATTCTAAAAGGAGATAACTTAGGAAGATGAAAAATAGCAAGTATTTATGCAAACAGAAGTTTTTCAGGCCATATTGAAAGACACTGTGTTTGACACAGGACTTGGAAGACACATATTGCAGAGGGGTTTGATGTGAACTAGGGCATAAAGAGTATGATATTGTAAGCATAGTCTACAATGTAAACAAAGGCATTTACAGAGTGATGGCATATTCA
This sequence comes from Eidolon dupreanum, assembly GCA_028627145.1. Classification (NCBI taxonomy): domain Eukaryota; kingdom Metazoa; phylum Chordata; class Mammalia; order Chiroptera; family Pteropodidae; genus Eidolon; species Eidolon dupreanum. Next base: position 19,699,033 of record CM053505.1, read on the forward strand.
GGGAGATGTAGGTAGAGAAAATCTTGGAAATTGTTAAAGAAAAAAAGTATTCATAACACTTGTTAAGATGGTAAGGAAGACTTTATCAAGTGGGACTACTACAATAGGGTTTCGTAGTAGGAGAAAGATTGAGCTCAACTCCCAATATAATAAGAATAAGTAGAGATTTATAGCCAAGCAATGTAGGGATCAGTCAGTGGATACAAAATTAATAAGAGGAAACATCAGGAGTAAGGTGTATGGTGGCTAAATCAACTTTGGTGTATTTTTGTTGCAGGTAGGCCATGGTGATAAGATATGAGGGCAAGAGATAAAAACATTTATTGGCTATCAAGTGTGGGGATTTTCCCTAAACTGCATCAGCAAGTTTCTTGTTAAAACCATTTAAATGGGCCAAGGACAGAGCCCAAGGTCAGGGACTAGTTAGAAAGAGGAATCAGAGAAACCTGACTCAAGTTTGGTCAAGGGAGAGTGCTAGAGTGTGAATATTTGTGTTCTTTCAAAATTCATATCCTAATGCTCAAAATTGATGGTATTAGGAGGTGGGGCCTCTGGAAGGTGATTAGGTCATGAGGGTGGACCCCTTATGAATGAGATTAATGCCTTTTAAAAGAGGCCCAGAGCACTTACTAGCCCTATCTACCATGTGAGGACAAAGCAAGAGGGTGTCAGCTATTAATCAAGAAAAAGGCCCTCACTAGAACATGACTATGCTGGAGTCTTGATCTTGGATTTTTCCAGCCTCCAGAACATTGCAGAATAAATTTCTGTTGTTTATAAGCTACCTAGTCTGTGGTATTTTGTTAGAACAGCCAGAATGAACTAAGAGAGAATCCTTGTTAAAGGTCATTCCTTTCCTTTTTCCATCTTCCCTTCCTCTTTTCTTCCTTCTTTCATTTATTTCTCTATTCAACACATGTTCATTTAGTGCCTACTCTTAGAAACTGAATAGACAGAAAACATAAGTTGAACTATAAAGATCACTATTCTTACAGCATATAGTTTGTTGGAGAAGAAGATAAGGGTCTGTGATAAAGCATGACACACACAGTTTTATTTTAGATAAGCTGGTGAGGAAGGACTTTCCATATAAGCGACATTTAAACTGATGCTTGAAAGAAGAAAATGCAGTAATGTTGGGAAATTTAGAGTGACTTTGATAAAGACTTACACATTTTAATTTATTCTATATGCAATAAACTATCAAAGGTGTTTGAAGAGTGAGGTTACATTCTAACAGAGTGGGTAGGAACTTGTGTTTAGCCTGAATATTAAAGAGGCCCCAGGAATTTCGACCATAATGAAGTCCAAACTCTCTTCCCAATACAAATGCCATTTTTTAAATGTGCTGTCCACAAAATTCGTTGAGGACTACTGCCATTATGACCCCAGCAAGAGATACAACTTGATTATAGTAGAGTACTTGGAATTTAAATGAAATGATAAGCTTGAAATGTAGGGACCTTTTTGTAACATAATTTGAAATTTTGGTAGTTTTCTTTGGATAGACAACCCAGACTCTGAACATTCAAGGACTCTGCATAAGAATAAATACAATACCCAGTTAGCACCACAGAAGGGAGAATCCACATGTGAGAGATGTGAGATGACCATTACCCACACCGGGCACTGTCATTGTTAAACCTACTGGTATAAAATCGGTGTAAACAGTTTTTCTCCCTTTGATGAAAGAGGCAGCACAGTTCACTGTGATTTCAGGGTGCTGAATAAAATCAACAACCCCCCTTCAATATGATCACGTAAAATGGTAGGCCTGAAGAATAACTAATAGTAAGTAATCATTTACTTTCCCCTTAGCTCATTATCCTCTCTTCTCCCTACTGGGTATAAGGAAGGCCCATAAAAGATTGCTTTCAGGGCCTGCATATTCAGTTGTACAGAATGTGCACTGCATATTTCTAGGAGTGTCATTCATTTTATTATTTCATTAATGGTGCCCCCTGTTTTATAGTGAACAACCGGTAGATCAATAACATATGGCAGGCCTGCTTGAATTGGTTTTCCTTATATATTGTGAGCCTTTGTATTGCTTATTCATTTTGTGTTCTCTGTGTTCATTCATTTTTAGAAATAAATCTGATATCAGTTTCATCATTGGAGTCACAAAGTTCATTTTTAACTATGTCTTTATCTGTATAGCCAACAAGCAGAATATTAATTTATGTTGGTGTAATTTTATTTATTTCTTACAACAATACTAAGAAGTGAGATTTTATAAATAAATAAATTAATTTACAGAGATGTGAAATAACTTACTTGTGAATAACAACTGGACCATGGCTCAGAGAACAGTGTAAGATGGCTTAAACCTGGAGAAATCCTAGAAGCAAATAGAAAAGCTGTCAAAGGTCTAAATCTAGGCAGAACCAGGAAGAAAGGAAATCAGAAGAGGGATGAGACCTTGCCAAATAAACACATTTTTATTTCCATTAATAGATAGAAGCTATGGAAGACATGAAAATCATTCCCAAGTGTTGAGCCTATGTAAGTGGGAAGGTTATGATTTCAATTAATCAGAATTTCACAGTTAGATTCAAAACACATATTTGTACCAAAGAATAAATTCCAGTGAATTCCATTAAACATACATATTTATTTTCATTTTCTGCATCAATACTTTCAACCTTTTAACGCATCCTTCTGGTGAGAAAGAAAAAATACATAAAAATCTAAAATATCTTATAAAAATTAATTACATTTACTTCCTAATTAAAAATTACTCTCTTTTTATTAACAGTTAAAACAATGATTCTGGACTAACACTAAAGCAGAATTGAAATGGCACACAAAATGGCGCCCAGAATAAAATAGTTCACTTGAAAATGATCAAACATGATTCAAGCATCTCAGTTAACTGAAATTTTACTACTTCTGTATACTGATGTATAAAACTGTGTTTCCATTAAACATAGAAGAATACTGTGGAAATAGCAAGAGCTATTCTACAAATTTTGTTTGAATCTAAATATATTCTATCACAATGACTTTGAGAAAATGACTTAATTTGCCTCGGCTTCAATATCAACAACATGAGAATAGTAATGCCTGTCTTGCCTGGGACTTGAGATCAAATAAATAATGAAAAGGCAGAGTGTCTAACAATTATAGTTGCTCAGTAAATAGCTAGTGAAGTTATCATTGGTCTCTGTTGTGAGAAAACTATTACATAATAAAAAGATCCTTAATCCAGTATCTTGAAAATCAGCTAAATGAAAAGAATTCTATGCCCTCACTTTTTTATTTTCACACAAATATTATTGCACTTCAGAAAATAGGAGAGATTAATTTCTACCTCGATTGAAAAATCATCATAAAAGTTATTCATCATATGCTATATGCTATATTAAATATAACCATAAAATCTTTGCTACTCTTCTCATTGAAAGGTAGAGTCTGATGCCCCTCTTCTTGAGTCTGGGCTGATCTAGTAGATTATGTGATCTACAGAATCCAACAGAAAAGGTAGTCTTATACTTCTGAAGCTAGATCAGAAGAAGCCTTACAGGTTCTACCTAAGCTTCTTGAAGTGATATTCAGAGAAAATTCACTCACTATGTAAGAATTCCAACTACTTTAAGATTTCCAGAGGATTTCAGAAACATGGCAGAATGAGAGACATCCCCGGATCTCTCCCATTGAAACAATAAGCTGAACACTTGAAACACAACAACAACAACAAAAAAACACCCAAACTGCACACCAGCATGTCTGAGCATGGCATCTGTGCTTAAGAGCTACCACAGGTCAGAATCCTGGGTGTCAGGAGGTGGACTGGGAGAAATAAAGAAGCTGCCTCTCACAGCTGCTGGAGTTCCATGTATGAGGAGGTGGAGGGGAGAAGGTGCAGTGACTTCCCTGAACAGCCCTGCCTGAGAGTGCTGGGAATTCCACATCACTGGTGGCAAAGTCCAGTCATCAGGGCAAAAAGCAGAGAACCTGATGGCAGAGAAACAACTGTTGATTTTTACTGGCCCGTAGTTGCAAAACTGAGGCTGAGCCGCAACTACCAAACCCCAATCCAGAATGCCCCTCCTCCCATATCCTCCAAGATCAAACAGGGCAGAGCCCCAGGGAATCTGAGCTAATGCTACCGAAACTGTTGCTAACACTGACAGGGACTGAAACTGAGGGTAGCGAGCATGATTAAATATCTATAAAAAAATAAAAAGGCATTTTTAAGTCTTTATATAAAGCAGGGATCCAAGAGGCTTAGATGCCACCTACTGGAAACCAAAAGAAAAGCGCCTTATTTGCAGTAGGCTAAAGAGAGACCTTTATATAATAAATTTTCTTTCTGGAAAAAAAGCAGAATACATTTCCATTAATGCCCAGGCAGAGAAATAGTCCATTAAACACCATGAACAACCAAAGTGACAAAGCATGTCAGAAAGAAAGAGAAAAATCTCCAGAAAATAAACTTACAGATATAGAAATATGCAACTTACATGACAGAGAATTCAGGTTGGTACTTCTGAAAAAAACTCGGTGAATTCCAAAATGAATCATATCAATAATTTCAGGAATTGAAAAAACAACTAGATGAGCAGAGCAAGGAGATTGAAACCCTCAAAGAAGAACCAAATAGAACTTCTGGAGATGAAGAACACACTGCAAGAGTTGAAAAATAAAATAGCAAGCTTGGGAAATAGAGTTGACCAAATGGAGGAAAGGATCAGTGATATCGAAGACAGAAATTTAGAAATAAATCAGAAGGAAGAAGAGAGAAATTGAAGAATGAAAAATAATGAAAGAGAAATTCAAGAACTAGCCGATACCATCAGGAGAGGAAACATAAGAATTATGGGCATTATCAAAGGTGAGGAAAAGGAGCAGAGACTGGAAAGCATTTTCAGACAAATAGTTGATGAGAATTTCCCAAATCTAAGGAATGAGCTGGAGCTTGGAATTCAAGAAGTCAACAGAACACCCAATTACCTCAACCCAAAAAAGCCTTCACCAAGACACACTATATTAAAATTATCAAAAAATAACGACAAAGACAGATTTCTCAGGGCATCCAGGGAGAAGAAAATAGTAACTTATAAAGGAATACCCATGAGATTATCCTCAGACTTCTCAGTGCAAACCTTACATGCCAGAAAGGAATTGAATCAAACATTTAAACTATTAAGTGAAAGGAACTACCAGCCTAGAATAATGTATCCAGCTAAGCTCTCCTTAAGAAATGAAGGAGATATTAAGACCTTTCCAGGCATACAAAAATTGAAAGGATTCTCCACTATGAGGCCTGCACTACAGGAAATACTGAAAGGGGTCAACCCTCCTAAAATAATATAACAACAAAAAATACATAATTAAGAGTAAAGTGATTATCAGACAAATAGAAGCAGAGGAGTGCAACCCTAACTAAGAACAGGGCATTATAAGCTTAAATAATAAAAAGAGAATTGCTATAGCAAGACAGCAATGAACGTTCAGCATACATAGGAAAAAGCTGAGATAACAATGACTGGAAAGGGGAGGATTCAAAGATCCGAATTTGCAAAGGGAAATGGAGATAAGGTACGGGCAGAAGAAAATGGATGACTATATCTGTAACTATCTTTACATATTCATAATGGTAACCACACACAGAAGATTCAGAACTGAAGTATATAACATAAAACAAGAAGAACCAGAGACAAAACTCACAAAAGCCAACCAAAATAAAGGAAAAAGAAACGCAAGGACAAGGAAGCAATGGAAAAACTGAGCTACCAGAAAGAAAAAGATAAAATGGCTACAGGAAGACCTCATATTTCAATAATCACTATAAATGTAAATGGACTGAACTCACCAATAGAAAGGCACAGAGTTGCAGAATGGATCAAAAAACAAAAACAAAACATATGCTGCCTCCAGGAGACACATCTCAGCTCTAAAGATAAATGTAGACTCAAAGTGAAAGGGTGGAATATGATATTTCAAGCCAATGGCATTCAGACAAATGCAGGAGTAGCAGTACTAATATCAGATGAAATACACTTCAAAATCAAAAAGGTAAAGAAAGATACTGAGGGACACTTCATAATGATAATGGGAATCCTGCACCAAGAAGACACAACACTTATTAATATCTATGCTCCCAACCAGGGAGCCCCGAAACATATAAAGCCATTACTAACAGAACTAAAGGTTGAAACAGACCAAAACACTATTGTAGTAGGGGACCTAAATACCCCACTGTCAGATATGGACAAATCATTCAAACAGAAAATTAATAAGGAAATAACATCTTTAAATGACACCTTAGACCAACTGGACATAATTGACATTTACAGAGCCTTCCATCCCAAAACAGCTACATATACATTCTTCTCTTGTGCACATGGAACATTCTCAAGAATAGATCACATACTGGGACACAGAGATAGCCTCGACAAATATAAGAAGGTTGAAATCATACTAACCATATTCTCTATTCATAATGCTTTGAAATTAGAGATCAACTACAAAAAGAAATCAGGAAGAACCACAAATACATGGAGATTAAACAACATGCTACTGAAGAATAACTGGGTCAGGGAAGAAATAAAAAGAGAGATCAAGAGATACATAATCTACACTCATGCTACCCTGAACAAGCCCAATCCCATTTGATCTCAGAAGCTAAGCAGGGTAGGGCCTGGTTAGTACTTGGATGGGAGACCACCTAGGAAGACCAGGTTAAAAATAAAATAAGAGATTGCAAGCTGACAAGGTCCTTGCAATCTGTGAGGTCAACCAAGGTTTGCCTCATCAAAAGAGAGAGAGAGAGAGAGAGAGAGAGAGAGAGAGAGAGAGAGAGAGAGAGAGAGATACATAATAGAAATGAATGACAATGATAGTACAACATATCACAACTTTTGGGATACGGCAAAAGCAGTTATAAGAGAAAAGTTCATATCATTACAGGCCTATCTTGAGCCCAAATAAACAATCTAATGCTTCATCTTAAAAAAAAAATAGGAAAGGAAGAACAAATGAAGCCTAAAGTCACCAGAAGGAAAGAAATAATCAAAATTAGAGCAGAAATAAACGATATTAAAAAAAATAGAAAAAACAAATGCAACAAAGAGCTAGTTCTTTGAGAAGGTTAATAAAATTGAAAATCCCCTGGCTACACTCACTAAAGAAAAAAGAGAAAGGGCACAAAAAAGCAAAATTAGGGATGAAAGAGGGGAAATTACAACTGACATCATAGAAATACAAAGGATAATACAATAATACTATGAAAAGTATATAACATCAAGTTTAATAACCTAGATGAAATGGACCAATAGTTAGAAAAATACAATCTTCCTAGACTAAATCAAAAAGAACTGGAAAATCTAAATAGATCGATCAGCAATATAAAAATTGAAAAAATCATCAAAAACCTACCAAAAAGTAAAAGTCCAGGATGAGATAGCTTCACCAGTGAATTCTTCCAAACATTCAAAGAAGATTTAATACCTATTCTCCTCAAACACTTCCAAAAAAAATCAAAGAGGAGGAAATACTTCCCAACTCATTTTATGAGGCCAGTATTACTCTGATACCAAAACCTGGTAAGGATAACACAAAAAAAAGATGGGAGACCACTACAGACCAATATCCCTCATGAACACAGATGCAAAAATCCTAAATAAGATACCAGTGAACCGAATACAGCAAAATATTAAAAAGATTATATACCACAATCAAGTGGGCTTCTTCCTAAGGGCACAGGGATGGTTCAACATACACAAATCGATTAATGTGATACACCACATAAACAAATTAAAAAATAAGAATCATGTCTATGGCCATGCCACCCTGAACAAGCCTGATCCCATCTAATCTTGGAAGCTAAGCAGGGTTGGCCCTGGTTAGTATTTGGATGGGAGACCACCTAGGAAGACCGTGTGCTGTAGGCGTAAATAAATAAATAAATAAATAAATAAATAAATAAATAAATAAGAATCGTATGGTCATATCAATAGATGCAGAAAAAGCCTTCAACAAGATACAGCATCCATTTATGATAAAAACATTTAACAAAGTTGGTATAGAAGGAAAGTACCTTAACATAATAAAGGCTATATATGACAAACCCTTAGCTAACATTATACTTAATGGTGAAAACTAAAAACCTTCCCTCTAAGATCAGGAGCAAGGCAAGGCTATCCACTGTTGCCACTGTCATTCAATATAACATTGGAGGTTCTAGCAAGTGCAATCAGACAAGAGAAAGATAAAAAAGGCATTCAAATAGGAAACTAAAAAGTCAAACTGTCACTATTTGTGGATAACATGATTCTCTATATAGAAAACCCTAAAGACTCCACAGGAACACTACTAGAAACAATAAGCAAATACAGTGAAGTTTTTGGATACAAAATCAACATTCGAAAATCCATAGCTTTCTTATACTCTAATAATGAAGCATCAGAAAAAGAAGTGAAAAAATAATTCCTTTTGCAATTGCAACAAAAATAAAATAAAGTACCTAGGAATAAATCTAATGAAACATGTGAAAGACCTATATAATGAAAACTATAAGACCCTATTAAAAGAAATCGAAGAAGATACAAAGAAATAGAAATATATTCCATGTTCTTGGATTG
>CM053505.1:19708120-19745897 GCA_028627145.1 Eidolon dupreanum
TTGTGAGGAGTGACTGTCAGCTCATATTTTTCTGTTATGTATATAGACCTACAGAGATTTTTAACGAATCTCTTTGTGGACTCAAGGGATATTCTGATATCAGCCTCAGTTCTCCCCTTGTATCCACAAAAGAGATGTATGGAAATCATAATTGACTATGAAAGGGAGTTTCACTTAATAGACTTTTAAGAAAGGGTCACTAAAAAAAAAGAATGAAAGGGTCACTATTTTTAAAGAATGATAGTAACATTAATGCTGCAATAGATTAGTGTCTGTGAGTTTGAATTTTTTCAAGTCTTGAGACCATCTATTGCTAATGAATTACTGTATAATGTGGGAACCACGTGAAATAAGTATACCATATGATTGTTCATACATTATTTCAATTCTGTTTGTTCTCCATATTATATGAAATCTCATTGTGAGGATATTGGATAATGATAGATTTTACTCAATCTCACAATAACATTAGGCTTAATATTCTATTTTTATATTCTGGGAAATATTGCAGCTTTTGGAAAAAAATAACCAAATCAGGTATATCGCGTGGCTTGAAATGGGAATTAAATGATCTGGTTAGAAGGACTCCAGCAAGACCTAGTAACCAGACAGAAAACATTTTCAATGGGAACTATTATTTTGTAATTTCATTTTCGTTGCTAAAGCATATAGTTTCCACTTTGGGGGCAGGGAACTAGAGTGTCCATTATGCTTTCTTTCATCTCCCACACTTGAGAAATCTATTTTTCTATCCTAGCAAGTGACCTATATTATAATAGTATCTCAAGTGCAATTCCAATAGCATTTATTGTCATAACAATTGTGTATCTACTATTGCTTCTTTTATAAATTATACTCTCGATTAATAATTTGCCTTTGCATGCTAGGCACTTAATAGTCTCTCACATAAGTTATATGTAATCGTATACAAATAGTTATTCATATATATTTTGATTCCACTACTGTTTTAGGAAGGCAATTTCACTATAGAAACATTTATTTGCAGAAATAGGTCTACAGGACTTATGTCAGAATCATATTAAAACACTGTAGTCTAGCAATTTTCTGGAAATGTATCTATCAAAACAAGTTTTATCTAATATAGAGATGCTAGTCAATAATTTTGTTTTTAATGTCTTTAAGATAGGTTTCTAACTATGGTACATGTTATTTTCATATCTTTTCATTTTGAAGCATTCTGTAGAATATTACAGCTTATAGTGGTTCACTTCTTGGAAGGAAAATGTTAATTTTGTAAGGAGTTTATATTTATGATAATAGTTTTATTTTGCAAAGCATATTCATGCGAATTATTCATGTCACCAAATGTTTATTGTGTACTTACTGTTCCATATACAAGGTTATATACTAGAGATAAATAAAAGGACACAAATCCAATACAAGTTTTAAAAATTTTACTAATTGCAAAATATTTCAAACTTACAAACAAACAAACAAAAAACAAAGAATTACTAGGCTATCCTAAACCCAGATTCAAGATGTGATTTTCCACATTTGTTTGGTATCTTTCCATTTGAGAAATAAAATCTTAACAATATGCTGGAGAGCCCTCAAATTTTACAGCATTTCCATTACTGCTCAGAGTTCCACACTGTCTAAAGTCTGACTATACTCTAGTATCCATAGTTTTACAAATCAAGACACCTTTTTGCAGTTAGAGCAATGTTCTAGTTTTGTGTATTTTGACTTTGCATAAAGAGTATATTTCCTTTTGTCATTTGCATATTTCATTCAATATTATATATTTCCCCTCTAGATTTTTAGTAGTGAAAGTGCTAACATTCCTCCTGGAATGATCACAGTCTTATGTTTAATATCTCTACCCTTTACAGAAAAAAAAAAAAGAGAGAGAAATTTCAAAGCATTTGTTCCGATTGCATTTTATATCACCTTCCATATAATTATTGTCTAGATTTTAATTGCACTTTATTTTTGACTCAGCTCCCAGATTAGCCACACAATTACATAATGTTTAACAGTTAATCCTTCTTGGGTTTAACTATATGTATGTGAATGTCTTTGCCCAGTATTGTTCTAGAATTCCACTCCTTTATCATGGGTTCAAGTCCCTCCAGTAAGAAACCTATTCTTAAGAATAGGTTTGTGAATGTGTTTGCCCAGTATTGTTCTAGAATTCCACTCCTTTATCATGGGTTCAAGTCCCTCCAGTAAGAAACCTATTCTTAAGAATAGGTTTGTGAATGTGTTTGCCCAGTATTGTTCTAGAATTCCACTCCTTCATCATGGGTTCAAGTCCCTCCAGTAAGAAACCTATTCTTAAGAAGAAGTTCTACTAGTGAGGATCTGTAAGTAGAAATCTCTATCTTTGTCTGAAAAGGTCATTTCCTTAATTTGTTAATATGGTTGGTTGAGTACCATATTCTAGGTTAAGAATGACATCTTCATTAACACTTTAAGGATGATATTTTTTCATTATCTTCTGCAATATATTGTTTCTGATGAGAAGACTGCTTCTAGTCTAATTGCTCTTCTTATTTAGTATTTTATCTTTCTTTCAGATTGCTTTCTAGATTTTTCACTTTGCTATTGATGTGCTATGGTTTACCACCTGTTTTTTTTTTTTTTTTTTCAGCCTTGGTTCCCCAGAAAGCAGAGCCACAAATGAAATGTTTCTGTGCTATTACTTAGAGAGTACAATTTAAATGAACAGGATTGCAGGACAAAAGCAATAAAGCAGAGAAGGGGGAGATTCAATGTGAGAATACATGATTGAATTGAGGCTTGACTCCTAAAAGTCCTATAAACTGGATCTCAAAATCATGGGGACGGGGTGTGAAGAAAGGAGAAAGAATTCACGCATGGGACCAGCAGGTGGGGGCACTGAGGGGTTGCTTTTCTTATTACCAAATTTTAAAATTCTTTTATATTGGATTTTAAAATACAAAAGAAAACAGGCTGTGGTTCAAGATGTTTGTGGGCTTGAGCATACACAGCCATTACCTTTGCCTCTTAAGGAACCATCATAACAATGTTGAACTATGAAAGAAAAGGAAGCCCCCTACTAAAATATGCAAGGAGGGTACTTCAATTTAGCAGCTGTACAGGTGCCTGTCATGGAGGCAAAGGTTTTCCTCTACCCTTCTAGGTTCTTCTGGCTGGTCTAAACATTAACATAAATAGATTAATAGGAGAAAATCAAATTTAATTACATACATATGAAAACCCCAAAGACATGAGGCTTTCTAACAGTCATGCTATTGAGATTTATATGCCATCCTGAGCTGAGGAGAAGAGGGTAGGACTGTGGGACCTTCAAAGGAAAGGAAGATATTTAACAGGCAACTGGGAAGAGCAAATGTTTGGTAAACAAATGTTTGCCATGTCATGCAGAGACAATGGGAAGCAGAAAGGACTTTAATTACAGGTCCTGCCCAGCTCCCCCAGCCCACCACATCTAGCCCATATTCTTTGTAGTTATCTCTGATAATAGCTCTCTTCTTGCTATAGGCCCTCTATCCAAATTCTTTTACACAGTAAAGAGAGAGGTAAAAATAAAAACTTCCTCGGTCTTCTGTTTCTTAAAAACAATCATCATGCCAAAGACACACATTTTGAGGTGGCAAATTTTGCTCCCTGACATGCCCAACAGAACTCCTGAGTAACTCAGGATGGCAAAAGAGAGAAGTGGACTGAAAGTCTATGTGGAACCATCACTCTACCTACATCACTTTGCTCCCAAGCAGAATGACTAGCAGGAAGGCATTTAGCCAGCATTTACTAATTCTTTCTTTTAAAAAGGAGCTTTTTCTTTAAAGAAATAAAAAGACTATCTCCAAGGTGAACTACATTGGCCAGTATGACTATCCCTGTTCCACATCAAAGCCTCATTCTTTCAACATTTATAGGTCTTCAGAATAGTGGCAGGTCTCCATCTGTTCATGGGGAAATTAAGCCTTTCAGAAGCCAAACCCTAACTACACACATAGAGTTTATAGTCTTCATTCCTGAATATAAACAGAAAACAAAATATCACTAGAAGTTAGCAAGAATGGAAACTCGTAGAAAGCAAGGGTTTTGTAATTTTTACTACAGTACTCATGGCACCCAGAATACTACCTTGCCCTGAGTAGGTACTCCATAATTATTTATTGAGATATTTGGGAAAGGTGTCACATAAGAGAGAATAAGATAAATGTAAGAAATAGAAAGTTAAATCCTGGGAGAGATAGGAATACTTCATGGAACTGGAAAGAACTTCAAAAATACACATCAGAGAAATATGAGTAAATATTACACCCATAACAAGTGGAAATGATGCTATAAAAAGATTAAAAGGAAAAGATATTGGAAATTATATATATGACTTCAGATTTCGAAAGCAATGTCAAAAGCAACATACCCATTAAAAATCTCCATTAGTAATGGAATAAATAGTCTATGTTATACCTATAATATGGAATTCCATGCCACAGGCAAAAAAGAGACTGTTTATATATATTGAAAAATAACAATCTTCATTTAGATCTTGTGAATTGAAGAAGCAAGTTGCAGAACAGTATACTGAAAAAAGTTCCCATGGATGAAAAAGTTTGAGATGGATATGTGTCACAGTGGTCTAGTGATTAATTTTGCTAGTACAAGGGGAATGTGTGAGAAATGGAACTAGAATCAGAGATAAAAGTAATCTTAGGAAAGACTAATTTATTTGTATTGAGTTTGTCAATGACCAGAATGTACTCATTCATCACTTGTTTAAACCTAAATTTTTAACACAAATATGTTTAAGTACAAAGTTTTAAAATTTCAGGTACAAATAGATGAATAATTATTTGAAAACATTTTCAAAGTGTTTCTTTTTCAGGGAAAAACATGAAAGACTGAGTAACTCGCCAAAATGTCTGAAGCCACCACCTTAAGTACCGTCATCAGCTGAAGACAAAAGATATTAGAGGTGGGGGAAATCAGTTTTGGGAGGTTGCCAGGAAAAGCACTGTAAACAAGGGAAAAGTTACACAGATTTAAATTGTCTTCTGCATTGATAAGAGTTTCTAGAGATAAAGTCATATCCTTCTTCCTGGTACAAATGGAGAGACATCCTTACAAATGGAGTGGTCCCTTACCAATATAAATATTATTTTATAAAGGGTAACTTCTACTTAGTTTTCAGAGCTTCTAACCTGTCTGCTGTTTCTTAAAATTAACCAGCCTAAAATAATGCTTATGCCAAAAAGACACATCTTGGGGTGACAAATTGTTCCTCTACAATATACCACTGATTCCTTTGGCCTTCCTTCCAGCATTTCCTTTTCTGTCATTGCTGATGTTTTAGAATCACAGGGTTCAAGGTGACTCATGCCTGGTGATACTTAATGACAACTCATAAATGATCCTATTCATGCTTGCCAGAGACCTTTCAGGACTGAAATGAGAGCCAAGAGTTATGGGAAGGGCTGGCAGTGACCGTATTCTTTATGTCCAAGCACTTCCTAAAGGATGAAATAGGCCAAGTTATGTGGGAGGAAGCAGACACAAGAGGGAGAAATCTTAGTCAGAGCAAGGCTGGAGGGGAGCAATAAAAACTACCTGTGAAAGACTTTTACTATACTTAAGACAAATATTATTGACTAAGTCAGGAACGAAGGAGAAAATGGTACATCTTGGGCTTATTTGGCAGTCTTTAGAAAGCAGGCCTTCTTCTAAACAATCTGTCTATGCAAAACCAGATGAAAGGATGTTGACAGGACTGAGCAATATCACTAACACTATGACACTGAAAGAAAATAAGAGGGTGTTAGAAATGTGATTGCCTTGTTTCTACAAATATATTTTAATATTTGAAAGAGATATACAATTCAAAAATGTATAAAATAAAATCTGTCAACTCCTGGAATTTTAAGAAGGAAAAGACAAATTCTACCTAGGTCACAATTTTCTCTACTCAGAGAACTCCTCCTCACCCCCAACTCTGTCCCTTCTTCCCTGACCACAATCATGTTCTCTAGCTGCAATGTACATCATGTTACTGACTCTTTTCTTACCTTAACCACCATATCTTATTAGCAGTGTCCATGTTCTATCTTCATTTCTCCTATTTCTACTATGATACTCATCTAATATAAAGGCTTGTCTTAACCTTCTTGCTAGTCAAAAATTGTAATGGATTGCATTTATTTATATTTTTATATATGATATGTAAATATATTTAAGATGAATATAAACAAGATAATGATTTTCCAAACTGCTTATTCCAGTTCAGGGTCACAGGTGGCCAGAGTCTATGCCAGAAGTTCAGAGTGCTGAGCAGGCACCCACCCTTGGAAGGATGCCGTTTGATCATATGGAGCATCACACACACCCACACTAACTCAGATTGGGACAATTTATACATGCCAGTCACCTCACATGCACACCTTTGAGATGTGGAAAGAAACTGGAGCACCCGAAGAAAACTCATGCAGACATTGGGAGAACGTGAAAGCTCCAAACAATGGCCCAAGGTGGGAATCAATTATTTTTTTCTCATCAACATTGTAACAAAACATTGTTGAAGAAACACAGTCATTTGAGGACCTGCTCTGTGTGTGCGTGTGTATCTCCCAAACCTCTTAGCTGCTTCATGATATAAACCAATCTCCCTTTTCAGCTTTACCTTGCACCAGTCCATTAAATAATCCATATGCTCTAAAGAAATAGAGGATGTATTGTCAAAATTACTTTGCATTTCCTTTTATTAATCTGTATCTTTTTCATTCTGTACCCCCACCTGTTATACACTTCTTTTTCTATGTATTCAAATCATATCTACATTTTAAAGTTTATACCCTTCTCTAATCATCCAAGATAGAATTGGTTCATTCTTTAATAAATTCCAATAGCATTTGGCTATAATCCATTTGATACTATACATATCATTGAATTATATTTATTTTTGAAATCATAAAATCATAGAATATTCTAGATATAATAAACTTGAGAAATATATGCCTCTATATATCCATAGCTAGTACCGGGGCCCAGGGTAGGCTGTCCCTAAATCTCTCACAAAAGCATGTTCACTATTTTGAATTAAATTTACTTAAGAAACTACCAATGTAAAAACATGCTGACCTCTCCTTCCCACCTCCCCCCACCTCTCTGTTTCCCCTGAAAGCAGGAGATAAATCTCCTGTGTGAAAAGTACTCTCCCTGTACCTAGAAGCTAACAAGAAAGACATTTTTATCACCAGAGATAGAAAATTCAGGGCTGAGAAGCATTTATAAGCATTTATTTATTTATTTATTTATCTATCTATCTATCTATCTATCTATTTTTACTTATTTACTACCCAAGCCCAAACTTCGCTTAGATTCCTCACTAATAAGCACCCAAACCTAAGTTTCTTTGTCCTGTCAAATCCTCATAAATTTAGTTTGTGTAAAAAGCATTAAAAGCTTCCTGCTTCAATTATTTCTCTGAGCATCATTTACAATCTCCCATGTGCACATATTAAATTGCTTTTTCTCCTGTTAATCTGTCTTATGTCAACTATATTATTAGTCCAGCCACAAGAACTCAAGAGAGGTATGGGGAAAATTTCTCCCTCCCGACACTTGCTTGATAAAAAGAATCACTAAGAAAGATGCCCACTGAAAATATAGATTCCTGGATGCTGCCCTGAATCTGCATAATCAGAATCTTCAGATTCTAGGCATCTATACTTTTAACAATGATCCAGATGAGTTCATAACTACTCAAATTTGGGAAACATTCGTCCAGTCTATTTCCCTCATTACATAAATGAGGTAACTGTAATCCTCTGCCTGAAGATAAGCACCAGGGCCATATATCATATGGTTTGTTAGAAGCAGGGTCAAAAGAAGTACTAAGGTTATGTGTTCTTTTTAAGGCATAGTTATCTCACCCAGGATTATGAAATTTAGAGAGAGAAACTGGGTCTTTGGCTCCCCACCCTATCCCTGTGGTATTTTGTGTAATAAATTGCACATAAGCACTTAAAAATGTGTATTGGATTAATCTTAGGGATGTAAAATTCAGACTCTATGTCAGTGTCTTCCATATAGGTCAACAAAAATCATATTATGAATACAAGTAGTTTTATAAATGAAAACACCAGATTCAAAAAGAAACAGAAATGAAGAAATGTACACTTTATTTTGAATAAATACTAGACCCTTACTCCTGAAAAATCCTTCCCAGTACTGTCCTGCCACTTGTTGAGGACTATAAAATATTTTAATTTCAACTTGATGACTGGGAAATGCATACAGTGAGTTCCCTCAGGTGCAGATGTGGACCTGATAAGTCTGGAGATATAGCACAGGTGGATTAAACAGCCTAGTCCCTCTGTAAACATAAGAGGGAGCTATGAGATTTGAAAAGATAAAGCAAACGGAAGGAGGAAAAAGCATTGTGGCTGTCAGGGCATACTGTTGTAGGAAATAACGAACACTCTTATAATTTTCCAATGTGTGATATAGGAGTATTTCATTCACAATTAAGCCTCTAGGTTTTTGTAACGTTCTTATTTAAAAAAAAAAAAAAAAAAGCCCAATTGTGCCTTCTTGGCATCACCATTTTTCTATCTTTGCTATGTCCCTGCAGTTGTTTTGATCTGACAAGCTTAATGTCATTTGATAGGATAAAAGCAGACCAGTTTCTGAGAGCTGAGTGCTTCAAGGGCACTCATACATTTTATGAGGAATTTCTATCCCTTTCTAGTACTTCTATCATCTTTGCTTTAGATAACAGAATAAAAATGAATACATTATAAAGTCTGAAATCCTGTCAAAAGAAAAAAAAATTAACTCTTCACACTATCTAGCATCCTAAGATGTAGACAGAAAACTATGTTAAATATGAAGACATTTTACCTAAAAATAAAAGTAACTAGGTTCTTTAAAAAGAAATTACCATGTACTAGTCACCATAATAAAGACATACACACATCCTATGTATTTCATTTAGTGTCCATAATATTTAACAGTATTTTATTTAATAGCCACAAAATTGCCATCAGAGAGGTACATTTATTCCAGTTCTACAGATTAGGAAACTAAAACATAGAAACTTAAATTTAACAAAATGAAATGTCAATAAATAGATAAGCCTTGATTCAAATTCTGATCTGCCTGACTCCATATCTTAAGCAATAAACTTTAATTACTCAAAGCATGGTTGTAGGTGTTGTCTTATTAATCTCTCCTGGGAACATGTTAGAAATACAGGGTATCTGGCCCAACTCAAAACTATTGAATCAAAATCTGCATTTTAGCAAGTCCCCTGGAACAACTCAATAGCAAACAAACAAACAAACAAACAATCCAAGTGATAAATGGGCAGAAGAACTGAATAAACATTTTTTCCAAAAAAGACATACAGATTGCCAACAGGTACATGGAAAGATGTTCAACATCACTAATTATCAGGGCAATGCAAATCAAAACCATAATGAGATATCACCTAACACCTGTCAGATTGGCTATCATCCTTATATCAACAAGCAACAAGTGTTGGTGAGGATGTGGAGAAAAGGGGACTCTTTGGCACTGGTGGTGGGAAGGTAAATTGGTACAGCCACTATGGAAAACAGTATGAAGACTCCTCAAAAAATGAAAGTAGACCTACCATATGATCCAGAAATTCCACTCCTGGATATTTATCCAAGAAAATAAAAACATTAACGCAAAAAAATAAATGTACCCCCATGTTCCTTGCAGCATTATCTATAATAGCCAAGATATGGAAAGAACCTTAGTGTCCCTCAATGAATGAATGGATGAAGAAATTGTGATAAACAGTTATACCTCATTTTATTGTGCTTCACTTTATTGAACCTCACAGATACTATGTTTTTTTATACATTAAAAGTAAGACCCTCCACCAGCAAAAAGATTATGACTCACTGAAGGCTCAGATGATGGTTCGCATTTTTTAGCAATAAAGTATTTTTTTTAAATTTAAGTATGTACATTTTTTAGACATATGCTATTGTGCATTCTAAAGAGTATAAACATAATTTTCATAAGTACTGGGAAACCAAAAAAATTGTGTGATTTGTTTTATTGTAGTGGTCTGGAAATGAACCCATAATATCTCTGAGATACGTTTGTTTATATACAATGGAATATTATTTGGCCATAAAAAAGAATAAAATGTTGCCATTTGTGACAATATGGATGAACCTTGAGGGTATTGTGCTAAGTGGAATAAGGCAGAAAATACAAATACCGTATGATCTCAAATGTGGAATCTAAAAAAACAAATCCCAAGCTCATATATACAGAAAACAGATTAGTGGTTGTCATTGGTTGAGTGCTAGGCGAAATGGGTGAAGGTGGTCAAAAGGTACAAACTTGCACTTACAAAATAAATGTCATGGGGATGTAATGTACAGCATGGTGACTATAGTTAACAATACTGTATTGGGTGTTTAAAAGTTGCTAAGGGAGTAAATCTTGAAAGGAAAGGAAAGAAAAAAATTTTAAATTAAAAAAATATAAAAAATAAGTGCTCTGGGTGATTTTAAGTACATTAAGTTTTGAGAAACACTGTAATAAAGGTCTAGCATGCCTGTCCTCTTAATGAGCTCAATGACATATGTTATTAAATTTAGTAATCCAAGGGATATAAACTGTTAACTTGAACATCATATTAGGCCCAAAATATGATTTTAAAAATCAGAGCAATATCTTTATATCACTAACATTGTTTTAACATTTAGTTAGAATATGAAACTTCTAGAAACATGTGACTAGTGTCTTTTCATTATTCATCATAAAATATTTGGGAAGTTCTTATTTACATAATACTCTATAAGTTATCATCTACAGAAATTATGATAAAGAGGAGACTTTGTTTTCCAGAGACTCAGAATTGCAGTCGAGTATCTGTCTTAGAATACAAAATAAACTCTTCCATTAAAAATAATAATATTGAGTGAATTAAGATTGCCTCATTCTTCCTTTCTCCCCTTCACCATTCCTCACCAATCTTTCTCCCTCCTATGTTTTACTTCCCTCAAATACTTAAATTATTCTACTGCTTCCTCAGGAAAGTAGACCCCAAGACCCTCCAATATTGCTTAATCTCTCATTTGTCCCTCTGGGAAGGGATGGAAAACAGGAAAGCCCACAGAGTTTGGGAACTGTCAACCTGCATAATAAGAAAGGGCTTCCTATCTTAGTCCTTTCATTATAACTAATGTGCTATTCTCTGTCCTCATGGGAGAGCTTGGTTCTAATAATAAACTCTCCATGAATATAAAGAAATAAATTGAAATTTCAGAAACAGTGAACAGATTCTATGGAAACATGCCCCCATAGCTCTTAGAAAGTATCTTAATGGAAATAAGGAACTGAAGAAAGCAAAACTAAGTTTAAAATCACTCTTCAGACTAAATTCTCTGACAGTTTATTAGGGTCAGTCACAAATGGCCATGTCTGGATGTGATTTATGTTTGTTTTTGAAATGCATAAAATACTTAATGACCAAATAAGATCTTTTCAATGAGAGTTTACTGAAAAGAATATTATTTTTTAAGAAATTTAATATAATCTTAATAGTTCTAAGTACTTGAAAAAATGGGGAAAAAACAGTTAAGTATAACAGGTTAGGGATTTTTTTTCTTTCACATCAAATTATCTTAAAAAGGAAGAATTCAACCGTTTTCTTTAGGGTCTCTCATCTCCCATTACTCTCCATTCTCTTCTCTTTCGTGTTGCCATTTTCTCCTGACTACACTACTTTATTCACTTTCAAGATCTTTTGACGCCAGTGGCATAAAAAGTTTTTTTTTCATCATTCCTAAACTCTTGGTGAATATTTACACCATCATTTACAATAAGGGCATCAGACAAACTCAAGGCACTGTGATTATCACAGTCACTACAATGAAATGTTGGTGTTTAGCTTAAAGAGGTAATAAATTGACTTGGTTCAGCTAAACTGGGAGCATGATCAAATTAGAAGAAACTACTTTTCAGTCCAGGGAAAGGAAATATCACAAGTTCAATAATTTCTATTGCTGAGAATGTTATATTTATTTGTTTTTCAAATCAGGTAAAAGAATAGTGTTTGAACGGATTGAGTCAACTTCTTATCTGGAAATAAAATCATTTTATAATGCAATGTCACCTCCATTCTTTCTTCATTGTTCATATTATAGAGTACTGACTAAATAAAAGGCCTTCAGTAACCTTTAGTTCACTTCCTGATTAAGAATATTAGAAGCTGAATGTAATATTAAATATAAAACAGTTTGATTCTCATATTTTATTGATGCAGCATCTAAGATATAAAGGAGTAAAGTACCTCTCCCATAATCGCACCACTGATTGTTGAATCAGGCCTAGGAATGCAGATGTCAGTGCCATGCTATTTTGAACACACTATGAACTAAATTATGACTCAAATTTTTGCTTTATATCTAGTTTCTCACAAAAAGAGAATTAGGAAAACATAAGGGACATTAAATCCAACCCATTTTTCTGCCTTAGTGGATGAGATTTATATTTCTTTCCAGTAAAGCTCTTGAGGGATGATGACAAACAAAATAAGTCATAAACTGCAGTAAAAAATTAAAGTACACAAGACCAAAATCAACACTGGCTATGGAACCAAGCCAGATAAATTAACAAATTCATCTTCTTGACCAACAGGAATCAGTAAGGAAAGACCTAAATTCATTTCAACGTGAGGATTAACTTACAAAATACAAACCAGAACAGAATCAGAAGGATTCATAGGGGACTGAGAAGGACCTCAAGATTGCATTATTATAATATCACTCATCATTTTTGATCTGACAATTTTCTTCACTTAATAACTCTTTAAAATAAAATCACAAACACAGTTGACTTAGAGGGTAGATGGTTAATTCAAAAAGAACATGGGACATTAAGGAGCAAAAAACAAAGTGAAAAGCAAGAACAAAAATATTCTGAAAGATCTCTTTTGCAAAATGAGGCACTTATTTTAATTTGTCAAGCAGGAAAACATAAGAAGTTACTTATAGCCTCTTATTATGGCTATTTAGTATAAAATAGATATGTGCCCAACTCAAGGTATTGATGATTCTAGGAAGGCAGGACTAACAGAACAGGATATGCTACTCATTCTGTTTGTTCATACATTCTGCTTCCTTTTCTGATCTTCTCTAATTGTTCTGTGCCTTGGAAGATAGCCCCACTCTCATAGCATCTCCCAGGCTCTCTGGCTTCACTTGTAGTTCAGCCAAAGGGGAACATTAGCTGGATACAAGTGAGGAGAAGAAAGGTTGGGGCATATCTCTTCCATTCTTTCTCTTCTCCAGAAATACATGTTGGACAATTTCTGAATCCCTTGATGATTAGCTTTCCCACTGGGCAAGCCTACCTCCAAGATGCTAATTCACACAAATTTTTGTAACACTTTTTCCAACTCTTGCCCTTCAGCTCTAGAGGTGGTAAAAGTTTCATTATGTTGCTCCTGTCCAAATACCAATCATCCTTTATTTTTTTAAATAGCTTTGTTGAGGTATAACTGAACATATTTAATATACAGATTGATATTTACATTTATACATATTTAATATATACATTAAAATCACACATTTAACGTATATAGTTTAATACATATTTAATATATATTTACTACATGTTTAATGTGTACAATTTGATGAGTTGGTACATATACATACAGCCATGAAATAATCATCACAATCAAGGTAATAGACATATCCTTCACCTCAAAAAGTTTCCTTGTATCTCTTTGTTTTTTTTTTTGTTTAATCGTGTTTTGTAATAAGAAAATTTAACGTGAGATCTACCCACTTAACATATCTCTAAGTACACAATACAGTATTGTTAACTACAGGCACTATGTTGTACAGCAGATCTTTAGAATTTAGTTGACTTGCATACCTGAAAATTTATACCCATTGAATTCTTTTCTCCCTCCCCCCAGCCCCTTGCAACCATCATTCAATTCTCTGCTTCTATGAGTTTCCTTATTTTAGGTAGCTCACATAAGTGGAATGCAGGTTTGTTTCACTTAACATAATGTGCTCCAGGTTTATCTGTGTTGTCACTAATGGCAGGATTTCTCTTTTAAGGCTAAAAAATATTCCATTATGAGACATACAGTTTTTGTTGTTGATGTTTTTTTTTTTTTTTTTTTTTGGTTGTTTGTTTTTAGGAATGAAGAGCCTGGACTCAAGTAAATCATAGCCCTAAGACAATTAATATCTTCCACCCAGTTTATGCCACAAATTGCAGTTTAGGGAGGGCGACATGACAATAAGATAAGGGAGCTTTGTCAGGGGAAGGCTGACAGGCCACTTACATAGGACTAAAAAGTGAAAAGATCTTGAGTGGGTCACCATTTCCCAGGTTTATATATTGTGTTTTTAGGCTATATTATTTATTAGCTACTAAATTCAGAGGTTATTAGTTTTGTAATTCTTATTCACAAATCTAAAGTCATAAAGTCATTAGAAATTTGGGAAATTTGGTAATGTAACTAAAAAATGAATTTATTGAGTTACATTTGTATATATTACTTTAAAATGGATTTCAGTCTCTTGTACATATGGATCAGTATATTTTCTCCCATGAGACATATCCACTTGGTACACCATCTACAATGTACAGCATAGCATTCTTCTGGTGGTTCAGGTTTCCAAACCTTTATACCAAGATATTTAGAGCAAACACAGAGTATATTTAACCAATTCATTTTAATCTTTTCATGTAGTAGATAAATAATAAACATATGACATCTAGAACAGGTCTGTACACATAGTAGTCAGTCAACAAATATTTGTGGAAGACAAAGAAATAGGAATATTGAGCAAGGAGGATAAACTCCATGAAGAGAAGTTTCCATTAGACTTCAAATTATTTGAGTTGCAAGGACAAAGCTGATGTTATACTTAAAAATTCTCAAATTACTTCACAATATACATGGCCCTCGTAATCACAGAATGTGTTAAGATTTGTTAAGAATTACTGCCCTATAGACTAGGCAGGCTCCAGAGCCCAGCTAAAGTGAATCCTGCTCTGCAGGGTTGGCCTCTCACCAGCCAGTCCTCACAAACCAATCAGCCCAAGGATCAATCTCTCCCATCGATGAACAAACAGCAACCAAGGCTCAACTATGAGAGGGCACACACAGCCCACACAGGGACACACCTGTACCTAACTCAGGTAACTAGGGAAGAATGTGCCACTGGGCCCCACAGGACACCTACTACATAAAGCCACTCTGCTAAGAACGGGAGACTTAGGAGCCCTAACACATAGAAACAAATACATTTAGGCAGCCAAAATGGAGAGATAAAGAAATAAGCCCCACATGAAAAACAGAACAAAGTTCCAGAAAAAGAACTCATCAAAATGGAGATAAGCAATCTCCCAGATGCAGAGTTCAAAACTGGTTATAAGGATGCTCAATGACCTTAGGGGAAGAGTAGATGAACTCAGTGAGAACTTTAACAAAGAGATAGAAAACAAAAATGGAGATGGAAAACATAAAAGAGAACCAGTTGGAAATGAAGAATATAATACCTGAGATAAAGAGTGCATTGGCAGGAATCAACAGACTGGATGAAGAGGACAAACAAATCAGTGATTTAGAGAATGAGGTAGCAGAAGATATCCAATTAGAACAGCAACAAGAAAAAAAACAACAATAGAAAAAATAAATGCAACAAAGAGCTGGCTCTTTGAGAAGGTTAATAAAATTGAAAATTCCCTGGATAAACTCACTAAAAAAAAAAAAAAAAAAAAAAGGACACAAATAAGCAAAATCAAGGATGAAAGAGGGGAACTTATGATAGATACTGCAGAAATACAAAGGATCATACAAGAATACTATGAAGAAGTATATAACATCGAATTCAATAATCTAGAAGAAATGGACCAGTACTCAAAAAAATACAACCTTCCTAGATTGAATCAAGAAGAACTGGAGAATCTAAATAGACCGATCATCAGTATGGAAATTGAAACAATCATTAAAAACCTACCAAAAAGTAAAATTTCAGGACCAGATGGCTTCACCAGTGAATTCTACCAAACATTCAAAGATTTAATACCTATTCTACTCAAAATCTTCCAAAAATCAAAGAGGAGGCAATACTTCCCAACTCATTTTATGAGGCCAATGTTACCTTGATACCAAAACCTGGTAAAGATAATACTAAAAAAGAAAACTATGGACCAATTTCTCTCATGCACACAGATGTGAAAATCCTAAATAAGATATTAGCAAACCTAATATAGCAACATATTAAAAAGATTATATACCACGATCAAATGGGCTTCATCCTAGGAGCACAGGGATGGTTCAACATACACAAATGAAAAAATAAGAATCATATGATCATAACAATAGATGCAGAAAAAGCCTTCAACAAGATACAGCATCCATTTATGATCAAAACACTTAACAAAATCAGTATAGAAGGAAAGTACCTTAACATTATAAAGGCCATCTATGACAAACCATCATCCAACATTATACTTAATGGTGAAAAACTAAAAACCTTCCCTCTAACATCAGGAACAAGGCAAAACTGTTTACTAGCACCACTGTTATTCAATATAACATTGGAGGTCCTAGTGAGTGCAATCAGGCAAGAGAAAGATATAAAAGGCATCCTATAAATAGGAAACGAAGAAATCAAACTGTCACTATTTGTGGATGACATGATTCTCTATATAGAAAACCCTAAAGACTAGACAAGAACACTACTAGAAACAATAAGCAAATACAGTAAAGTCTCTGGATACAAAATCAACATTCAAAAATCCATTGTGTTTCTATATTCTAATAATGAAGCATCAGAAAAAGAAGTGGAAAAAATAATTCCTTTGGTAATTGCAACAACAAAAAAATAAAATAAAATATGTAGGAATAAATCTAATGAAACATGTGAAGGAGCTATGTAATGAAAACTATAAGACCCTATTAAAAGAAATCAAAGAAGATACAAAGAAATGAAAAGACATTCCGTGTTTTTGGATTGGAAGAATCTACATAGTTAAAATGCCCATATTACCTCTGTGTATTATATGGACTTAATGCAATCCCCATCAAAATCCTATCAGCATTTTTTAAAGAAATAGAACAAAAAATCATCAGATTTGTATGGAAGCACAAAAGACCCTAAATTGCCAAAGTAATCCTGAGAAAAAGAACGAGGCTGGAGGCATCACTCTGCCCAACTTCAAATTATACTACAAAGTGACAGTAATCAAAATGGCATGGTATTGGCATAAAAATAGACACATGAACCAGTGGAAAAGAATCGAGAGTCCAGAAGTAAACCCATGTCTATATAGGCAAATACTTTTTGACAAAAATGCCAAAAACATACAGTGGATAAAGGAAAGCCTCTTCAATAAATGGTGCTGGTGAAAACTGGAAAGCCACCTGCAAAAGCATGAAACTAGACTGTTGTCTAGCACCACACACCAAAATTAACTCAAAATGGATTAAAGACCTGAATATAAGACCTGAAACAATAAAATGCATAGAAAAGAAAAACATAGGAACTAAACTCAAGGACTTAAATAGGGCTTAAATAGGATTTTATGAATTTAACCTCAAAGGCAAGGGAAGTAAGAGTAAAATAAATGAATGGGACTACATCAAACTAAAAAGCTTCTGCTCAGCAAAAGAAACAGTCAACAAGGTAAAGAGACAATCATGCAAATGGGAAAATATATTTGCAAGCAACACCTCTGATAAGGGCCTAATATCCAAAATATACAAAGAACTCATACAACTCAATAACAACAACAACAACAACAAAAACTATCCAATCAAAAAATGGGCAGAGGATGTGAACAGACACTTCTCCCTAGAGAACATACAAATGGCCAAAAAATACATAAAAAGATGCTCAACATTGCTAGCTATTAGGGAAATGCAAATCAAAACCACAATGAGATACCATTTCATACCTGTTAGAATGGTTATAATCAACAGGATAAATAATAATAAATGTTGGAGAGGATGTGTAGAAACAGGAACTCTCATACACTGCTGGTGGGATGGCAAATTGGTAAAGTCACTATGGAAAACAGTATTGAAGTTCCTCAAAAAATTAAGAATTGACCTATCATATGATCCAGCAATCTCTTTACTGGGTATTTACCCCAAAGACTTGAAAACCCATACCCAAAAAGATATTTGCACATATGTTCATAGCAGCATTATTCACAGTGGCCAGGACATGGAAGCAACCAAAGTGTCCTATGATAGATGATTGCCCAAAGAAGCAGTGGTACATATATACAATGGAATATTACTCAGCCATAAGAAGAGATGAAATACTGCCATTTGCAACAACATAGATGGACCTTGACATAATCATACTAAGCGAAATAAGCTAGACAGAAAAAGTTGAAAATCACATGATATCACTTATATGTGGGATATAAAACTAAAAGCAACAAATGAACAGGACAAACAAACAGAGACTCATGAACATGGACAATGGACTAGTGGTTACCAGAAGGGAGGGAGAAAAGGGGAGGGGAAAAATAAAAAAGTAAAATTAAAAAAAAATTATGTATATATAGTATGGAAAGAAAATAAACTAGCATTTAAAAAAATAATGATTGAAAACTTCCCTAACCTGGTGAAGAAAATAGACATACAAGCCCAGGAAGCTCAGAGAGTCCCAAATAAGACACATCATAATAAAATGCCAAAGGTTAAAAACAAAGAGAGACTCTTAAAAGCAGCAAGAGAAAAGCAGTTAGTTGCCTACAAGGGAGCTCCCATAAGACTGGCAGTTGATTTCTCTACAGATACTTTGCAGGCCATAAGGGACTGGCAGGAAATATTCAAAGTGATGAAAAGCAAGGACCTACAACTAAGATTACTCTAACCAGCAAAGCTATCATTTAGAACTGAAAGATAGATAAAGAGCTTCACAGACAAGGAAGAGCTAAAGGAGTTCATCATCACCAAGTCAGGCTCACAGGAAATGTTGGATGGGCTTCTTTAAGAAGAAAAAAGTATGTATCAAAAATATGAATGAAGAATGGCAATAACTACATATCTATCAATGAGTCATTTGAATGAAAAAGAATTAAATGCTCCAATCAAAAGATAAGGTGGCTGAATAAATAAGAAAACAAGACCCTTACGAGACTCACTTCAGATCAAAAGACACACACAGACTAAAAGTGAAGGGATGGAAAAGATATTTAATGAAAATGTAAAAAATTACCAAAAAATTTAGGGTAGCAATACTTATACCAAACAAAATAGACTTTAAAACAAAGGCTATAAAAGAGACAAAGAAGGATCCAATAATCCTACTTCTGGGTATTTACCCAAAGAAACCCAAAATACTACTTCGAAAGAACATGCGCATCCATATGTTAACTGAAGCATTATTTATAGTAGCCAAGATGCAGAGGCAAAGGATGAATGGATAAAGAAAAGGTATATATAAAATGTATACATAAAAGGTATATGTAAATGTATATATAAAGATATATATAAAATATATATTTTTTCTATATACATAAGTAAATGGAATATTACTCAGCCATAAAAGGAAGGAAGGAAGGAAGGAAGGAAGGAAGGAAGGAAGGAAGGAAGGAGAAAGAAGAAAGAAAGAAAGAAAGAAAGAAAGAAAGAAAGAAAGAAAGAAAGAAAGAAAGAAAGAAAGAAAGAAAGAAAAAATCTTTACATCTGCGACAACATGTATGGACCTTGAGGGTAGTGTGCTGAGTGGAGTAAGATAAAGATAAATGCCATATTATTTCACTTACATGTGGAATCTAAAGAACAAAATAAACAAATAAAATAGAAACAAATTCATAGGTACAGAGAACATTTTGAGGGTTACCAGATGGGAGGGGGTTTCATGGGGTGGGTGGAAAAGGGGGAAGGGACTAAGAAGTACAAATTGGTAGTTACAAAACAGTCATAGAGATGTAAAGTACAACATAAGGAATATAGTCAATAATATTGTAATAACTATATATGGTGTCAGATGGGTACTACATTTATCAGGGTGATCACCTAATGAGTTTTACAGGTGTCTAATCTCTATGTTTTACACCTGAAACTAATATAATATATTATACCAACTGTAATTGAAAAATAAAACCACACAGAGCTCATTCTGTGTGGCTGCATTAAAAAATTAATTAATTAAAATATTAAAAAAAGAATTATTGCCCTATTGAATGTCAACTGTAATTAAAGAATAAATTATAAAAAAATTATTGTTCTTAGTCATAGACAGTAAAAGGAAAAGTAAAATAAGAACATGTGTTTCCTGATTTTCAATTCAGGTATAAGTCCCTCAGATAATAACCCTCTAAAGTTCCTGAAGTTACTCTTTACTTGAATCAAATCGTATGGTGATGTTCATTTTAAATGAGTACTTTGCTGCCAGAGAACTGAATCCATTGCAGCCTGCAAACTATCATTTTGAGTAGGGCTGTTAGTATTATAATTATAAATTTGGTTTCAATAAATTTGAACATTGTCAAGTTTTAAAAATAAACATGTCAATAATTTTATGTAAGTGGTGTTTTCAGCTGGAATAGAATGCCGAGATCAACTGGTCTAACTTCCTCACTTGAGAGAGATTAAAACCTGAGCCCAGGAGTTGACTCTCTCAAGTATTGTGGCTTATTTGCAGTGGAGCCAGGACAGGAATTTAAGTCTCCAAAAGTTGGTTTAGTGCTCTCTCCTCTGACACAAATGAAACCTAATTTTCATGATGAATATATGACTTGTTCTCATAAAACTAATTTATAATACAAAGGCATAGAGTCCCTTAAATAGATAATAGCCCAATTTTTAACACATCTGACATGTATACTGTCATTTTTGTTAATTGGGACAAAATGTCTACCAATTCACCTTTACACTGGAATTACTTCTCTTAAGAGAACTCATGTAATTAAGAGCGAAAATCCTTTTTAGTGAAGAAGTAATTAGAGCTTAAACAACTAAAAAAAATATGTTATGTGTTCTTTACTAGGCCGTGACATAATTCTATTAAAATTTGAAAGAACCAAAGGAAAGCAAAGGAGTAGTGGAGAACTGGACACCTAAGTTATCTACTACAAAACGATTAGTAAAAGTATCACTGAGAGTGTTGTAGAAAATAGCAAGTGTACTTATTAAATTCATAAATTTGGCTGGGCTGTAACCAGGAGCCCACCCCTAAAGGCAAACAGCAAAAGAGGTTCAGGTGACAATTGAGGTGCTAGCTGGGCAAAAAGAAATTCTTCCTCCTACTGTAGTACATCCTCCTGTTAGGGGTCTAGGTGGCAGTGTGTGAGAGCCCCCCACCTCCCCTCAAGACTTCTTGACTGCATTTTAAATTTGGTTTCCTTTATCAATTTTAACAAGATTCAAAAGTAAACAATAGCCTCAGAGCAAAGAATGCAATCTGGACAGTAAAACGCAGTTTCAGGGTAAAGAAGTAAAGTGTATAGCTAGCTATATGTTCCTTTTTTAAGATCTCATAAAGATTACAGAGCATTTCCTCACTAATTCTCTTTGCTAGGCAACCTACAGCAGCCTCACGGGTGGCCCAAAGTAGATAAGGACTTGTCTTGGAAATAAATGTAAGTATGGCTTTTAATGGAGTGAACATCTAATAAGAATCAGAAGCAACCTGACAGGTGGACAGAATCTGTGCCATGAGAAGGATCATGAGCTTAGACTAAAAGGGACAGAAACAGAATTTGAATTCTTGGTAACACTCAACCTTTGCACACTGGTACCATCCTAAGAAAGCTAATCAGTAACAAACAGGGACCATTTACTTTAAGGACTGTATCTGAAGACTGAACTAAAATACCAGAGGACCAATTGGTGACCTAAGGAACAGGACCTAGCCAAGGACTTGGAAGCATGTGCTCTGTTGAATTTTAGAATTATTGTGGACTATTCTTCCTTTTGAATAGAACTTTTAATTAAGGCTATCCTGTAACTAGCTCAATATTTTATGTTAGATGTGAAGAGGGCAGATAACCTGCCTCTTTACATCACAGATCTGATTAAGGTAAATAAAACTCAAAGAACTGTACCTAAAAAGTCTCTCCTGCACCTAAACCTAATTAAGATGACAAGTTCCCAGATGTTCATACATTGCCATATGAGGATTTTGATAGTTTTAGAAGGAGGTGAATGTATTTTTTTTCACATGAGAAGAATGTAAATATTTGTCCAGAGGACTGACTATAGCAAATTTAAAGATGGCTGCAAATTCTTCACACTTATTCCATTGAGAGATTCTTTTTTCCTTCCCTTTGAACCTGACCTGTCTGTCCTATGGTTACTATGACCAATGGAATGGAAGTGATGCAAAACTGATACTATATACTGGCCTAGGCCTAGACTTTAAGAGGACTGGTACTTCTACTATGGTCTCTTATAAACCTGAGGTGCTATGTGAGAAATTTAACTAGACTAAAAATATGTCAGGCTAGCTACATGAATTGGCTCTAGAAAAGGGGAGGCTGTGGATGGGAATCAGCTGACACACAGCAGTTCCAGAGGAGTCATCTGTCACCTAGCTAATTCAGCTGATATAATGGATAAGAAGCCCTACTGTACCCTGTCTGAATTCCTGGATTCTGGATTGAGATAAAATAATGACAAATTGTTAGCTTCAGCCACTAAGTTTTGATGTAAGTTGTTATGTAACAATGGATAACCAGAACACATATTAATTCCATGCAGAAGATGCGGTAGCTTTCAAAGAGCACAAAATATTCATTGAAGGTGAGAAATACTTGATAAAATAATATTTCCTATCTCCTATCATTATAAACTCATTTATTGGAGTGCAATGGACATGATTCATCAGAAAAGATATCTTGTCAACAATTTGATGAAATATAGTTAATTCTAAAAACAATTTTAAAAATGGAAGCTACATCAAATGATCTTACTCCATCAGATAGTATATTGGGTCAATTAATGAGGAAGCAGTAAATTCTAATAATCTGGGTTATATTCAGTTATATAATTTGGAATCACAGATCATGACATCTTTGACTCATTTATTTATTTATTTTTTAATGGAAAAGGGTACCCATATTGAGTTTCTGATCACAGTTCACACCTTGCTGGCAGCTCTCAATCTTTCTTTGCCTGTTAGTATTATTAACTCACCCCATCTATTCATGATTTGTTTTGGTATTTTGTTTCTTTTTGTCTCCAAGTAGAGAAATGTTTCTAGCCTATATGAATCAACATCGCAATGTATTCCAAGTTGCATAATTATATCTATAAATATATACATTTATCCATAATTACAATTGGGTGTTTGGGTGTATACTAATAAAGTCAGAAAATGATATGTTACAGTTATGAACATTTATTTTTAAAAACTGTATGGAGTTGTTTCTCAGGTGGTCTAGGCTCTGGAGATATGAGGTGCTGTGCTGAATATCTTGGTGTTTCTAAGCACCCACGCACGTGCGTCACGCAAGGGACGCAAAGAGGAGGAGCCTTAAGCAGAAGGAACCTAAAGAAACCGTTGCAGCCATCTGGGTCAAGCTTGCAACCTTCCCAGATTGGCGATTTCTCGCTGATTAGTTCGCAGGACTCGGACTGAACTCTCAAAGGCCATGAGTTACCGTCGCCCTCCTCCCAATGTGGAGAGCATGACCTCTCTTAAGGTGGACAACTTGAATTACCGCACAACAATCAACACACTGCTGCGCACCTTTGAAAAGTATGGGGATATCGGTGATGTGTACATTCCACGGGACCGCTTCACTAAAGAGGCCCGTGGCTTTGCCTTTGTCCGCTTCCATGACAAGCACCAGGCTGAGAATGCCAAAGATGCCATAAACGGAATCATACTGGATGGCCGTGAACTGCGGGTCCAAATGGCACGCTTTGGTCGCCCTCCAAATCCTCTCCATGGCTACCGCCGAGAAACGCCTACCCGCATCTACAGACGCCAGAGCCGCAGTCCAAGGCGGCGACATGACTCCAGTAGTAGCAGCCGATCCCGATCTCAGGGCAGATCTCGCTTCAGCAAGAAGTCTCCACCTCGCTGCAGCCATGAGAAGTCTTCTTCACCTTGCTGCAGCCACATGAAGTCTGCATCTCGCTTTTATGGTCGATCGCCATCAACCTCCGAATCCAGCTCTACCAGTCGATCCAAGTCTTCCTCGGTGTCCACATCTTCCTCACTAACCAAGTCCAGGTCTACATCCAGAAGTGTTCCATCAGAAGAAAAGTCCAGCTCACAATCCAAGGATCCCTCCACGTCTCCTAAAGAGGAAGGAGTGATGCCCTAGTAAGATAAAGAGTCATTAGAAGCAGCCTGAGGACTGGGGAGAGATGAGGGAAGCAACTTGAAGAGTCCTTGGAACAAGCCACTAGCTCTAGCTCTTGAAAAGGTTGTTAACATGTCTTTGCACTTGTTTTATGTTTTGCCTCAAGTGGTAAACTTCATTTTATATGGTATTTTGCTGCTGTTATTCAAACATCTTATGAAACAGTTATCACTGCTTAGGCTATTTGAGGTAAAATTTCACTTTTCTTTATATATTGCTTTTTGTTTGAAAGTAAACAGTTCATCTAATTTGTGACCTGATTTAAGAAAATGTGAGTAGCTTTTTCTTGAGTAGTCAAAAACTATCTAGTGATTGACTAATCATTGCCATCATTCTTGTAAAACTAAAGGCCTACTAAAGTTGATGTAATCTGGACCTGGATTTGTATGAAACCATTTCAAGTGAAAAGAATGTATTTGTTAAAGGAATACTTATCAAACATAGTTCTAACTTCTTATGTATTTTTGTGCACTAGACATAGTTGTATAGCAGTTGAGTAATGTTTGTTAGCTGTTTTATATTGCATAATGCTTGACCGTTTCATGTTTTCTCCTGATTGCTCTTATGTAAGGGTGATATGCTGTGCAGAAACAAAAGGCTCTGTCCAGTTTATTAAAAAGTCTGACAACTGCACTTTCAGTCACCCAGGCCTTGCATATATATAACAGAGCATATAGTAAGCATATCTAGCAGATGATAAACACACCTTTATTTTTTCCTCTCACCCTCAAAGTGGTAAATCTGATCATCTTCATCTATGAACTATGGAAAATGTTAAGAAGCAAATGATCAGTAACTTTGTCAGTGCCAATAACATGCTATATCATTTTGCTTTTGCATATACTATAACCACTTTCTGAAAGTTAATTAAAATATTTTTCCTGGTGTTGTAAAACATTAAAAGTTAAAATTTGTTGTGCTTATAATCTCATTAATAAAATTGTGATAAGATATTGAAGTCATCCATCTCAAATGTCTCATAAATAAAAATATCAAAACAACTGAGTACCAACCTTCAGAGATCCAAGGTGTAAATATTTTAATTTAGCAAGCTAAAATCAAAGTCACATACATCTACTACTACCTCATGGCTTTGATCCCCAAGCTTGTCATGACCTTACCTTGGCTCTGCTCTGAATCTTCTTAAATTGCCTTCTATGACTTAATACTCCATTTCAGCTTTTTGACTTTGAATTAATGTTCTGGGAGACAATTAGCCCTAGCCTGACATTAGAATATGGACCTGCTCTGATTCCCTTGCTTCTCTTTTAGCTCGGCATTGCTGGTACTAACTCTAGCCCTACTCAACCTTTCCTCTTTACTTCATGCTTGCCAATCCAGCAGCACTTTGGTTCAGGCATTATTTTCAATTTCCACTGCCTAGTGCTCTTTGAGCAACTGACTAAAACTTTAAAAAAGAGAATGAGCTTTCTCATATGAGAGTTTAAGAAATTGGAGTCTACAGAGATTAAAGAATTGGGCAAATAATGGATTAATTAGATTAGACTTCAACCTGGATCTCTAAATTGCCTCAGTAGATTGCCTTTAAATACAATGAATTGAAAATGATTGGGGGCATCAATTGTGATGTTTGGGAAAAAAATATCAAAAACCTTTAAAGTAGACAATAACTATAGTGTATGTACACTCACATTGCAGAGGAAATTTAAAAACTTAGGTGAAATAGACCTATTATTAGTATCTAGAAAGTACACTTAAGCTAATGGTTAACCTAACCAAACATCTGTTTAAACTTTTTAAACATCTGTTTAACCTAACCTAACCTAACCAAACATCTGTTTAAACTTTTTAAACACACCAAACATATGCACTTGTGCACACACAAGTACATAACTACTCACACTAATTAAAACTTTGCTAAACTTAGGCATCCTAAATCTCACCAGTGCGCTAATTGATCACATTATCAATTATTATTTTTATTAAGGTATCAGTGAAATACATTTTAGTTCCCACAAGGACCATTTTGTTTCTTAATAGAAACCAAATGTTTAGTGATAGTTTACTTCAGGATATTTTCTCTTCATCTGAGAATTAAATGACTTATTGGGTCAAGATATCAGAATATAATGTATAATATACATTAACACATGCAAAAATAGGGACATTTTGAAAAGATCGCATTGTACAGAGAAGTAGGAAATTTATCTAATTAGCATTATGTGCCATAACCACATTTAATTAATAATCAAATTAAAATGATTATTTCAACTTAATTATATGCAATTTCAATACCTAACACTTATTAATGTCAGAAAAAAAATTTTTCTCATTTTTTTTTCATAAAGACTAAACCTAATGAAACATAAATTATATAAATATGTTAACTTTATAGACTGGACAATAACAAATTAGCCTTACATTACAAATTTATTAAAAATTACTTCTTGACATCTGATTAGATTACTGATATCACTCTCCTATAGCAATTATTAAGACCCTTCCAATCTTAAGTGACAGAAATCCTTCAAAAGCTTACATAATGAAAATGAAACACACTAGTTTACAGATCTCAAAATCCTAAGACACATCTAGCTTCACATATTTCTCATTTTTTTCCCTCAGGTATCTGGCTCTTTCTCCCTCTTTATTTTCCTGTCTCTTTATGCTGATTTTCTTCATTCTCAGTTACACAAGATAGCCACAAGCATTTTTAAGTTTACATCCTACCAGCTTAGCAAACAGAGTAGAAAATAATTTCTCATTTTCAGTAGTTCTAGCTAAAATCTGATTTAACTCTTAAATGTACTTTTGGTCACATGCCCATGCTTAAAGCAATTACCATAACCAGCAATTTTAGATATGTTAATTAGACATAGCTGCATCATGTGTCCTTTCTTATAGCCATGGCTGTGAATTCAGTTAAACCTAAACCAACTGTATTGAGATTGGAGAATGGTTTCTTTTTTCCCCAGGAAAACCAGGATATTATTATTATAAGTATGTTAAGTGGATGCTAAGCAGGCAAAAACAAAATCTACTTCTTGTTCTCAAAAAAATAACAAAACATCTTAATTGGTGTCCTATTTCTTATAGGAAAAAGATAAACAAAACTCAATTTATACTCTGTGTCAATTATTTCTTCTGGGATTAATCTCACATTTCTATCCCAACCCCCAAATTATGGCCACAGTTGCCCAAAGCAGCCAAGGTCTTTCAAGTCTATTCTTTCTGTCTGATATAGTCTCTTTATCAACATACTCAACTGCCATTTTTCATCTGTAGAAACTCATATTTTAAGGTTCAGATTTAAATGTTATATCAATGTGAAACATTTCCCAACTCTCATTAATCGTCACACAGTTCTCTGTACTTACACAATACTACAGATGTAAATATATTAAAGCATATAATAAAATATATTGTATTTTGATAGTTTCTATGCAAAGTTTCCCTCATCTGGAGTGTGACTTACTTGAGAGTACAGACTACTACAATATTTAACAATATTTAACATATCTCTAGTGTCTAGGGTAGTAACTGACTCAGTTTGTGTTGGATGGATTAATTATTAAACAAGTCAAAATGAATAATGTCTCCAATTCAGTAGCCAAATCTTATCTTTACATGAACAAGTTGAATGAAGGATTCCAAAGCAAGTGTGAAGTGGGACTAGTAATATCAATGAGTCCAGAAACTTTTAGAGATCTCCTTCAGATAGGATTGCAAATGAGCATTATTTTTGCCTAGACATCCTGGCTGCACTAACATACATGGAACAAAATCAGCAAAGTCAGCACTCATTACAGGAGGCAAAATAACTATTATGGATCTGTTTTAAAAGTGATGTTCTGGCTAGTTTTAAGTAATATAATTTATAACACCTACAAGAAAGGAGAACAAAAAGAAACTGGATGCATTTGTGGAAAATTCCTTAAGGGATTCTCTAGGTGGCAGAAAACCTGCCAAATTTTTAATTATTTATTTTTTAACAGAAGCTTGAGGGATTGTATAATGCAAGATGAAGTCATTAAGAGTAAAAAGGGAAAAGACCCAATTAAACATATTCAGCTATGGCCATGGTGAATTATCAAAAATTGTGGGCTCTCTTAGTGTCTATGATTTAAGGAATTATGAGGAAGAAAGACAGGTTTTTGAGTATGTATTTGAGTCCTTTGATTTAACATACAAACAACTAGGGCATATCAAAGCCTGAAAAAGCCTCCTGAAAGCCTGAGAAAAGGCTCATGTGAGTTAAAGGAGATGAAGTACTGTGCTTGGTACACAATCAGCCCTTGTCAGTGCTTGCCGGACTGGAATAAAATGACACCTAACCTGAACCCAGTTCCTATTTCGTAACAATGAGAAACGTATTAGATGCCTAGGCAACAAGAACTAACAGTCACTTGGGTTAAAGGTGGGTCTCAGCCCCTGACTCACCAGAAGCCGCAGAATTGCGACAGGAGAAGAGAGAGAAACCTATGTGCGGCGGAACTGCCTAAGTCCCGGCCCTGCCACTCCAACTGAAGCAGAAAGTGAAGACTAAAGTCGGGTTATCTGTGTTACGACACCATGTCGTAAAAGTCGGACAATTTTCCGCAGTTCAACAAGATGGAAAACTCCGATTCCGGCGATGAAGCAGATGAATCCGCGGCACGGCGTAGAAGCCAAATGGATCGATTGGTTCGCGAAGAAGAGTTCTATCGATTTGTAAATAACCTGAGCGAAGAAGATTACACGCTTATGAGAGATAACAATTTGCTGGGCAACCCAGGTGAAAGTACGGAAGAGGAGTTGCTGAGAAGACTTCGACAGTTAAAAGAAAACCCATGGCAAAACTCAGACGAAAATAAAGGTATATTTAGCTTTTGAGGTAATAGGATGGGATGGATAAGGAACTTCATAACAGTAAATGTCAGCCAGAGATTATACGGAAATGGTACAGATTAATTTGGTGCTAAGTAATTTCTCATAAAAATTTTTTTTTTTGGTGAGAATGTCAAGGGTACATTTTTTCCTAATTCACATTTGGGTTAATTGGGAAACAGTGGGAATAACCTGTTGATATTATCCTTGGTTTTCCACCTCAAATGAAAGTTTCTCCTACTTCTTATTTTTTCTACATAGACATGTGATGTCCTGACCCACAAAAATAAGCTATTTCATATTCTAATCAAGTAGTTCTCAATCAGAGGCATTTCACAATGTATAAATATATTTTTGGTTGTCACAGGTGGTGGGGGGAGCATACTGGCATCCAATGGGCAGAGGCAAGGGATGCTGTCAAACATCCCACAATCCACAGGATAGCTCCCTAAAACAAAGAATTGTCCAGTGCCAAAATGTCAATAGTATTAAGGTTAAGAAACCCTGCTCTAACCTCAGGTCTGGTGTTTCTCTCTAAGTATGAAGTAGAGAATTTTACTCTCTAATGAAGAAGACCCTAAAATAGTTGGTTCTTGAATATGGCCTTATATGTCGTATGCTAGGTTCAGTCTATTAATTTGTTCTAACCTTCAATTTGATGTCAGTTCAAAATCTTGGTAACATTAAGAAGTATTCAAATACTTTTAAATCTATAAACTTTGTTTGTATTTGGGCAATGGCTACAGTAGTCTTACATTTTAAAACAACTTTATGTATTATCAAAAGCACTTAAGTCAAAAACCTAGAAATAATGTTGTAGAGTACTGAGAATTAGACTATAATTTAAATTGAACTAAAATTTCTAGAACTAGACTTTAACTGGTGTTTGCCTTGTTTAATTGCATTAATGTTTTGACAATGGAGTGAAAAAATGTTTTAGCATTTCTCCCACAGTGGTGCACAAGGCTGTGTATATGATGAAATACTGAAAACAGACTTCCTCCAGATTCCCTTTGAAAAAACAATTCTCTAAATTTATCTAGGATTATCTCACTCTTTTTAAGATGGAATTGAAACTTCCTGCCTTTACTTCTCAACTTACAGTATAGTTTACAAAATACTATATAAATGTGAAATCTGTTTAAAACATCTGAATATTTAAATTATTGTTTAAATAGTGATGAAACAAAATTGCAGAGTGCTGTTTTATGATGGCTCTGATTTGGTGGTTCCCTTCTGTGCCCCCTTCTTTTTTTGTTAACAGGTGAAGACTCTTTGGATGATGTGTCTAGTGCTGACTCTATAATAGACTGGCTTGATTCTTTTGAACAAACAGAAAATGTGACAAGTGGACAAAGAGAACACCAATATTGGGGAGAAGTAAGTCAAGTTAATCCATACAGTGATTTTGGATTCAGTTCAGAAATATTTATTAATTTCAATAACAGGAGCCCAAATCCAGAGAATGAATATGTACCATCTACAAGACTTCTCAGAGGAGAAAACATGGAAAACAGCCAAAGTCATGTAGAAAATCTGCAAACCGAATCGACATTTACAAGACCATCTAGACCAGAACGAAGTACACCTGAAGCATTAATGGAAGTCCCAACTACCAGAGGTCAACGAAGAGCAAGAAGCAGAAGCCCGGACCATCGTAGAACCAGAGCAAGAATTGCAAGTAGGTCACCTCCACGTTCACTGAGTGAAATGTTACAAAGACTTCATCATAGTCTAGTATCTCCAACTTTTGAGCAGCCTCTGGTAAATGAGACTGAGAGATTTTCAAGAACTCAGCACCAAGAAACATCAAGAGAGCAAATAACTGGAACTGAGCTGCAAAATGTGGGTCTTTCTGCAGCTTCTGGAACAAGGAATGCTGTTCAAGAAGAACCTTCTTCAGAAACAACCAGTGATGGTGACTCTTGGGAACTAATACCAATAGATCCGATCTTATCCTTCGATTCTGAAGTAGAACTAGTTCATCCTGAGAGAGACAGCATAGTTAGTGGAACTCTGATAACATCTGAAATACCAAACACTGTCACTTTAGAAAGTGAACAAGAAGGACTTGGACATATGTTTTCACATTCTGAGTGGGCAGATATGAGAGCTTATGACAGTACCATCGAAATTCCCATTCATAGAAGTATAAATACTGGTTTAAATGATATAACACCTGTTGCCATTCAAAGCAATTTGTGGCAGATAATGACAGATTTTAGTGACTCGAGTAACCGGCTCAACAGTGACAGTGATTTAGAGCCTAGTCACTCACTTTCAAGTCAAAGCATGGAAAGGGTAGAGTCACCCAATGGAAGAGATCAGTCTAATGATAGTAGGAGCTCTGCTTCCAATTCAAATCCTAGTTGTGATTTCCATTCAGATTCCACATTGGTTTCTACTTCCAACTCCAATTACACATCAAGTTCCAATTCTAGTCCTATGTCTAGTTCTAGCTCAAGTGATGAAAATTCAGATATTAGCTCACTAATTTTTGAAGGAGGTGATGATAGAAGCTTATCACCAAGCTTATCATCAGAAACTGGGCGAAACAGTAATAGATCTATGTCCCCAGTAATATTTGATGAAAGTGACTCTTGGACCTCTCTTGATCTCGACCAGTTTTTTCTCTTAAGTGATGACCATAACCAACCTACAGGACTTACCAAAGCACAGATTGACAACTTAGCTACAAGGGCTTTTAGAGGCAATGATGCATTAAAAGCCTGTAGCATTTGCATCACAGAGTACTCAGAAGGCAACAGGCTTCGCATCCTTCCTTGCTCCCATGAATATCATGTCCACTGCATAGATCGCTGGCTGGCTGAGAATACCACCTGTCCAATTTGCCGTGGGAAAGTAGTAGATTCTGATGAGGGAGACAATTATAATTGAAATCGATAATTTTTCAGCTATGTAAACTGTTATAGTGACGGACAAACCACAGTTACCTGCATTAGATCCACTTTCGGAGTGATACTTAAATATAACAATCTGAATCTAATCTAAAATTGAATCTAAATGTAACAATTTGAACTGAATCATTGATTCCTGAAGGAATTGTTGGACTTTCCCCAATTTCTGTTTGAGAATAAAAGGAAATATTAAAAATTCAAACAATATTGTCTTATCTGATAGTAAAAACAAGAGGGTCCCTGAATTTCAATAAAAACTTAGCAGGTACTCTGGATTGGGATGATCCTGATTCTGTAAGAAAAATGTCTCAATATGATATAATCAGTCCAGATAGATCCTAGTAGTCTTATCTAGTCATGTAAATCCCAGACATCTCATAGTCATGTCCTATATTGAATTTGCAAGCAAATAACCGGGAACCCAGTCAAAATAATAAAACAACTTAAGAATTTATTAGAATAACTCACATTAATTAGAAGTCATGTTACATTCATAGAATGGTGTAAAAGCTTTGAAAACCTCTTCCTAGCACTCTCCCCAGCAGTTTGTCACACCATAATACTATTGCCTTGAAGTTTCTCCCATTTCCCACTACCAATATCAGTGAGAGCCCTGGCTGAAAATTAATGGCACGCTTGAAAAAGGTGATAGAATAGTGTTTAATGAAGAGACTACTTACTAAAGTGTACAAGGGATGAAGGGAAACCAAGAGAGGATGAAGCACCCTGAGGCTAGCAACCACGGTACTATCCTCTAATATTATCACCATTAGACTTGAAGGGGCATAGTGAGGTAGTAGTTCCTGCAACCCAGAATCTCCTGTACTTGTAACAGAAGGCCACTCAACAAGAACTGTGACCTTAAATAGACAAATGGCAACTACTGCCAACCTGAAGTGTGGGGGGCGGTTCATAGAAATAAATACCTTTCTTTCCTCCTGACTTCTAATCTCCTGTTGGTAGTTCGCAATAGCTAAACCCAACCTTAAGATACTGAGCAAGAGAGACTGGTTGATGAAGTTAATAAAAGTAAGCCTCCTGGAATCATAGAGCAGGGTAGAGGAGTATGACAAGTATATCTAAAGAGAAAATCGAGAGAATCTACTAAAACCTGCATTCCCAACTCTCTTTAAACCCAGTCTGTCTATGCTTTCTTGTCTTTTCCTCTTATTCTCCATTTTCTGCTCTTTGACTCAGCTCTTTAACAGCCCTCT
Organism: Eidolon dupreanum; assembly: GCA_028627145.1. NCBI lineage: Eukaryota > Metazoa > Chordata > Mammalia > Chiroptera > Pteropodidae > Eidolon > Eidolon dupreanum. The sequence goes on from CM053505.1 coordinate 19,741,386, forward strand.
TAATTTTCCTTTGATTTGCTCAGGTCTTGTATGATAAAGGCTAGAGAACAAGTACATTTCATCTTTAGAAGTAATGAGATGACAAACCCTTAGAACTTAATTACCTTTCTCTTAAACACGTCACATGTGGGTTTGCTGTGATTGTAAACAAAGAAAAAGGGTGGTATAGATATTTCTTTAATTTTTGCTTAATGAATATGTTCAAGTTTCAATTTATATGTCTAGTTCATATAATTATTTTTCAAACAGATCCTTATTTCTTATAGTTTTATGATTTATATATGCTTGTTAATCTTTGTGTGAACAATCCAAAGCACACAATTGCTGCTTAGAGCCTCCCAAGTTGTAATATGAAAGCTTTAAAAATAAAACCTGAGTTTGAAACATGCCTGTGTAATCCAACTCTAATCGTCCCCAATGAAAGTATCACCCTGAATCATGACTATTTAAATTCATGCTTCCTTTCCAATGCAAATATAGAGAAAGATTTTTCTCCTAATGCAGCCTGAAGAAAAGAAATTTATATATATATATAAATATATATATAAATATATATAAATATATATAAATATATATAAATATATATACACACACACACATATGTATGTATGTATGTATGTATGTATGTATTTGCCAGTCCATCAAATTTTGCTTAAAATTTTCAATCCTGGTTTAGGTGAGAGTACATTGTATTAAAACCTAAAGCAGTAGTCACAATAGTCATAAATTTTGTACAATATGCTATATATATATAAATGTTTTAAGTACAAACCTGCTCTAGAAATGTAAAGTCAGAATTATCACTGACCTTTATTTTCTATGTGAATTGTCGGTAGCCACAGTAATTGCACAGAACTATAAAATATAAGCAGAAAATGGTGGTGAATTTTAATACATCTTTGAGCTAGCATATTTTTCAAACAGAAGATACCTGCAAGGCCAGAAATGAAGACTTAAGATTAGTCCTCTGAAATTCCACATTAAATTCTGTAAGTTCTGTGAATATCCTGTTTCTTATTATTTCTGATACAAGTTCTACTTCATTTAAAGTAGAATAATTATAACAGTAGTTGGCTTTCTTACTATCCTAACAGGTTCTAACCTTCCAAAGGATAACAACTGCCTAATTAATGCTTCAGTACATTCACATATGCCTTCTTTGATAGACAGAATTCTAAGATGACCTCCAATGACCCTTATAGTAGTCCCTCCCCTTGAGTATGAGACCTGTGAATGTGATGAAATATCATTCCAATTATTAGGTTATTGTATATGGCATAGTTGATTAGGAGATTATCCAGAGTGCACCTGACCTAATTAGGTGAGTACTTAAAAGGCACAGAGAGGACTTCCAGTCCAAATAAGATGCTATATACTCCTCTTTCCCTGCTCTTCCTCTATCTTAGGAATAACATAAGACAACCAAAGAAGAACTGTGAAAAGTCTAAAGAAAAAGGTGAATTGGCTAGGGACCCTCAGAATGGGTGAAGAACTTCATGGCAGGGCATCTTATGACTCCCCTGTCAACAGAAAAAGGTGACCCAGGCCCAGCGTTTCCTAATACCCAATTTAGTAACAGGAAATAGCTCAAAAATGCTCTTCTACCATACCAAATGGAAGTTTCACTGAAAACATGAGATGAGCCCTGCAGAAGCTGCGAGGAAGAATAACTGGAAGCTCTGCTAATAGTAAGTGACCAAGGAAAAGTGTTCTCCTTCCCCACAGGCCTGAGACTCCCATTCCCCACCCAGACACACCATTGGTTAAGGGTACCAGTGAATGTGATCCTACCACAAAAAAAAAAAAAAAACTCCCACTTGGAAAATGCTCTTCTCAGCTGGGCCTGAGACTCCTCTCCCCTACCCAGAAACACCAGGGAACTTGCTTGTCACAGCAACAGGGATCCTGTCACAAGAAAGCTCTCAATTTGCAAGCACCCTCCATTCCTTATAGTCAGGGGATATCCTGCAACAAGTGCCTGGCCAAAAAGTGTTCTTAATCCAAGTGGACCAGGGATTCCCTTCCCCACCTAGAAGCCCCAGATACCCTGTCCTGGGGAAGTTTATTCTGCATCCTTAAGCAGCATGAGCAGGGACCAGTGGTAAACCCACCTGCACAATATAAATCAAACAGAACAAAATAGTACCACGAAGGTTCTGAAAAACATATCCATAGAACCACAGTCCACAAAAGTAGAGTAGAAACAATATGCCAAATCCAAATGAGTGAATGCCTGCCACAACTTTAAAAAATCACTTTAAATAGGAATCAAAGTATCCTAACATAATAGCCAAAATGTTCAACAGACAATAAAATAACACTTTTCATACCAAAAACCAGATACATGACAACTTGATAGAGAAATGACAAATGATGTCAACCCCAAGATAAACTAGATGTTAGAATTATCTGACAAGGATTTTAATGCTGATTTCAGGCCTTTCAGTCAGAAGACCCAGTCACCCCATGCCAGTATTCTAACCTGTGGGCTAATTAAAGGAATATTGTTTTAAGCCACTGTATTTGTGCTAATTTCTAATGCAGCAATGGAAAACTAATACAATTTCTCATCTAGGATCTATTTTATGCCCAGAAAAAGATTATAATGAGTCCTAGACAAGTAAATAGCTCAATGTCTTGATTTTGTGCCTACTATGACATTATAATCTTGGTCCTGCAGAAAAAAGCAATTCTTGACCTATGAGCACCATTTTTCCCTAGAATGAAATCCCTAATTCCTGCTATTGAAGCTCCAACAAGGCAATATCCCTCCTGTTTGAATAACTACCATTATCTTATCACTCTAACTTTGCTTCACATCAACCTGTCCCAATCTACCAGTTTACACTGCTTATATCATAAACTCAATTCAATACCCTCATTTTCAAATTATGTAGCCACCTATTTTTCTCAGAGTGACTGCTGTATTATATTGATCTCCCAAATCATGTTCCTCTATATCTGCCCTGCTAAATATCAGAAGTTGGGAAGATTTGAATCTGAATCTTCCAAGCTTCACCTGATCTGATTTTTTTTTACATTACAATCTATCACTTTAAATCCATAGCATCAATCATACATATGACTATAAGCACAAATATTTCCATCTTAAGAATTTTCTCTGTATTTTTAAAAAATATTTATTTATTTTGTCCCATTTTCCAAAAAATAAACCTTATCTGACTAATAAATTATTTTTGAAAGAAGTTATAGTAGGCCTCTCATAGCAATATAAAGTGTGTTTCTGGCTAACCATGAAAATAAGTGGTTCTCTCAATATTCCATGAAGAGTTAAGTATAAAGATTCTTCTGTAAGTACAAACAAGCTTGAGCACCTAATAATATGACCATCAAAACACTGCATGTACTAGAATATTCATGAAGAAATGTGATGTTTCTGTTGAGTAATATCACCTGTTATCAATATAATTTGAGATCTTCAGTATCTTCATCTTCAGTATCTTCTTTATAATAATTAACCAATCATTCTTTTTCATTATATGAGAAGTGAATGTGCAGCCCCTTCTATGAGCAGATTTCTGGTGTGAAAATTTTGAATGTAAATCTGAACTATATTTATTTTCTGAGACTTCATTTAAGATTTGAACGTCCCCATCCTAACTCAGTCTTTTTCATTATGAAATAGGGAGAAAACCCTTGTGTGATATTTGAAACTCTCCATTTTAAGTCATTAAGCTGGTATTTATAACATCAAGCAAAAATGTAGGGGCTTGGAAAAGCATTTTCTAGAAAATCCTTTTTCTCTTCTCCACCATTTATACAGGACAGATACTAATTATCAGCTAACTCTGGGTTCGAGGTTATCCATTCTGACATCTCTAGTCACAGCACAGCTCTCTACCACACTGGAATTGACATCTTCTATTCTGGCAATGTTGTTTTCTTTTTCTTTAGTAGCACCTGTGATCATCTAAAACATTTATTATTTACCTTGTGCTTATTTTCTTCCTCAGTCATACCCCAAAATGGAAGCTCCAAAAGATTTTTTTTTCATTACTATTACATCTCTAAAGACTAGAACAGTTACTGGCCTAATGTTATTGTGAGCTTGAAAAAAATCTATCATTATGCAATATCCTCATAATGAGATTTCATATAATATGGAGAACAATAGAATTGAAATAATGTATGAACATCCATATGATATAGTTAGCTCAACTTGGGTGCCACATTATACAGTAATACATTAACATTAATTAGTGATAGATGGTCTCAAGAATTGAAAAAAAATCAAATTCATAGACATTAATCTAATCTAGCATTAATTTTACTACTGTCCCTTAAAACTACCATGACCCTTTCTTAAAAGTCTATTAAGTGAAACTCCCTTTCATAGTCAATTATGATTTCCATACATCTCTTTTGTGGATACAAGGGGAGAACTGAGGCTGATATCAGAATATCCCTTGAGTCCACAAAGAGATTCGTTAAAAATCTCTGTAGGTCTATATACATAACAGAAAAATATGAGCTGACAGTCACTCCTCACAA
>CM053505.1:19746397-19978837 GCA_028627145.1 Eidolon dupreanum
GTATAAAAGTATAGCACATACAATTATGTATAGTACATAATACCTAATGATAATAATTGTCTATGTTACTGGTTTATGTATTTACTATACTACAATTTTTACCGTTATTTTTGAGTGTGCTCTTTCTACTTATAAAAAATGTTTTCCTGTTAAACAGTATGTCATGTTATACCAGCAGCAGCTTCATACCTTCCGTGTTTGTCTCTTGATTGCATCATTTTCTGTTGTGCTTGTTTCAATCTCATTGTTTTTGTACAGTAACTTGCTGTCCAGACTTGTAGTCTAGGAGCAATAGGCTATACCATAGAGTCTATGTGTTTAGGCTTACCATTAAGTTTATATAAGTGCACTCTGACGTTCCCATGACAAAATCACCCAACGATGTATGTCTCAGAAAATATCTCCCTAATTAAGTGATGCATGAGTGTAGACATAAACTCAAGTTGTAGTATTATTTGACTTGTAGTTATGCCGTTGGTGTTAAGTTTTATGTGGTTTTATTTTCTTTCCCTGTTGATCTCTATGGGTTTTAGAGCATATGTGGAAATATTAGGAGTGAAGAATTTGCTTTTATAGTATAATAACTCAGAGATCATAAACAATCTTTGTATGTTTTAAATTGCTTTTATGTTTTATTTAAATAAACCTTATTTTGCCTTAAGTTATTCCTTATTCATAAAAGAGAAGGGCTTTAAAAACACATACAACATTTTATTATAAGATTCACAGTAACTTAAGGCTTAATTCTAGCAGGTCTTGTGCCTCTGAACAAAGTTACTTGTCACTTTTGAGGTTCACTTGAGTGCTCTGAAAATTTTAAATACAAAAACGAACAAATAAAAATGTAAGAAGTACTCTTTTTTCTTAAATCTTTGGTCTAGCACTCCTGAGTTAACTAAGAAAATAATCACTTGCATATGTGCATGCTGACTAATGATGTGTTAGACATCAAAAATTAATTTTAATCTGTTTCTCATTTCTTTTCCTGTTTGGTCTGGTATTCAGCTGGTTAGGCTGTCTACAATCAGATGCTTGCATTCTTTTTAACTAAGAAACAGTAAATTAAGTTAGAATACAAAAGGAAACAAATGGTATTGGGTAATGATGAGAGTATCCAATTAAATAGAAAAAACCCTAGGAACTTATCAAAGTCATTTAAAATTTCCAATCAAACATTGCCAGTGTCCTCTTACAGTTTAATGAATGTGTTTTCCATTATGTCAGCCAGATCATTAATGATCAATTGTCTCCTCCCACAACTGGTTTTCCAGCTACAGTGTTATTGTAGGCTTGTTGGTGGAATTACTAAAGGAAGAATCAGGAGTATCTCAATTCTTCTGTGGACCACAGCCATAATTTTCTGTGCACAAGTTCTCTAAATAAATAGATGAAAAAAGAACAATTGTAACTTAAAGTTACAATAAGACTTTTAATCAACTTAATTAAATCTATGGCCCCATTTCCCAATGTAATGAGCTCTGGTAAACTTAAAATGTAACATGTAAAAAATGCTTCATTTTTTCTAAAGTAGTTAGGCATAAATATCTTCATGTCAAAACAGACCATACTCTGCTTTACTCATCTAATTTATTCAATACAATTTTTACCGACAGTTTAAAATGTGACTGGTTCATCCTGTAAGCTAAGTATACAATCTTAAATAACATACACTCTGTACCTACCTTTCCAAAGCTTACGGTCTGGTGCGAAAGCAACATTAAAACAACAATGATACTAAAAATAACGTAGGGAGGAAGCAAGAGAACTAAACTTAAATCAAGCTGCATTCAGAGACTGAAATATGCTGATCAGCCCTGCAGCCAGGCCAGGAGGACACCTGCTGAACAAAGGAAGATTTCTGTTGGGATTGCTAACAACCCATTTTTCACACCTGTGAAGGGGAAACAGGGAAAACAGAACTTTAGGTGTTCCCCTATAAAAAAAAAAAAAAAAAAAAAAACATTCATTCCCTATGGCTAAAACCATGGGGAACCTATGGATCAAAGGCTGGGAACTGCCAGCAGGCCTTTCACACTACATACTCTTCTCCTTCCCCTTCTTCACTGTATGTCCATGTCAAAGGAAATAGGTAAACAAACTCTTTAAGCTATAACACAGAGAAACTAAAGAATGACATACAAACTGAATTCCCAGAAAACTGGGTCCCTCTCACTGTCTTTACTCAGTCTCTCTCACTGTCCTCATCTCTCTCTACAGTCTCTGTTCCTCCTAGTCTCTCTTGGGCTCTCTCACTCTTTGCCTCTGAGAGGAGACCACACTCCGCCTACAAATTATCATCCCTTCTCTAATAAACTTTCCTTTTGGCTCTGACTCTAGTGTGTGTTGAATTCTTTCTGCACTCTCCGCCAGAGAACTATCTTCTCTCAATGCAGGGCTTAGTCTCCCCCCACTTGGGGGAATTTGCCCTGTCTTGCATCAAAAACATGCAATCATATATGTTGACAATTGTTTGAGATTTTTTAAAATGGGACTGTTTTGAGACACGTAAACATAACACCATTCAGATGTAAAGTTGGCAATCTTTCAAGAAGGGATAATTTCACCAGGTCTTCACAAGAGGAGTTACCCAGTGGAAGCCACCACAGGCGAACACGTAAGCAGGAAGATAGATGATATGTCACGTGTCCAAACTCAAGCCTCCCTACTTTCTATATTCTAGCTGAATGGCAAGGAGAGGCTAAGAAAAACAAAACAAAAAGAAAATAGGCCTATCTTACAGAGTAAGTCATTGGTTTGCTTAATGTTCTAGGCATATGGGTAAAAAAAGAAAACCACTCAAAAATTTTAACATATCATCCACTTCCAAAAGTAAGCAAAGCTTACTCATTCTAATCAATTCATAAACTATCTTCCTCCCTTTGGAGGTGTTGTTATATGAGGGATTAAGAAAGGGTTAGAGAGTGGACTTGAATTACTTTTCATGGAAGCAACATACCTTTTGCTTTTTCGGCAAGAAACATCTGGAGGTACTGCTCACCTCCTTAATTCCTCCCCTAATATGTCTGCAGTCACACTCACTTCTCCTCCCTGTCCCACTGAAGGAAGTATCCTTCCTCATGACTGTAACAACCCTTCCATTTGTTCTGGATTCCATATGTTTTCATTTCTTCAAGCACCTTGTTTCATCTAATTTATATTCCATTATCTTCTCCCTCTATGTTGGCTCTTTCCCCCTCAGCATTTAAGTAAATATTGATTTAAGCCACTCAAATCTTCAAAAGCAACTCTCCATCTATTTTGCATCTCCCTGACCCTGCCAACTTCATCTCCAGAAATCTTACCATTCCTTTCATAACACTCATACCTAAGTTTCTTTCAAAAAGTTATCTAATTCTCTTCCTCTACTTCTTAATCCCCACGCATTTCCCAAATCACTGGAATTTAGCTTCTTCTCCAGTCACTCAACTAGAAGCGATCACTAAAATCACCAAAAATTTCCTATTTGTAAAATCCAATTGAAATTTTTTTTGGAAATCACCTTACATTACCTCTGAAACTTACTATATTGATGGCCACCTCCATTAACCTGAAATTTCTTTCTCCCTTGATTTCTGTAACTCTTTTCCGTATACCTTTCGCTTTTCTTTTTCCTGTTGCAATGCCTTCTTTCAGTGTTTTCCATAACTTTCTTCTCAAAGCTTTTTAAATATATGTATATTTGGAAAAGAAATATTGTTTTATGAGTGTTCGCAATCTCTCTCTCTCTCTTCCTATAAAAGAGGTTTTGACTCTTCTTTATCATTGTTTTTTCCTGAAATCCATTCTCTCAAAAGGTGTGCACAGTTATAGCTTAATTCTTTGAGTTTCATGAAACATTAAATTAGGAGATAAAAAAGAAGTTAACAATTAAGAGAAATATATTATTGCTTAAGGAATAGATATTTTGGAAGAGTTTTTAAAGAGGATTGTAGAGAATATTAGGGTTCTAATGAAGAGTTTGGAAGAGATAAGCTGAGAAATTTTATGGGTGAAAGGAAGTGTAAGGGAAAGAAAATGGTATTTTAATAAGGGTTTCTCTGAACTCCAGAATCTTTGCCAATGTTTTATAAACACAAGTAAAGAACTCCAATTATTTTGAAGTTCATTTAGTTTATGGTCTTTCTTATATTAAAATACCACTCTCAGACCAAAATACATGTTTCACGTATTCAGTTATCTGTAGATTAAAATATAGCGATGAGATGGGTGTTTCATTTTGTGAAAACTCATTGAGCTATGCACTTATGATTTGTACAATTTTCTTAAACTATCCTTCAAAGAAGTTTTCCAAATTTTTTTTCTCATGACTCTCCTCCAAATATAAATATTCTATTTAGATTTAGCTCTTGAGCTCCAGACATACATTTTCAACTTCTTACGAAATATCTCTATTACCATAGATTGTAGGCAACTAAAGTCAAGATGTTTAAATGAAAAACCTACTCTGTTTCCTGTTTCTGTAAGCAAAACCACAATATAGCCATCCTTTCAGAACAGATTTTCCTTCTCCATCTGATGAAGTTTCTGAGTCATGCATAAACTATACTCATGTCCTCTTCCCCATACATACATCTACCACTTTAGTTAGTCCATGCAACATTTCTCAGCCACATCCTATACTGGTCCAGTCTCACTGAGGGCAGCTATGCATCCTACTCTCCATTCTTCTCAGTTCTTCCACAAGAATTCTATTAAAATAAAAATCTAAACATATCCCTGTCCCTTCAGTCTCTTCAGCAGAGCATAATAGCAGCCAATACTCATATAGCATTTGTTGCATGATAGAGGCTATTGTAAAATATTTGAAGCTATTAACTGCTTTAATCCTTAACAAAACTTTAAAATGGAAGTGTTATAATTATCTCAATTATACAGGTATAAATCTGAGGCACAAAAAGATGAAATAACAGGTAACAATGGGTAGAACTTGGATTTTTGAACCAAGGCTATAGACTTCAGAAACTTATTAATGAATTTTATTATAGTAATCACTTCACAATATATATGTAGATCAAATCATCATTGTACATCTTAAATTTACACAATGTTTTTTGTCAACTATAACTCAATAAGGCTGGGGGGAAAATGAAACTCTGCTATTAGCTCTCAAGATCTGGTATTTTCTGCTATTTCTGACCTTCCTTTCATTGACTTCTTTAGAATTTCCTGAAAATATCATGTTTCATGTCTTTGAGACATTTCATATTTTTTTCCCATTCACTGGGGACATTCTTCATGGCCATGTCCACACCAATCTTATCTATCTGGTTAACTTCTCTTTCAAAAAGAAATGTATATTACCTTCTTCAAAACATTCTCCTGACATCTCTGTCTTTATCTTATGATATTCCAAGGATATACCTCTACCATTGTACTTGTTACCTGCTATTATAATAGTTTTTTTTTTTTGCTTATTTGTTGTCCTTATTAAGAAAAAGATCATGAGAGTAATCATTCTTTAACAACAGAAACTTATACATTGCATGGTACAAAATGGACGCACAAACTATTTTCTTACTAAATTGATGAATGAACATAGATCCTGAGAAATAATATTTGTGTGACTGGCAGTAAAATGACAATAACTCTGCTTTGGTGATTTTTTTTCCCTTATGGAGATTATATGACTAGTATATTTAGAGCATTTTTTTTTAGCATTTGGCACATAGCATTAGCTCTCAAAATAATACTAATATAATAATTATAATGACTTTGAAAAAGACTTCTAGGATTCCTAATTATACTTTGCTTCCTGACAAAATCTTTGTATAATGGATTTATGGAAATAAAGTGAAAAAGTTAAACAGGAGAAGGTAGGTTAGAGGTGAGACAGAAAATTCCAGAAAATTTTCAATGAGAATAACTCAAAGTATAAGCAATACTAAGAGGATAAAGTTTTGAATAATGAATACAAGATATAAGAAGAAGAAAGGTGAAATATGGGAATTTAATAGTTAGCCCAGAAGTTGTATCAAAAACTCCTTGCATTTAAATGAGCACTCGATAGATATTTGATTAATTGGTTGGTTGATTATTTGTGATTAAGTTTTAAACTCTTCAGCTGATAACCTGAAGTCTGGTTCTTTGGACTGAGTAACGGCTGAGAAAAACATGGTTTTCTTAAAGTCTTCTGAATAAGGCTAGAGAAACAATAAAACAGTTCTCTCTCTCTGTCTCTCTCTGTCTCTCTCTGTCTGTCTCTGTCTCTCTGTCTCTCTCTCTCTCTCTGTGTCTCTCTCTCTCCCACCACCCACCTGTGTGTGCTGTGTGTGTGTATGACAGAGAAAGACAGAGAATCCAGATTTTTGTCAATGCCATTTGTAGCTAAGCAAAAGATCAAGAAAGGAATTGTTGAAGCTCCTCTTTAAATGCTTGGTACCCATATTCTGACCCACAAATGTGCACATTAACCTCTTCTCTTACTAAGCAGGCATCTGAGTGCACACCAATTTGCCCTAGATCCATTTTCAGCACAGAGGAAGGAGAGAAGCTTGCTGTACAAGGAAAGGTGTTGGTTATTTGGAATCTTTTCTCCTAGCACCTCTTTGGTAGTTGGATATTCCATGACCACTGTAACAGTCTAGCCAGTTTGGACTTCATCATCCTCTCTGTTATCAGCATCTAGAGTATCTCCAGAAGTTTCCCAAGCTTGTGCAGGGTGAGGGACATCAGCCACTTTGAAAAGCAGCTCCAAGGATGCAAAAAGCATTTAAAAAGAAAATTTACTAGGTGACAGAATATTAAGGTCAAGGTTTTTTGGTGTTTTTAAAAACTACTTTTCACTTTTTTATTGAGGTATAATTGACATGTAACATATTAGTTGTAGGTGTACACCATAATGATTCAATATTTATATATATTTCAAAATGATCACTTCCATAAATCTAGTTAATATCCATCATCATGTATGGTTGCAAAAAAAATTTGTGAGTGTGATGAGAACTTTTAAGATGCTAATTTTATTTTAATTGAATTAATGACTATTTGAACAAATAGGAAGTTTATCTTGTTAAAGATCTCAGTTTCGAGAAGAACACAAGTGGAGCAGTGAAAAAAAATAAAAACAGCTCTAGCCAGGAAGCTCAGTCAAATAAATTTAGGAAATTAGGAGGTAACAGAAACAACAAGCAAAATTTCCCTCATATTAGATGCTAGGGGTTCAAAGAGGAACAATTCTACCAATTTGTATCCCTTCCAGTTCTCTTTTAAAAATAGCAACACACACACAGAACACATACAACCAATAGAATTTGAGTACCTAGTAAATTATGCTAAAGATATTTAGAAATTATTATAAACAATAAACTATTAATTGTTTTAAATTAAAATCGGAGTTTTACCTGAGCCCACAAATGTAGTTGCCATGTATTTACATTTTTAGTATGTGTTATTAGCAATGTCACCTGATTTCTAAAGTCACAGTTTTAATCATTTTTAAAACTCAATTAGATGTCACTAATAAAAATTACCAATTTTAGAAAGGCAGTCCTGGGAATGTAAATTCAAAATTTTTGTCATAAGACATTAAATTAAAAAAAAATATGATCCCATCTTAAAGAAGTATTCCATCTTATTTGATGAATTTGTTCAAGTACAGATTTAGGCTGAAATGGGAAAAATGATTTTAGAAGAATATTAGAAAGATCTTAAGGGTTTTTCCTATTTTATTTTTTCTTATTTGCATGTGTGTGTGTAAACTTATACTCTCTGTCAAAATTCTTTGTCAATATATCTTAGTGAATGGAAAAAAAACTGAAACAAACAATATGAACCAATTCTTTAAAACCCATTACAAAGTATAACATAAATTTGAAATGAATCATGCCTTACCACAGAACCAAAATGTGTACAGATCAGAAAACAAAAGTATGAGACTGTGCAAAAAATGATACTCAAATTGTCCATTATCTTTTGTATTGAAGAAGATAATGAATCCAATGTTGTCTCAGGGCAAATATAAGGGCTGTTTACCATTGTGTCCAACTCTCATCTGTTTTCAATTTCATGTTTCCAAATAGTTCTGGCAAAAATCTCTAAATGACTATGAATGTTTATAACATTTCTCAAACCACATTTCATACTCCTAAATTATTGAATCAATGCAAATTAGTGTTTACTGATGCTACTCATTCCTTGGGAATTTTACTTTTTCATAAGTATTAATTTTAACCAAAATAAAAGTAAATATGATCTGCTAAAGCTTCTAGGAAAAAAAAATATTTTATTTTCCCTTTAACTCAGTGAATCTATTATGAATAGAAGCAATATTGTGACCTAATATTACTAGTGAGCAGAGTATACAGTTTTGATAAGTCCACAGATCTCCATTTACTTATCAGTAGATCAATGTAATCTACACTGTAACTCATGGTGTTGCTACAGTTATAGTGAAGACTGAAAGGCCAGCATTGTTCATGTTGCTAGATCCCCTAATTAAAAGATGAAATATAGTTTTAAAGGTCCAGTAAAATAATTAATGGAGAGCAAATTTTAATTGCTCCATGATCAATTCTGAATGTTTTATGTTTTAGAATTCTTTAAGGGACACAAAATCTGCATAGTACTTTGAGACAGAATACTCAACAAAAATTTTAGGTCCTATTATATAAAGGAATTATGCCTAAGTATTGCATAAATTTATCGATTAAAATGCAGAAATGATGCCTACAAAGAGCTCATGGAATAGAATATTAGAAGAATGTACATAAATGACTCTAAAGTAAAGGTTAATGGGTTAAAAGCTATGGAAGAATTTCAAATTGCTAATATAGGTAGATGATGGATGTATTTATTTTGTCTTCTAAGATTGCAAAAAAAAGAGGGATCCCTTAGTTGTTCCAAATAGTGACAACTCTTTGACAGAGGTGAAGGAAAGAGCAATGCAAAAAGATTCATTTTAAAGGTATAAATACTAAAATGTATAGGTGTTTTCAAGACATGGTGTGTCATTCTCTGTGCCTAGATTATCATGGGGGAAAATAGAAAACAAAGCTCAAAGGCAGATAGCACATCATGACATTTAGAAAATAACAACTGTTTATAGAATAATAATAAAGCAATATTATTCAAGGAAGAAAGTAATATGGTCAGAATTAACCTCAAGATTATTCTCACACTAGTACTTATGGAATGGTAATATGAAAAGTGGACCTGATCCCCAACAAATTAATCATATCTGGTGAAAATTATTTTAAGAAAACACTTAAAACCCCTATTGGTAGAGCAGAGACTCTATCCTAAGCATAGCAAACCAGTAGCCCTTGCCCCAGCTCTCTCATTGGGTGGAAATTCTACACCAGGAGAAAATAAAGCTGAAGACCAAGGCTACTGCCCCACCCAGTGCCCTGCTTTGTCATGCCAGTCCTGAACTCCAGAGCAATGGCATAAAGATGTTGCCTAGTGGGAAGAAACACTCTGTAAGAACAGAGAGGTTCAAAGTTCTCTGCAAAGGAACTACTTTTATTGGAAACAGATATTGAGAAAGTTCATGCCTAGGAGTGCTCTCAACAACAATGGAGATCCTGGCAGTAAGCAAATAAGAAGCTGGTATCTCTATGAGAGCTTCAAGCTAAACCACGTGCCAGCTAGTTTCCCAGAAGAACCAGAGAAAGAGATAGAGCCAGAACAAATCTCAAAGACTGGCCTCAAAATCCGCCCCTGTAAAGGCTCCTGAATTTAATTGACTACTATCAAAAAGGAAGTCCTTAACAAAATACTAGCACATCACACCCTGCAACACATAAAAAAGGAACATATGTCCTGACCATGTGGGATATATCTCAGGAATGCAAGGGTAGTTTAACATACAAAAAATAACTAATTCACCTTATCAAAGTAAATAAATAAATAAGATAAAAAAACACATGATCACCTCAATAAATACAGAGAAAGCACTGACAATATTTGACACCCTTTCATGATAAAAAAAAATTCAAAAACTGGAAACAGAAGAAAATTTCCCTGATTAAGTAGCTGTGAAAGTATTGTATTATACTTAATTGCAAAAGACTAAATGCTTTGCCCCTACAATCAGGATGGCAAGACAAGGATTTTCACTCTTACCAATTCTATTAAACATTGTACTAGAGGTTCTTGTCAGGTTATTTAGGAAAAATAAATAAATAAAATAAAGGCATCCAAGTTGAAAAAGAAGTAAAACTATCTCTACGGATCTTATCTTATATATTAAAAATCCTGTGAAATCCACTAAAAAATAATTAGAATAAATGAGGCCACTAAAGTTCTAGATCAATATAGAAACATCAATTATGTTTTTATGTACTAGCAATGATAAATCATTCTAAAATAAAATTTAGAATTTAATTTCAATAGCATCAAAAACGATAAAATACTTAGGCATAAGTTTACCAAAAGAACTATAAATTTGTATGATCCTTTGTATTTCTGTGGTGTCTGTTATAAATTCCACTTTCATTTCTGATTATGTTTGAGTCTTTTCCCTTTTTTCCTTAGTGAGTTTTGCCAGGGGTTTGTCAAGTTTATTAATCTTTTCAAGGAATGTTTTCTTTGTTGCCTTAATTTTTTCTATTGTCTTTTTGTTCTCTATTTCATTTAATGCTGTTCTAATTTTCATTCCTTCCTTCCTTCTGCTGACTTTGAGCTTCACTTGTTCCTTTTCTATTTTTTTAAGATGTAATGTTTAAGTTGTTTATTTGGAATTTTTCTTGTCTCTTCAGATAGGCCTATAATGATATAAACTTCCCTCTTATGACCACTTTTGCTGCATCCCAAAAGTTCTGTTTTGTTGTACTGTCATAATTGTACATTTGAAACCTATATAATTTTATTAACCAATGTTGCCCCAATAAATTTTTAAAAAGAAACCAAAAATAAAAAAGAACTATAAAACTTATACAGATATCCCCCACTTTTTGAAAGTTTGCATTGTGTCACTTCACTTGTACAAAAGATCTATATTAGTACCTGTTTTCACTAAACAAAAGAAATCTGAAGATGATTTACACTTTTATTTTTAAAAAAGGCAAAAAGCAAAAGTAGCATTCAGTGTTTGTTTTGCAGTGAGTCATTACAGAGGCAGCACATACTGTGAATGACAATAATGTCACTGCCAAGCTCCTTTCCTGAGAACTACACTCAGAACCTCGGCATCAAAATGCCATAAACTTTGAATTGTGTCTGTGAGTATCTGTGCTTCATCTCAATTTATTTTGTGCATCCATTAGCAAGATGCATCCTAATGTATCAGAAAGGCCTAAGAGAGCTCATAAGGATGTTACACTTAACATAAAAACTGGATACAATTAAGCATTTTGATTGTAGTAAGCACGATCCAGGCAAATGTAAGCAAAGTAACGCATATAAGACATATTTTTGAAGAGATAAAAGATGTTTCTCCTTTGAGAAATCAGAAATGAGTACATAACCAAGTATTTTTCCTTAAATGAAATATTGCACTTTTACAAAAAAGAATCTGTGCCTTTCATAATAGTTTAAAACTGAACTTCATCTTTTAACTCTTTAATTTCTAAAATTCACAGTTTTGGTCTGTGATTACTGCATTATGCTTGCAATGTTACAGTGGCTAATTCTTTTCTCCTATATTGTTGCCCTTTACAGGACATAGCATCTTGGTTAGGTTTCCTTTTACAAGTCCAGAAATAAATCTAAAATTTTACAGTTATGTTCTTTTCATTTGATATTCAAGTAATAAAATATGGACTTTCTTGATATTTCAGCAAGAACAAACTTTGCATGTTTCCATAGTGAAAATTAAGGTCAAAATTAGATGAAATTGAAGTTCAGAGAAGATGAACAAAATGATGAATGCCTGGAATAACTTATGAAGAAATATTAAACAAGGGAGACTAAATTTGGAAAACTGGGAATAGCAGATGACTAAGTGGAAATATAATTATATACAAATATTTGATAGATGTCAAAGGAGAGAGAAGTGACACATAGAAGCCAAGAATACAGAGAAAATAACTACCAATGTCATTTTGATAAAAAAGAAAAATGAAAATGAAAACTAAAAGGGGGAGCTAGTGGAATAATCTGATATTGAAAAGTTTTGCTAGATTACAAATATTAGATATATTTTTATTGTATACTGAAATAAAGGCCCAAAGTTATGGTAACAATTACCTTTAAGACACACAACATTAGCCATTAGCATGCTCCCTATTTAAGAAGCAAAAAAGGAGGCAATTGAGCAAAGAGACGAGCATTCTACATGGATAATCACTTTTCAGAAATACGTGCTTTAGGAGGTGTTAAACAACCACAGCAGACTCTTTTTCAATAGCCTATCTCTTAATGTTGACTTCCATAGCCAGAGTTGAATGGATAATTGGAAGATGCTGATTTCCATACAGTAATATAATCTCTTTAAGAGTGAAGTGAGCTCTGGAAGCATTACTTGGAAACTATGATGCTCATTCATGACATTTCACTTGATAACTGTATTAACGGATATATGTAATTTCTGTTGTACATCTATCTTTCCTCAGATGGAAAAAGTATATGCCATACGACAACGTGGGACTATAGTGAACTTTCAAAGGTGTTTGAATATCAGGTGTTTTTCTATACTGATCATTAACTTTAGGCAATTTGCTAGTTGTCTTCTTTTTTATATAAAAATGTCACTTTGTCCTTGACCTTAAGTAGAGATGTTCTGCCTATGTTTCACACTTCAGGAAATAACAACAACAACAACAACAACAATAAATGTTACAAGCAATGATTGCTAGACTACACCAAGTTCCCACTGAATGATGGTCACTAAATTTTTATTCCTTAAGTCACCCTAGTTGTATTGATATATTTAATTCTATTTCATTGATTTGTAGTCTTAACCTTCCTCATTCAATACCTACTCAGAAAGGATATGCTTCAAGGATGAAGTTTGAACAAAATCTTTAAAATAATTCATATAAAAACTTATTTTATCTGGCAAAGAAATGACGGAAATTTTATTATAGGGAAAACATAATGTTTGTATATTTGATTGCAATTGTTTGAGGATCTAGCACACTGCCTCACACAAAATGGGAACTTAACAAATGTATACTGAATAACTGAATGAATGAAAAAATGGATTTTGAGAAAAGATATAAGCTGTAGTTATGATTGAAGAGTTACATCTAATATGTTATTTGTGTATTAGAATATTATTGGCAATGGCAAAAAATAAAATAAAATCTATGCTGCATCAAAATTATAAAACCCCTAATGCTGTTTGCTAAGGAGTTTGGTATTTATTTCATGGATTTTAAGGTAGAGGAATATTATGAGTATTAGGAAAAAAAGAGAGGACTTGTTTAAGAGAGGACTTTGTTTCAACAATGTGGGTGTGATCCACAATTTCTAATGATAGTGATTTGTAAGAATATAATAAGGCATTTGATGCTTTAGAAGTCTGGTGATGACCTTTGAGAAGGTAGACTCACAAATTAGTGGAGACAAAGCAAGAAAAAATAAGTTATATTTTCTCACCTAGCCAAGATAGTGTAACAGGGATCAGATTTACCCTATGGAACACCTAAAAAAAATGGAGGGAAATAAGACAATAGTTTGAAAGACACTGGACATCAGGCAACAGAGAGTGACACCTGAGAGATAAGAAATAAATGAGGTGAGCCCTACAATTGCTTCACGTTAGTTGAGTTTCCAGGCCACAGCTCAGAGAGGAGGAACCCAGGCAGAGACCAGCAGTCTCACTAAGTTAAGGAGATCTAGCTTTGAGACCGCAGAGAACAAGGTTGGTAGAGTTCTTAAGACAGAGCACCAGAGAGAATGATGCAAAGAGAGGGAATTACAGAGTCTTGCACCCAACACTAATTGTTCAGCTGATTACCGACCAGCTTATGTATTATTAGAGGCCAGGAAAGAAACCACTTAAATGGATTATATATAACAATGCCTGATGCTCACACAGGGCCTGAAATAGTGACTTTTACTGTCTGCCAGACTGTAAAACCTCAAGATTCACAGGGCACTAGATAGTTTACATGGAAGGGTCTTGCCTCAGTAGGGGGGAATATTTAACGATATAACAGTATAATGTTATTTAACCATATAACATAACAGAGGACTGCTTCATTTCTATCATATATTAAAAATGATCCAAAAGGATCAAACCATTTCAAAGCAACTTAACAGTACCCTCAAAAAAGGTAAAAAAAATATTTTTAAAGATAGAAAATCATCCAGTGCCAAATAGGTAAAATTTACAATGTCTGGCATCCAATAATAAATTATCAGGGATGCAATATGCAGTAATTAGCCCTGTAAGGAAGAAATGAAACAATCAAAGCCTATTCATGATCTACACAATATGTTAGAATTAGAAGAAACAAACATAAAACATTTCTTATAACTATACTCAAAATGCCCCAAAGTTAAGCATAGACATAGAAGAAATTTAAAAAAATCTGAAATCAAACTTCTAGAAATGAAAACTTTGAAGCATAAAAAAAAAACATTGAATAGCATCCATGACATATTACACACTGCAGAAGATTAGTGTACTTGAAGACTAAGCAAGAAATATTATCTAGGATAAAACATAAACAAAAAAGAAAAATTTTAAAAGAAATGAGTATAGCATCAGTGAGCTGTGAGAAAACTTCAAATAACCTAAATACATGTAATTGAAGTCTCCAAAGAAGAGGAGGGAGAAGGCAGGACAGAAAGCATGTTTGAAGACATAATGACAACTTTTCCCTAAATTTGATGGAAACTACAAATCCACAATTACAAGGACTTCAACAAAATCCAAACACAAGAATCATTAATAAAATGATAAATCACATCATAATCAATTTCCTCAAAAACAGTGATAAACAGTAAATCTTAAAAGGAGCCAGGAAAAAAGATACATTACATACAAAGAACAAAAATCAGGGTGAAATCAGACTTCTTATTTGAATAATGCAATTGATAAACAGTTGAGCAGCCTTCTTAAAATACAGGAAGAAAAAAAATGGTCAACCTTTGATTCCATACACAGCAAAAACATCTCTTTAAAACAAGGCAAAATAAAAACTTTTTCAGCCATACAAAAGATGAGCAAATTCATCTCTAGCAGAGATAAAGTATCCCCCCCCAAAAAGATGAAGAATTTCCTTCAGGCAGAAAGAAAATTATATCAGATGGAAATAAGAATCTATATAAATGAATAAAGAATAGTGGAAACGATAACTACATGGGTAAATACATAAGCCTTTTTAGATATTAAAATCAATGGTGATGCAGTATTTAAGCAAATGTAATTTTTTAAAGTAGTGTCACATTTATAACATACATGTAAACAAAATGTATGTCAATAGTATACAAAGTTGGGAGAACTCAAATAGAAAAAAAACTGAGATAAAACAATGAAAATAAAAGCTGATTCTTTAAAAAGAATAATAAAATGTATTAACATCAAGTCAGTATGATCAGGAAAGAAAGAGAAGATAAAGACCACTAAAATCAGCAAGGAAAGACGTGATATCACTACAGATGCCACAGATATTTAAAAGATAACAAGGAATATTATGAACTACTTTATGACTTTAATTTTGATGACACAGCTGAAATAAGATATATTCCTTCAAATACGTAAACTAACCAAGTTCACTCAAGAATAAAGAGATAATCTGAAATACGTATATCTATTAAAGAAATTGAATTTGAGATTAAAAAATCTTTTCCACAAATAAAACTCCATATTGGATGGTTTACTGGTGACCTCTACAAAGCATTTACAGAAGAAACAATACCAACCATATACAAAATGCTTCCAGAAAATGAAAAGGATGAGATACTTTTCAAATCATTCCATGAAGCCAGCATTACCCTGATGACAAAGTCAAATAACTTTAAAGGAAATCAGTCACCAGATATCCATCCTAAACAGTGATACACTAATCTTTTTGGAATATTTTAGCAAACCTAATATTAAATAGTACAACTACCAGAACCAATGCCCCTGGAAATGAAATACAAACTCTGGTACCAGGACAAGTTACCTTCCAAGTGTTTCACAAAGTTCTCCACCTCTCTGGATATGTATCAAAGAGGGGCTGGATGCCTTCAGGACAGGCTGTCCTTCTTGTGAAAATCTGATCGCTCATGGCTCTATGGAGGGCTTTCTCCCCATGATTGCTCATAGAGTTTCCCAACCTGCCCCCTAAAAGAGTTGAAAAAAGCTGCCCACAGAAACAGACATGTTTTCTACACTCGTCATCCCAGCAAGCATGGAAGGCATTCTTAGAGGACAGCAAAGCCAGCCTGACCATGCATCCCTTGGTTCACCACACAAATCTGGAGGAAGATCTACCTGCAGATCTCTTATTAAATGTGCTGGAAGTGCTTAATCCTGACAGGAAGCTGGAGGACATATGGACATATTGTCAGGGCACCAGGAAAAGAATGAAGTCCCCTACAAAGCTTTGTGAAAAATGTCCTGCTAAAGTCTACCTGGAATCTCCTGAGAAGACTCCCTTGTCACATTCAGACAATTCTCTTCCTGAGGAAAAAAAGAGAAAAAGGAAGTAAAGCACAAAGGATTTTCCCTAAGGTTCTCCTCTTCACAGAAAAATTCCAAGAGTGGTTTATAAATTCTGCAGATGGCTTGATACTTTTGGAGACTTGGACATTGATGAAATGTTCATTATGAAACAATTTGATACCGGCCATGAGTATAAGCCAACCTATGGTATGGGCCAAATAAAGTACCAGGTTCCTTTGAACATAAAGTAAAGCATATAGCTAGATAAAATAGAGAAAATTCTCCCTACAGGAAGAAAACTGGGAGAGGAAACTCCAGAAACCACATAATCCTCATAAACCCAACCAGGTGAAGATGAGGTATAGAACATGGTACCTGAAGCCCAAGTTGTGGAAAAAGCTAATAAATGACTAACCTTTGATTGACCCTAAAGTCTTACTTGAAGTTCAAGATGGAAGTTTTGAAAGGAAACTTGAACCAAACATTCTTGATGATCTTTATGTAACAGTTGCCCTTGAAAATTTCATTGTAATCAAGGGTTACAGGATGCTAGATGTGCAAAAAATAATCTTGTTATGTCAACTACAACATGGGATGAATCTCAAAATAATTGTGCTGAATAAAAGGAGACGTGTATGGCTCCACTTATATTAAAATTATAATGAATTAATTACAACAATTATTTTATCAAGCAAAAATTGAAATCAGTAGCCAAAACAATGTTAGCCTCATTTAATAATAAAATTGTTATCTCCCCTATTCAGATTGCATCAAGGTGCAGAACCAGATTGAAAAATATTTATCAAAATTATAGGAGAAAATTTATACTGTCTCATCAAATATCCCAATCAAATATATTTAAAATTTTTTACCATATTCATAAAAATTCACCATGAGTGTTTCCATATCATATAACACTGTGCAGAATGACAGAGAGCTTCAAGTCCTGAAAATCCAGTATACCATATAGATGAGTGAGCAAAACTACCCAGCGACATCAAATATCCTCTCATATCTATTCAAGTGTAATTAATCTTTGCATTTATGAATAGCAATTTAAAATTCACCATAAATTTAAAGTAAGAAATCAGGCAACTTCTTTATATTTCCAAAATAACAGCAAGAACTTTCCAGGACAGGAAAATTTATAGCTAGAAAGATTTGTAGTGTCGATCCAGAGCACACTTCTGCTTCCATTAATGAAGGAATTCATCTGTAATAGAAAGTATATGTATATGTTTCATTATTATAGGACAGGATAGATATCTTTTTATGTGCAGATTTTCTTCTTTAAATGAAGTTTTTCTGTGAGCACCATGTACCTGAAGAACTAGGTCTTTTCCATGTATTTTTGTAAGCCAAGGCCTAGAATTTCTCACTATAATCAAGCCCCTGTCACCACTGTACCTCATCTCTGCAATAGTTTCCAAACTAGCCTTTTTTCTCTGTTAAGTATATTTTTCTAAAATGTAAATCTGGTCAAATTCATAAGCTTGTTAATTCTCCAGGTTTATCTAAAATTTATCTATATACATAGACACACCTCCCACACACATATGGCCAAACATGCTCCTGCATTCCAGACTCCAGTCAACATGTCCTTTCATATCTCCATGTCTTTGTGCACTACCTTCCCTATTGTTAGGACTTCACTCAGGCCATTGTAATTGTTTCAATGCTTTCTCCTCCAAGGCCAATATGATGATTGGTTTTATTAAGATCTTCTACTTTTAGACAAGGACTCTCATTTCCCAGTTGTCTTTTACTAAAGAACTCACTCTAATATCCTAGAGAAGTCAGTCACTAATGCCTTCAAAATCTGGGTATTTATTCAGACATCAAAGAGACTAATATTACAACCTCTAGTTCTGCATTATCTGGTTTCAAGCCTTAGGATACATGCAGCAGCATTCACCCTTATACATTCGTTGTTCGTTCCACAAAATATGCTTTTCCACATTTTGATTATGTGACTTTGCATTTCACAGAACATTTCTCCTCATCTATGAAATGGAAACCATCAAACTGAAATTTTGGTGAGAATTAAAGGATTACTTTATGTAAGTGCCTAATAGCACAAGCATCACAGAATGATATGTAGCGTATATTTGTGGAAGAGTAGGAGGGAAAGAGGAAGAAAAGGAGAGTGCCATAAAGGCACAAAGGAGCCAAGAAAAGAAGTTTTAATGGTGTTTATCCCATGTGATAGCTTTCAGTTAAAATTCACTCAATCTTATCTGATTAAGATGAAAAAGTTTATTTGTAAACTAAGAGTCATAGTAAAGCTTCCTATTGCTTACTGGTGATGGGTACTTCCAGTGAAGAAAACTTTCCCTGGAGAAATGATGTGGGTTTTTTCCACTGCTGTAATAACCTGCATTGGTATTAGTTGTCATACAGAAACAAACAGGAGCAGTGTTTGATCTATTTGAATTTTTTAGCAACAGAGAGACTTCAAAAAATAATCTGACCTCAAATTTGTACATTTTAGGAGAGGGAAATCAGGAGAGCCTGATATGTAATTGTGTTAGCATAGCCTCCTAAAGTTTTCAAATCCCCTTCAGAGTTTTTTCTTTCTTTTTGAGGTTGGTAAAATAGAGAAACCCAAAAGGTATTATCTCCATTAATAAGTGAGAAAACTCCAGATAACTAGTTATCTAAAGTGTGAGGTCCAAATCAAAGTCTTCTAATTTTGTGTATTATTTCTACACTGACATTCAACAATATCATAGACAATGAACTAGTCATTTTGAAATCTTGGACACAAACTAGGGTAAGAAAATATGCACTGGGGGCCTCTAATACAGGAAATATAAAGACACACTTTCATTTTCTGGAACCAGTTGTACCTGGCTTTTGTATCTTGCTTGGTATAGCAACCATACTTTGTCAATTGTGTGGCAAGAGGAAGGATAAATTAAATTCAGCTCTGGAAGTATATAAAAGCCACAAACCAAATTGGATTGCATGGCCAGTAATACCCATGCCATGCTCTCCTGATCTCTTACTATCTAAACAGAGATTAAGGATACTGCCCTCTTTTTAATCTATCATTAGAGTAAATAAGGAACCTTTATTGTGCAAAATAAAAACTATGCATTTAAATAAAACAAATATTTATAGTATAATTCATTCAGCAGATAATCACATCATGAGGAAGAAGGTGATAGTACATGGAAGAAGTGAAAGATAATGAAAAGGCCACTCCTATTGTTTAATATTTTATAAAATGGGAAACCTGTGATTTCTTAATTATCCTCCTTTCACTAATCGTTTTTTGCTTAAGAGCACAGCACTTAACTTTTGGAACCAAATTGTATCCTGTTAAAAAAGGAAAAATATTATACCTCATCCTATCTATTTTTTCAGAAAATATCTTTTCTATTTGGAGCAATCCTAGTAAAAACAAGCACAGTGAAATTATGAAATATTGCTAACCAGTTTAATTATGTTCATATTAAAATTGTTTTAAATAAGATTTGCTTAGGTTTGAAAAATATGTTATAGTAGGCTGTAGCAAATTTTCTGTTAAAATCTCCTTTTATGATATGTATGTCCATGTTAGCCTCCACTTTAAGCCAACCATACCCCTAAAGTTGATGGCATATTATACACGGTAATAATCAATTATATTACAGTGTTGCATATGGGATAACAAAACCTTTAGAGAATATGGCTCAAGGAACATGTATTTACTAAAGACAAAGGAAATTGTTTTTCATTTCTGACCATTTCCATGAAAGAGTATTAAGAACACAACCTTTGGAGCTAGGCAGAAATAAGTTTATATTCCAGTACTGCAATGTTCTTGTCCTGTGACTATAGACAAGATGTATCACAGAATATGTTATTACATTTCGAGTGTAGAATAAAAATACCTATTTTATCCAGGTTTTGAAGATTAAATGAGGTATGACTGCTTATAAAAATCTTAGTTATTAATTAAATTACCCTCTTCATCACTTGGTAATGAGTTAAACATGAAATACATGTTTGCTTTAAATTCTCAGTGCAAAGAGGAAACTTAAGTAAACATCAGACAAAGCTTGATTAATTTCTCTAATTCTAATGTTTAGATCCAATGTATATGACCAAGGAACTACAGAACTGAGTTTAAATATTCTACCAATATACTTTCCCCAGCCATTCAGTTATATCTTAAATAAAATTAGATTAGACCACATCAAAAATATTGAAAAAAAAAAAATGCTGCCAAGAGCCATGGAGAAGTACACTACTTTTCTATGCAACATAATTTTTGAGCTCAATGAGAACTGGGTGAAGTGTACATTATTGAACATCAGAATACAAATGATACCAGAAATATGTCCCTCGCTAATATTCAAAGATATGTATTTTCAGGTATTGCCCTGGGGATTAAAAAACCTAATCACATGCCAGCTTGCCGTCTTAGCAACCACGGTGCCTGCCACGTCCCATGCATGGCTAGCTCTGCAGTCTGGAGCCAGGGACCTACATGCCTTCTTCACCGCCATGCCTCTGGCCACTCTTGCCCAGAGATCAAGCCCACATACAATAGAAAGAACATCTAACTCTAAAAGGCCTCTGAGAAGAAGGGCACTACCTCCTAGGCCAGAGAAAACGGCTTTTGACCAGGACTGGCCTAGTGTTTACCCTGTTGCAGCACCATTTAAACCCTCTGAAGTACTTCTTCCTATCCAAATGGGTTATCTAGTAAAGAAGGGGGTGCCTATGGCAAAGGAGGGAAATCTAGTATTTTTAAAGTAGAGATTTCTGCACTGAGTGGTCAGCTGCAATAGACAGTGATGAGAAATGTGAGAAGCATTTTCCAATTGAAATTGACACAGCTGATTATGTTCCATCGGGGACCATCTATTTGATACCCCAAAGCACGAGTAGTAACCTTACAGGTTAAATTTTCCAGTTTGAATTTAGATGATCATGCAAAAAATAAACTTATTAAACTTGTAGGAGAGGGATACTACATGATCATGGATGTGCTTACCATCAAGATAGATGGATTCCCTTTTAAAGAGACAGAATTATGATTATATAATATATTTGCTAACAGTTTTATACCATGAGTCTTGGAAAACTGAAGGAGAAAATTAAGACTAAAGCAGACATGGAAGAGTATATATGGAAAAATAGCTCATCAGAAAAAAATATCCTGAAAATACTTCTCTAAATTAAAGCCACAGAGAAAAATCTAGAAGCAAATAAAGAAGAGCTCCTTGATACTAAAGAAGTTGAAGATTACTAAAAGTCTGATGTTAGTCTTAAGAATGAGGGAGACAATGAAAATATCCTTTCTCACTACAAAGAATCAGTGAAGAGACTATTAAATCTGTCATGAATTATGTAAAAAATCTGCTTGCTTTATTAATTTTCTGATCTATATGTAATTGTTATCTAATTTTATGTAAAGTTGAAAATGTTAAAAAAAAAAAAAACTTAATCACAATCTTGTGCCAGTATAATTTAAAAACTAACCACCTACTCTGTCATTTTCAAATTCTTCCTGACAGGGGTGAATAAGGAAGACAATAAGAACATGTTGTGAATATCATAAATTACACGATATTTACCAATTAGTGAATGTCATAAAAATAAACTAAATTTTACCCTTGATAAGGATAATTCTGATCTAAAATATGTAGAAACAAGTTCAATCTATAACATTAGAGAAGCAGAGTTCGACCTCACTTCTTTCAATCCTAAAATAGATTTTTAGCCAGAGAAAATAAAGGATTAGATTATTTAATACAATGAAAATAGTTATATTTCTATTAACTTATAGGAGCCATTCCCATATACACATTGTAGTTGAATAGTTCGTTATGATGACACAATACCTACATCAAAGGCAGCAGTGACAGGTTTCATTTCTCAATGAAATAAAACTTGGAGAAAGAGGCCTAATTCTCATATTTAATAAATTTGATACTTAAAGTCAGAGTGAATATCACTGTAGGCATCTGATAGGATGGAGTAAGGATGGGAAGGTAGCAGAGCAACTGCCCAAACACCAGAGGAAAATTTTAGTAGAATTACTTACTGGTTCCTAAATTCATAACTTAGATTTTGTCTCTTGTGGGCTCTAGCTTATAAATTAAATATTTGTTTAAAAAGAACCATTCCGAGTCCTTAATCTCCAATCTTTTGTCATGCGAGTAGTTGACAGTTACATGTGATTCTAACTATACTAATTATACCTTATTTACCAAACTTTCTTTCTTGCATCCATGAGGAAGTAACTAACATCTAAAAATTACTCAGATAAGATATGGAAACAATCTAAGTGTCCACTGATGAATGAATAAATAAAGAAAATGTGATATATATATATATATATATATATATATATATATATAAAATATACATATAATTATATATAATTGCATATATATATGTATATAATATTATTCAGCAATAAAAAAGAAGAGACTCCTGACGTTGGATAAATCTTAGGGGCATTAAGTAAAATAATATTTTCTCAGAAAACAAAGAATGACAAATACTGTATGATATCACTTATATGTGGAATCTAAAAACAACAAACTCGTAGAAACAGAGAGTACAATTGTGGTTGTCAGGGGTTGGAGAGTGGGGAAAATGAGGAGATGTTGGTCAGAGGTACAAACTTCCCATTAGAATATGAGTAGGTTCTGAGGACCTAATGTACAGCGTGGTGACTATAGTTAACAATACTGTATTGTATACTTGAAAGTTGCTAAGAGAGTAGATCTTAAATGCTTTCACCACATACAAAAAAAAAACTGTAATTATGTGAAGTGATGAATATATTAACTAACCTTATTGTGGTAATCATTTTGCAATAAATAATGTGTATTAAATCATCACATTGTACATCTTAAATTTACACAGTTATAAGTCAGTTATATTTCAATATAGCTAGACAAAATGTAATAAAAAATGAAAATCACTCAAATCTACTAACTATATGTTTCATATGTAATCTTTTCTTCATTTCCTTTTTTTAAAAAAAGCAAATTCAGCATTATTAACTATCAAAATTTTCACAATACAGTACAAAATATCCGTGCTGGTAGTTAGTGAATCTGTATTCAATAGATTAAAATAACTCTAAAATATCTACTACTTATTACACCATTTTTATTGAGTCTCCAGGAAAAAAAATCTGTAATGGAAACACAGACAAAATATATGGTTCCTTTTCTTGTTGTTAGAGAAACAAGACAGATACTCTTAAAATTCAACAGCAATTCAGGACAATAATATAAGAAATGTCTAAAGGCTATATAAATGTAGCCTTTTATAAGCTACTTCTTGAAGTTTAGTTCCTCCATCTCAGACTAATCTTTGGGATTTATTAATTCCAAAAGCTATTCAGATGTTAGAAATATACTACTTACTAACACCTCTACCAGAAAAAAATATATAAAATTTCAGTGACTAGCTAGAAAAGAAAAAAAAAATGATAACATTAAAGAGGAGAGAGAATGTATATTAGCCTCCAAAACTTACATCAGAATCTAAAGTTTAAAAATTAAGTTGAGTTTTTATATAATAAATTGACTTCTTTCTCAAGGTCAGGAATTAAAAAAAAACTGCTACCACATATTGATTGAAACCAATGGAATAAATGTACTATTAGTGTCATTTTAAATTCATCACCGAATTTAATACTTATAATGTCTGGTATTATTAGTCCTGTTGTTCTGATGAGTAAGTCACTATATCCACAAAATTGCACAGCTTGTAATGGGTAGAGTCAGCCTTTCACCTGAGAACTATTTGACACAGAATTGCCCAAGTCTTCCAATCATCTCCTAAGAAAGCAATAAAAAATGCATATTGAATTCACTGTGTACCTACATATCTTAAATGAAGTAGCAGTACACTGAGACTATAGATCATGAATTGTCAATTCCCAAGGCTGCTATTATATCATAAAGCTATTATTTATAATTTTTTGCCAACTACCAGTATATTCACTATTATAACTAAAATCAATATAAAAGGATGACTTCAATTTATGGATATATGAAGTCATACCATGTAGGTGTGTGGTTACTAGTTAAATTTGAGTATTGGCTATGACCTTTTCAGTATAATAATTTATAAAATGACATAAAGCTGTTTAAAAGATTTTAGTTATAGGCTATTTTCAAGAGACAAGTGTTTTGGGAATATGTCTCATTTAACTGTTCTTTAGCATAATGTATTCCCTATGGTTCATTTTCCTAGTTAATGATCAACATCAGCAATATGTCTTTTTAATGTGAATATGAAATTTGTGTTCTGCAAGATGGTGATTGCAGAAGATAGTAACAAGTTTTTCATTTATTTATGTTTGCCTTTTTAAACTAAAGCCATCTTACCAAAAGTTATAAATGTTATTATTTAAAACAAGAACCTTAATTTTTTACTCTTAAATACAAAAAGAAAAAATTAATAAAGTTCATAAAATTTTATTATCTAATGAACTGTAGCTCAATAATATACTATAATGCAGCAAAGATTTACATTTAAAAGGGGCTTATGAACACTTAACCATATGAGTTAAATAACAGTGGCAAACCCAAAATTGACTACATTGAAAATATTTCTAATGTTTCTGAAACTATTTTGTCCCTCCTGTTGGAAGGAAGGAAAAAAAAAGGTCACTGCTATAAACAGAATCCTTTTTTTTTTTTTTTTACCATAATTTGTCCACAAACCAGGCAATATCTAATACAGCAGACTTTGTTACAAAGATACAGGCAATCAGTATGTATGTTGACTGATTGGTTCTAGTTTTACAAAGCTATTTCTATGGCCCATTGTTGATCTGGTTATAATAAATGTTATGCAAGAAATATCTTACACAGTGCTTTTTTTAGACCCTGTCAACAGTTATTCTCTATATAGACAGATCTTGATTGAATGCTGTTTTCCTAATACTGAAAAGGAGAAAAGCTGAAATAAACTCCATTGAGCCTTTCAGTACTCCTTTAATTCTCTTAATTTATGTCATTATAATCACCCAGAAAAAAGACAACCAAATGTCCAAACTGTCACCAAAGCAAAGATGAAAAAAATTAGTTTTGAAATCTTAGTGGAGGAAATGAAATGGGATACAAAGGAATAAATGATATTCCCTTACTCTTATATTCAGAAAGTACTTTTTAATGTATTTATTTAATACAAAGATATTAGAAATTTCTAGAAATATACCACATTAAATTTAACAAAATTTCATTGTAAACAATATATTTCCAATGCTGTATATGACAAAGCAGAACTGTTTCATTTCTTACAAATGCCCTGTGCCTTACTTAATATGTTCCTTAACTGATAAGTACTTTTAGCAAAATAAATCTGGAAAATTCTCTGTGTAAAATGACTTCTTAGAGTTTCCCAATATCCATGAATTTCTTAAATGCCATTTATAGTAATGGATTTAAGAAATAAGTTTAATATTTGTCAAATGCAGGGTTTCCTAAACTCATTTCACCTCAGAACTGATTTTTTTTAAGTAATACCTATTAAATTTTCACAGATCAAGTGGAACACACTTGGGAAAAAATTCAGATATGAGGATTTATCTGTATTTACAATTTAGTTTAAGCAAGTAATATAAATTAATATTTTGAAATTACATATCATTTACATATTATAAATAAAACACTAAAATACTATTTCTGGGATTTAAATATTCTGTGTATGAATTAAATAATGCACTATATCAAGCAAAAGGAAAGTAAAATCTAGGAAATATTACAGAATGTTGAGTAAATAGGTGATTAAATATCTAAGAGATAATTTTAAAATGTAGTGATTAAGTTCAACACAAAACTAACAGAAGTCCTAAAATAAAATATAAGAAATAAAGAAATCATCGAAGAGACATCAGTAAAATAATATCCCTGAGCTTAAGAAATATCCAAGTTTTCAGAATGAAATAGATCCATAGAGTATAGAGTTCAAGGGATGAAAAAAATATCTATACCAAAATACATGCTAATTAAATTTTAAAAGTTCAAGGATGAGGCTTTTAAAAAAGATTTCAGAGCGGAAAAACATGGTGCCTGCTAAAGAATAAGAATCAGATGTGCATCCAACCCTTTACCAGAAATGCGGTATACTAAGTATCAATAGAATAATGCCCGATAAAACTATTGTGTACCAATAATTTTACTCAGATGATCAATTCTGTGAACTAAGACAAATATGCAAACATTAAGCAAGTTTTCCCATCATGCATTCGTATTTAAAAAATTCTTTAAGAGGTACTTAAAAAATAATTTTTTTAATGAAGGAATAATATGAGAATTTTAAACAGTGGTGGCACATGATCTATAAAAGAAAGCTTTAAAGAAATAAAAATAAATACATTAGACCATGAAAATTAACACATTGTTCTTTTAAGCAGTAGGCAACTAATGTCACAGATTTATATTTCTTACTCTATAGATCCAATTGCAGTCCTTGATTTTTCCATGAATAATATCAATTACATTTTTATCTCTTTTGCATTGCTTACAATACCTATGAAAAAGCTGTTTTATAAAGATTTGAAATATAAACAATTTCATCTTGAATTATTCTTTTACTATATCATTTTTCATGACATAATAAAGTGTTCTGAACATGTTTATTAACTTGTCAAAGAACTGTTTATCATTTCCTTTGTTAGATGTAGCCAAATAACGTTTTCTACCATTATTAGCAACTATGCTCTAGTTCCTCCTGTGAATGAGGCATGATAAATACCTCTTTTGCCTCTGGCTTTTACTCTGTAAACTGGACACAATATATATTCCTCCTAAATTTCTTATGAAATCAAACAAATGAATTATGTATGAATCTCAATAATCTATATAACATGATTTTGCATATTACCTGGCACAGAATTAGCCTCCAGTATAATGTTGCTATTTTATGCAGCTTAATTATAACCAGAAAACAGAAGTAAGCAATATTCAGTGCATAAAGAGGAAGCAAATATCATAGGGATCTACTTTTATCTCATACATATTTTTATTTATTGATTGTAAGAATGTGCTTTAAAGTCTCAAGATATTTAGTAGATTTCATGATGTTAAAGTAGTAAGACAGAATTTTGATATGGGTATACTTTTAACTTCCTTATTTAGAGAAATTCTATGGCATTTGCACTAAATTCAAGAGCCAATTCTTCAACCATTCACTTTAACCATACTTTAACTAGCCAGTTAATATGAGTATTCACTTATCTAAAATATCCTAATGTTCAATTGGGCAACTTCAAAATTTTTCATGTGACCATTCATTAAAACTTTTTTTTCTTTTGTACCTTGTATTCACTTCATTTTTTTTCACTTTTTGAAACAGTATATTGTAAAAAGGACTCATATCTAGGATATATAAAGAACTCTTAAAACTCAAAAATAAGAAAACCTAATTTATATATATGGTATTAATTGTCTACTGCATTATATATTATATATTTATAAAACAAAGAAAAAAACTATGTCTTTTCACCAAAGAATATATACAAATGACAAATAAAAGATGCTCGACATCATGTCATTAGGGAAATACAAATAAAACCACAATGAGCTATCACTACACACCTCCTAGAATAGCTAAAATCTAAAAACTGATGATATCGAACGCTGGCAAAGATTTAGTGCAAAAGAAACTCAAATTTGTGGCTAATGGAAATGTAAAATGATACAACTACTAGGGAAGACAGTTTGGCAGTTTCCTATAGACCTAAACATAGTCTTAACATAGCAGCTTTCTGCATAATTGTCCCAACCTGGAAATAATCAAATTGTCTTTCACAGGTAAATAGATAAACAAACTTGGTACTTGAGACAATGGATACTTCTCAGTGATAAAAAGGAAGAAACTATTGATTCACACAACATAGATGAATCTTAAATGCATGTTGCTAAGTTAAAGATGCCAGATCCAAAAGCCTACATATTATATGATTCTGCTTATTTGACATTCTGGAAAAGACAAATTATAGAGATGGGAAACAAATCAGTATTGGTCAGGGGTTGGAAAGGAATGATGCAAAGGAGACTCACAGGGAATATTTTAGGGTGATGAAACTGTTCTGTATCTTAGTGGATGAAAGATACATGATTACATTTTAAAAAAATCAGAGTATCCCAGGATAGAATGAAGATTGTGACAAATGAATCTAACTGTATTACAAATATGTAATATAACTGAACTAAAAGTTGGAGGGGAAAAGTTGCTGACATAAGTGCCTGGAAAATGATGTTCTGATTGGGAAATATAAGACCAAACAAAAAATAACTGTACACAAACATAATTTTAGTTGGCAAATTTGTTTTTCATCAGGGTATCATTAAAAATATGAAACTATGTATACTAGGGTTGAACAAGTAAATAAATGATAAATAAGTCAGATTTCTTACTGTCAGTAAAAGAAGTTACAAATAAGCAAGAGGAGAAGACTAGAATAAATTGTGTGATGCTGGATTAGAGTCTTAGACATTAGTATGAATTCATGTTTAGTTTAATATATATAGAGACAGGTACCCATAGAAATAATTATAGATACATGTGTACATATTGGTTAGTATACATTCATATATTTCATAGCTCTGTCTGCTGAGAGACTAGAAACGATGATACCCAACAAGCAACAAGCACATCTAGCATCCAGACCTTAGTTTCTAAATACCCTTCTCCAAAACAGCAAAAGCAAAACAAAAACTCAGACATCCTTGGATAAATGACTAATTCAAGTGCTGTGGCAATGAAAATACAAGATGGGCCTGGAGCATTACATAGTGCCAGAAAATATGGAAGTACTAAAAAAAACAAAAGGATGGAGGCAGATCAACGGGACACAGAAGCCAAACTGAAGTACTGATGATCCAAGCTAAAAGAATTTGAGCAACAAAATTAATTAAACTTTGAAGTTATAGCACAATATAAAATAAATATCCTTGAATCCATACTAATATAAATAATTGAATACATAAATGGGGAAGAAGGTACAAATCTTTCTTACAAAGAATTTCAAATAATATATGTAGATACTCCTTCCTCCAGGAAGTGGGGCTAAACACCCTCCTCAGAGTGTGGGCTGGATTCCAAAAGAATAGATCATAAGGAAGAGAACATAACCTTACAGTGAAGAAATCCAACAGACTTTCCCTTAATCCAATGAGCAAGGTTAACATCACCAGTTATAGGTCATGTTGGTATCATGTACTCCCCGATGTGTGATGAGAAAGACATTTCACCTCTGTGTTATTCTTCTCTAAAACCCAGAACTTGGGTCTAATCATGAGAAAAACTTAAACCCAAATTCGGGGACATTTTATAAAATACCTGACCAATACTGTTCAAAATCGTCATGGGAAACAAGGAAAGGCTGAAAACCTGTGAAAGACCATAGAAGACTAAAGAGATACGACAATTAAATTTAATGAAACATACTGGATTGGATCATAGAACAGAAAAAAAAAGATATTTAAAACATAAAACTATAAATCTGAATAAAATCTGGAGTCTAAAGTAATAATATTACAGCCATGCCACCTTGAACATGCCCAATCTTGTCTGATCTCAGAAGCTAAGTAGGGTCAGGCCTGGTTAGTACTTGGATGGGAGACCACTTAGGAATACAGGGTGCTGTAAGCATTAAAAAAATAAAATAAAATAAAGTAATATATCAACATTATTTTTTTTGTTTTAATATATGTACTATGTAAGATATTAGCATTAGTAGAAAATGGGTGAAGAATACATAAGAACTCTCTGTACTGTCTTTACAATTTGTTCTATAAATCTAAAATTATTCCAAAATAAAAGGTTTCGTTTTTGTAAAATATATTGCATTATGATGGATAAACACAGAATAGCTATTAAGCACACTAGAGAGAAATGAGCTCCTTTAAAATGTAAATTTGTGGAATCCTGCTCCCCATATACCTTTTAGAATTTTCTAGAAATGGAGCCAAGAATCTGTATTTTACATGGTCCAAAATCTGAGACTTATTTTTCAAGAGCCCTGTGCCTTTTATAAGCCCAAAAGACTTTCAAATGCTTAAAAAAACCCTACAATAGTAATGATATTATCCAAGGTAACCAAATTTAGAGAAAATTAAAATTCAGCATGTGTAAAATGGAAATGAAAATATCAATTAGAGGAGGCTGTAGACAAAATAATTCACTTAGATAACATGCATATAGCTAGTAGCCACACAGGATAATAGAGTCATGCTAGAAGAGCTAAGAAGATACAAAGTTTTGCAAGTATCCAAGTAGTAAAACACTAGAAATAGTGGCAACTTGCTTATGCAAAAATTCTTCCTGGGGTTAAAAGAAAACTGACATTACTATAGAGTGCAGAGAAATTGCACTGGCCTGTTCAATCAACAGGCCTGTTCAATCAACTGCCTCCATATGAAGTGTTACCCCAAAAATGAATAGTGTAGTACTGACAACCAAAAGCAACACCCACCAAGCTAATAAACAAATGCTGGAGCAGGTTAAAAGACTGACTAGAGCAGCATATAATGAACAGATAAACAAGGGAATGAGAATAAATTATGAAAATCAATGTGATGAAACTCATTGGCTAAATGAAGCTTGACTGGTCCCAATTCTGACATCCTGCCTCTGCCTACCCTCAGCTGCCTACTTTCTTTACTGTAGACTTAAACACTAGCTCAGGGAACCATTTTCATGCCCCAACAGACTCTCTTGGTCTGCAACCTTGCTGCCTCCCCCACCCACACACAGCTTCCACCAGCCCTTCTCAGATATCCAATCACATTTCACTCTGAGCCCACTTCATCATTCTTCTGCCTGCATCAGCCCTCACTGAGTTTACCATCTGTGATGATTAATTTTATGTGTAAACTTGGCTAGGCTATGGTGCCCTGTTGTTTGGTCTAGAAGTTGTTGTGAAGGTGCTTTTTTTAGATGTGTTTAACAGTTAATTTAGTAGGCTTTGAGTAAAGCTGTTATACTGGTTAGTAAACATGCATATATTTAATACCTGTCTGCTGAGAGACTAAAAACAATGACACACAACTAGTGTACGCCCTCCATAGCGTGCACGGGCATCATCAAATTAGTTGAAGGCTTTAGGAGTAAGGACTGAAATCTTCTCAAAAAGAAAGAACTATTCCTCCAGACTGCAATATAGAAATTCTGTTTCAGTTTCCAGCCTCTGGACTCAAGACTGCAACATGAACTTTTGCCTGAATTTCCAACCTGCTGAACTGCCTGCAAATTTCTAACTTGCCAGCCCCCCCAAATTAAGCTAATTACTTAAATCTCTTTATCATACGTATTTATACACACACTATGTATAATAATATAATAATATAATATAATATAATACATATAATATAATATAATATAATTAATATAATTAATATAATATAATTAATATAATATAATATAATATAATATAATATAATATAATATAATATAATATAAAGTAAATAGCCTATTAGATATGTTTTCTGGAAAACTAGAATATACTGTCCATTCTAATCATATTTCTACCAGTAACACTATAGCTATCTTTTTTTTAAAGTGATATACCACAGCTATTTTACTACAGCTATGACCACTGACATTTTTTCTTAGCAAGATATGATTTTAGATAAATTATAAGCAATATATAGGCTTAGAGAGTCCCATTTTGTTCTTTGCATCAAATAGCATAAAATCAGTATTCCATGCCCTGGCTAAATATGAGTCACTTCTGGCTCTTTTTAAAAGTACATATAACAGAGTTCTGCCCCAAACCTATGGAATCAGAATTCCCCCAACTGATTTTGATTCACAGCCAAGGGTTGAAATCCCTGGACATAAAATCATTTGGCCAAAGTATCTCCAACAGGATATAGTCCAAAACCACTTTTGAAAATAAAGAACGTGAGGCTAAGGGAGAACAAATTACTCAAACTCCCAAGATGAAAACATCAGGCTAATATTGTATTCATATTTCTAGAAGGTTCATTTTATTTTTTTATATAAATTCCAGGTAAAAATATGAAGGGTGATCTTCTCTCAATGTATATTTTATCATCTGATCCACAGCTCCAATTCACTAATATAGATAATAATATTTAGGAAGTAATCAAACAGAAGCAGCTCTATTTTATAAGGTGGTTCATGCTGTGTACACATTAAATTTTCTGGTATATAGTTAGAAGACCTCTCAAATGGCTAAAATCTTGGCCATTTATTGTGCTGTTAATGTTATAAAATTTTGTCTAAGGACATGTAAATGTTACTAATTTATGTCTACCTTCCTAGATATAGATAGATAGATAGATAATCTCCTATTGGTTCAGTTTCTCTGGAGAACCCTGACTAATACTAATACAGTATAAAAACTGACCACAAACATTTCAAAAAAACCTTTATTTTATAGTCCTATATTCATATTTTAAAAAATCTGCTCTTAAGTTTTCTCATTCTGTGCTTATAATTAGTTTTATATTCATCACTAAAGAAAAAATGGATGTAATGCTTTCGTTTACACTTATCTGTATTTCCTTCATGGAATTCTGAAGTTCTAGCCACGTTTGTTTATTGACTTCCCTTAGAAAAAATAGTTTTTAAACCTTAGGTTTCTCTTATATATCTTTTGCCATTACCTTCTTTCTTAGGAGGTAAAAATGAGGAATGAAATATCTGAAAAACACTATTACCACCCCTTAGTATACATATAACCATTCAATACAAGAGTATTATTGTTTTAAATATCTGTAGGGTAAAATTGTGGGGATAAATTATTAAATAATCAGGACATAATGAGAAAATGTTCCACAAAAGGAAGATTTCTTCTATTTAAATAGATTCTTACAGTGAGGTCTACAATAAAATCTTGCAAAGAAATTTTGAAAGTATACTTTCAACTGATCATGTAGTTCTTTCACAACTCTAATGTGTGATTCTATCATTACAATCAACTTATCAAAAACTTATCAAAGACATTATTACTCTATTTTTTTTTTTTTTACGGAATCAACAACTAACTGCTTCTAAAACTGATTAGATAAGTTTACGTTGTAACATTTCATATCTGATCCTTTATTTTCTTTATAAACACTGATTATAAAATAGCATAAGTTTGCAAAGAGGAATAGAAGCCTGAGAAAAGGTATGTTAATCAAATGCATGGGAATAAAACTTGAAGTGAAAACAGGCAGTTTATCCATAACTTTAAAACCATTTCAGAACACTTATACTATTCTGTCACTCTATCTTGTACCTTGAGAACAGAGACCACATTTGATTCTTTTTTGTATCACCAGAATCAGTGTCTGATACATATTTAGAGTATATAAATGGTTGCTTAACTAATGCACAAATAAATTAATTATAAATACCTAGATTTCTCTTATGTCTTCCACTATAATATCCTTGAATTCTAAGAATATATTTTCTATTTTAAATTTCCATATACATGTACAATATCTTTATGTATTTACTTGAGAAAATAAGGAGGGAAAATGGCAGTTTTGTGTTTCTTTTTGTTTTGGTCTGCTTCTCCACTAGAATATAAACCCCATAGGAAGAGATTTTGTGTCTCTTTGTTACAAATATATGCCCAAGTCCCAAACCAGTGCCTAGGCCATATTATACAATAAATATTTGTTGAATTAATAAATAAATGAAAGGCAATTTGAGATGGGTGGTACTCCCAACCATGGTGGCTCATTCCATAGAACATAATTGAAGGCTTGAAAAAAAGACTTGCTGAGTAGCAACGATGTGCAAAAGAGGTTGGAAGAAATAAATATATCTACATGGTTGTGTTTTGCCTAAGAATGTACCTAAATCTTTGTTTCCTGTCAGAGAAAACAGAGGTCTGTACTTGAAGGAAATTGGCAAGCTAGGTGAAGGGGGAGGGGCGAGTAAGTGTACAATGTCAGTGATGAGGTCATTCAAACAGTCCATGTTGGGGTCTGGACAGGGCAGAAGGAATGTGTTTCTAGGACCGTGCTGAAAGATTAAGAGATGAGAGAGAATAGGACAGTTAAGAAAAAGTTCAAAAGGAGTGAAAGATGGAGAGGTGAAGAGTCACTGAGACTTTGGAGGTGGGGCTCTGCCGTCAGAGAAGTGTGAACTCGATCAGGAATAGAAGAGCGGAGATCCCTGGAGTTAATAAGGTCTAGGAACCAGGTGAGGAGGTCATCAGAACTGTCACTGGTTTGGACATTGAAGTCATTCCAATAAAGCTTTGTGATAGTAAAATATAACCAGTGATACCACAAAAGCACGATGTTTAACGAAACAACCACGTTAGGACAATATTTAAATAAGTTCCTCAAAGAAATCATGCAGGTGATTAAATCAAAGTGGTTGAACCTATATTCATGAATAACATTTTAAAATATAATATATCCCAGACGCTCAACACCAAGCCCCGCTGTTCGCCCAGGCTCGGATGGAACCTGGAAGACGCCCGGACCCCGCTCCTGCCCTCCCACCGCCTCGCGCAAACCCTGCTGGGTAAGTAACCGTCACTTCCGGTTTACCTCAGAGCCCGCGGACTGGCGGCGGACCGCGACCTCTAACTGCCTCCCTAGTCCATTGGGGAGGTCCCTACCACCGGCGCTGGTGACAGCCCCTGGCTGCCCTCACCTACCACCATGGGGATGCTCCGAGGCCCCCGAAGCAGTCGCCGCCGCCGCCGCGGCCCCTGCCGTTGCCCACCTCGCACCTCCCCCGACATTCGTTCGTCGGCTCTCATACCCGGAGGGGCCCCGCCACCAGCCATGCCTCTGCTGCCACCCATGGTGCCTGCGCTGCCAGTCCTGCCGCCTCCTGTGCTGCCAGCTTTGGCTCCTGCACCTAACGGGCCGCCCTCACAAGTGCGCCAGAACTACCATCCCTACTGTGAGAATGCCATCAACCGCCTGATCAACTTGGAGCTGTACGCCTCCTACGTGTACCTGTCCATGGCCTTCCACTTCGACAGCCTGGAAGGAGCCTTGAAGCACGTCGCCCCCTTCTTCCTGAGGCAGTCGAGAGAGGAGCGGGGTCACGCCCAGACACTGATGTGGCTGCAGAATCTGCGTGGGGGCCGCATCCGCCTGCGCGACATCAAGAAGCCAGACAGCAACCACTGGGAGAGTGGCCTGAAAGCCATGAAATGTGCCTTGCATCTGGAGAGGACTGTGAACCAGAGCCTGGCTGATACGCACCAGCTGGCCACCAACAAGCATGACGCCCACCTGTGCGATTTCCTGGAGCATCACTACCACCGCAAGCAAGTGAAGTCTGTCAAAGAATTGGGGAGCCATATCATCAACCTGCGCAAGATGGAGTCCCTGCAATCCACTCTGACAGAGTACCTCTTTGACAAGCTCACCCTGGGCGACAGCAAAAAGAACTGAGCCCTAGACTGCCTTCCTGATAGCCATGAGGCGACTTCCACTGGTTACCATGCTGAGTATTCATATTGCAGTATTGCCCTTGCAAAACATTCACTTGTTTTTTCTTCAAGTTTTGCTATTTCCTCCAATAAAGTTATTTGGCTCGTAAATAAATAATGGTCTCTGGTTGACTAGTGTGTGCAGAACTCTCACCTTTTAAGTTTTAAGCAGGTATCCAGGAGTCTCCAGCCACCCGTGCCCCATCCCCATGCAGCTCGGGATCTCCATGGATGGATGGAGAAGGTATTCCATAGGACTCTGGAAAACACAAAATTATTCTTACCCTTGTAAATAATGTGGGATGACGTGGGTGATTTGGGAACCTGGTTGATGTGGGTGCATATGTGGAGTAAAAGTATAAAACATGGCCTGAAAATCAGGATTGCAGTTACCTTGGGGAGAAAAGTAAAGGGAATGGGATTGGTTAGAGATTAAAATAAAGGAGGTCTGCAGCTTTATTTGCAATGTTTATGTTTATTAAATTATGCAAATACTAATAGTTAAGCCTGGGTAGCAAGATGGAAGTCTTAGAAGTCTGAATAGTAGAGCATCTCCTTGACAAACTAACACTGGGCAACAGTGATAAAAAAAAAAAAAAAAATGAACCTTAAGCTCACTTTCCCACAGACAGGGAGCTGACTTCTCATAGTCACCAATGTCTGGCATGCACGTTGCAGTTAAAAAACATCCACTTATGTATGTTTTCTTTCATTTGTATCCTGTGAGTGTGTGTATCCAGCAGCAGAGTTTATTTCAAATCTCTAGGCTAGATTCTGAATGTTTGCTCAGGAAGATACCCTTTGTTGAAAACAAGTTCAGTGATTGCATTATTTGAAATGATATAGCTGCTTTCTAGGCTTTTCCTAAGCCTGGCTATATTTCTGCCCTTGGGTTTCGTGTATCTATGATTTAATTTTTGTTATTTGCTACCAAGAGAACCTAAGCTAATATGTCTTCTTATCACCACACCTTTACCAGGCTCCACTGTAACTACAGTAAATAGCTCCTCTAAGGTAGTAAATGACATTTTTCTCTTTATCTCTTATACAGATGCCACTGAAAAGAAAAAAAAATGAAAGGGTGAAAGGGATAAAATAACAATTTTCTGAATGGAAATACACACTAGGGAGGGCCACTATAGGCATCCCTTCTCACCTGAAAGTGTTAATTATTCTCCTCTTAATTTGCAGGGTTTTAATTTCTTAGACCAGCCTTTCCAAGTTCAGTATCAGACAATACCACAAAAAATATTAGTAGGTATTCAGTGAAAAATGGAGATACACATTTATAAAATGTTTGTATTAATTGAATTGGGATTTTTTGTTTTGTGTTTCTGTTTTTGTTTACACTAGGAATTTTTGTCTTTAATGTAAAAAATATACATTGTGAATTTATAACATGGGGATAAATTGCCAAGAACATAGCTTTGGAAACGTTAAAATATCTCATCATGTGTTGTTTCAGAAGCACACACCTGGAGTACCTAAACCTCACTCATTTTCACTGAGAAGTCATTATGAGCAACTGGAATCTTTGCTGTGAAGGTTCACACATATTCATTTTATTTCCTAATGGATAACTTCTAACACTGTATTTTTCCATCATATTCTAATTCCTATTTTTAAATGAATGGCTTTCTGGGAATAATAACATTGATATTTTTTTCCAGCACTTATATCAGAGTTGAGAGAAGGGCTGCTAAGTAGGTGATATTCTTTACCTCCCTCTACCTTTGTATTCATCTCACTAGCAGCAGAATTGTTCATTTTGATTTTCCAGACTAAATTCTTGAATTTTGGTGAGTAATATACCTTTGGGTCAAAATCAGTCTGTGCCTGTGTTTTTTTGGGAAATAAGATGCTGGAATTCCTCAAAATTCAGACATTTAACTATTAGAAAAAGCATATATGCTACAAATATTTTATTAATAAAGTCCAGCATTGTTAAATAAATATATAATAAGTAATGTACTTAATGTGTAGCATCTTACACATTCATCTTTTTCATCCAATAAAGATCGTCAACATTATTACCTACATTATTAGTCAATTTTGGATGAGTACCTGATTGCAACGCATTCCACTTTAGGTTCCACAGACAACCTGTCAACCTTCTCTCCTGCCCTGAAATACCTGATGCAAGTCTATAAATTGAAACTGAACTAGTCCCAAACAGTAGTTGGTGTGAGGCAATATCTAAGCACGAACTCCTGCAGATTTTTAAATTTAAATGTGTTTCCACACTACTCTCAGATATCAATTCTCATGACACTTCCAATGAATTTGATAGCATGCCTATTTTCACCTCAGGCAGATATCAACATAATACAAAGCTATTATTTTCTCAACATGGAAAATATTCTATCATTTTAATAAATGATTGTATTATATTGAAAATAACAAGGTGATTAAGTAAGCTTCTCAACAAGAACATTATTTGAGTCTGATCCATCTTATTAACAATTTCATTTGTCTTCTGTTTGGCTGCTTAATTCAATTCAATGGCATATATTCTTTTAAACAAAACAATAGAAATTTTAAAAAATATTTTTTCAATTACACTTGACATTCGATATTATATTACTTTCAGATGTACAGCATAGTGGTTAGATATTTATATAACTTATGAAATGATCCCCTGATAAGTCTAATACCCACCTGACACCATACATAGTTATTACAATATTCCCTATGCTATACTTTACATCCCTATGACTATATTGTTAACTGCCAATTTGTACTTTTTAATCGCTTCACCTTTTTCACCTAGTCCCTCAACCTCCTTCTCATGTGGCAACCATCAGTTTGTCCTTTGTATCTATGAGTTTGTTTTGTTTGTTCCTTTATTTTGTTTTTTAGATTCCACATATAACTGAAATCATGTGGTATTTGTCTTTCTCTGTGTTGTTTCACTTCGAATAATATCTTCTAGGTGCGTCCAGGTAGACACAAATGGTAGGATTTCATTCTTTTTGATGATCACGTAACATTAT
This sequence comes from Eidolon dupreanum, assembly GCA_028627145.1. NCBI lineage: Eukaryota > Metazoa > Chordata > Mammalia > Chiroptera > Pteropodidae > Eidolon > Eidolon dupreanum. The sequence goes on from CM053505.1 coordinate 19,785,261, forward strand.
ATTGTATATATGTGTCATCTCTTTATCCATACATCTATCCATGAACACTTAGATGGCTTCCAAATCTTGGCTATTGTAAATAATGCCACAATGGACATAAAGATGCACATATCTTTTCAAATTAGTGTTTTGGATTTTTTGGATAAATACGCAGAAGTGGAATTGCTGGGTCCTACAGTAGTTTTATTTTTAATTTTTTTGAGAACATCCAGACTGTTTTCCATACTGACTACACCAATTTACAATACCACCAACAGTGCACAAGGGTTTCCATTTCTCCATATCCTTGCCATCACTTGTTGTTTGTTGATTTATTGATAATAGCCATTCCAACAGATGTGAGGTGAGATCTCACTGTGGTTTTGATTTGCATTTCTATGAAGATTAGTGATGTTGGACATCTTTTCATATGTCTGTTGGCCACCTACATGTCCTCTTTGAAGAAATGTCTATTCAACTACTCTGCCATTTTTTAAACACGTTGTTTTTTTAGTATTAAGTTGTATGAGTTCTTTCTGTATTTTCAGTATTAACCCCTTATCAGATATATCATAGGCAAATATCTTCTCCCATTCCATAGGTTGACTTTTTGTTTTGTTGATGGTTTCCTCTGCTGTGCAAAACCTTTTTAGTTTGGTGTAGTTCCATTTGTTTATTCTTTATTTTGTTGCCCTTGCCTGAGGAGATATATCCAAAAAAATTACTAAGAGCAATGTCAGAGAGTTTATTGCCTATATTTTCTTCTAGGAGTTTTTTGGTTTCTGATCTAGCATTTAAGTATTTAAACCATTTTAAGTTTATTCTTGTATATGGTGTAAGAAGGTGATCTGGTTTTCAATTTTGCTTGTATCTGTCCAGTTTTCCCAACACTATTTATTGAAGAGGTTGTCTTTACCCATTGTATACTCTTGCCTCCTTTGTCATAGATTAATTGACTATATAAGTGTGGGTTTATTACTGGGTTCTCTATTCTGTTCCACTGATCTATGTCTCTGTTTTTATGGTAGTACCATGCTGTTTTGACTACTATAGTCTTTTAGTATAGTTTGATATCAGGTAGTGTGATATCGCCAACTTTGTTCTTTCTCAAGATTGCTTTGGCTATTTGGGGTCTTTAGGGGATGAACATAAATTTTAGAATGATTTGTTCTAGTTCTGTGAAAAATGTCATTGGTATTTTGATAGGGATTACATTGAATCTATATAGTGCTTTAGATAGCATGGACATTTTTAACATTAATTCTTCTTATCCATAAGCATGGTATATGCTTTCATTTATTCATATCCTCTTCAATTTCTTCAATGTCTCCTTTCCAAACACAGGTCTTTTACTTCCTTAGTTAAATTTATTTCCAGGTATTATTTAATGCAACTGTAAATGGGATTTTTTTTAAATTTCTCTTTCTGAAAGTTTGTTATTAGTGTATAAAAATGCAATGAATTTCTGAATATTAATTTTCTATCCTGCTATTTTTCTGAATTCATTTATCAGTTCTAATAGTTTTTTGATAGAATCTTTAGTGTTCTCCATACATAGTATTATGTCATCTGCTAATAATGAGTTTTATTTCTTCCTTTCCAAGTTGGATGCCTTTTATTTCTTTTTCTTATCTGATTGCTGTGGCTAGCTTTTCACTAATGAGTATGATGTTAGCTGTGGTTTCATCATATATGGCCTTTATTTATTATGTTGAAGTATATTTCTTCAATACCCACTTTACTGAGAGTTTTTATCATAAATGAATGCTGGATTTTGACAAATGCTTTTTCTGCCTCTATTGATATGATCATTTGATTTTTATCGTTCATTTTGTTTACATGGCGTGTCACTTTAATTGATTTGCAAATATTAAACTAACCTTGCATCCCAGGAATTAATTTTACATGATCATGGTGTATGATATTTTTTAATATATTGCTGAATTTGATTTGATAATATTTTGTTGAGGATTTTTGCATCTGTGTTCATCAGGGATATTGACCTATAATATTATTTTTTTTGTAATGTCTTTGTCTAGTTTTGAAATCAGGGAGGGTATTGGTGGCCTCTAAATGAGCTTGAGAGACTTCCCTCCTCTTCAATTTTTTGGAATAGTTTGAGAAAAATTTATTAGATGTTAATTCTTTGAATGTTTGGTAAAATTCACCTGTGAAACCATATGGTCCAAGACTTTTGTTAGTTGGAAATTTTTGATTACTGGTTCAATTTTGTTAGTAGTTATCAGTCTCATAGATTTTCTGTTTCTTCTTGCTTCAGTCTTGGAGATTGTATGTTTCTAGGCATTCATCCGTTTCTTCCAGGTTATCCAAACCGTTGACATATAATTGTTCACATTTTTTTTCTTATAATCCTTTGTATTTCTGTGATGTAGGTTGTCACTTCTCCTCTTTCATTTCTGATTTTATTTATTTGGGTCCTCTATTATATTTTCTTGATGAGAATTTCCTTCCTAGAACTGCTTTGGCTTTGTCCCATAGATTTGGGTCGTTGTGTTTTCATTACCATTTGTGTCAAGGTTTCTTTTGATTTCTTCCTTGATCATGTTCTCAAGCCATTTATTGCTTCATAGTATGTTATTTAACATCTACATGTTTGTATTGTTTTCAATTTTCTTCCTATAACTGATTTCTAGTTTCATACTATCATAACTGAAGAAGATGCTTAGCATGATTTCAATCTTTTTAAATTTATTGAGACTTGTTTTGTGGTCTAATGTGGTCTATCCTGAAAAATGTTCCATGTGCACTTGAAAAAATGTATATTCTGCTGCTTTGGGGTGAAATGTCCTAAAAATATCAATTAAGTCCATCTGCTCTAATGTATCACTTAAGGGGGCTGTTTCCTTGCTGATTTTATGTCTGGATGATCTATTCATTGATGTCAATGGGGTGTTAAAATCCCCTATTATTACTATATTACTGTAGATATCTATCTTTCTGTCTGTCAATATTTGCTTTATGAATTTAGATGCTCCTATATTAGATGGGTAACCATTTACAAGAGTTATATCCTCTTGTTAAATCAATCCCTTTATCATTATGAAATGTCCTTTTTTTCTCTTGTTATAGCCTTTATTTTAAAGTCTATTTTGTCTGACATAGTTATTGCTACCCAGCTTTTTAAAATTTCAATTTGCATGCGGTATCTTCTTGCATCCCTTTACTTTCAGTCTGTATGTATCTTTTGATCTGAAATGGGTTTCTTGTAGGCAGCATATTATGGGGTTTCTTTTCTTATCTGTTCAATTGCCTTATGTCTTTTGATTGAAACATTAAATCCATTTACATTTAAAGTAATTATTAATAGGTATGTAGTTAATGCTATTTTATATATATATATATACACATATATATGTATATATATATATATGTGTATATATATATGTATATATACACATATATATAATGTCTGTATTCCTTCTTCTTAAAGAAGTTCCTTTAATATTGGTAATACTGGTGTGGTGGTGATAAACTCTTTTAGCTTTTTCTGGTCTGGGAAACTCTTATCCCTTCTATTCTAAATGATAGCTTTGCTGGGTAGAGTAATCTTGATTGTAGGTCCTTGCTTTTCCTCACTTTGAATATTTCATGCTAATCCCTCTGGCCTGCAAAGTTCCTATTGAGAAATCAGCTGACAGTTTTATGGGAGCTCCCTTGCAGGTAACTAAATGCTTTTCTCTTGCTGCTTTTAAGATTCTCTCTGTCTTTAACTTTTAGCATTGTAATTATTATGTGTCTTGGTGTGGGCCTCTTTAGGTTCATCTTGTTTGGGACTCTCTGTGCTTCCTGGACTTGTATGTCTATTTCCTTTGCCAGGTTAGGGAAGTTTCTAATCATTATTTCTCAAATAGCTTTTCAATTACTTGCTCTATCTCTTCTCTTTCTGCAAATGTTATGCTTGATGCCATCCAAGAGGCCTCTTAAACTATTCTCATTTTGTTAATCCTTTTTTTTTTCTGTTTCATCTGGGTGTTTTCTGCTACCTTGTTTCGAAATCAAAATGATTTGATCCTCTGCTTCATCTAATCTGATATTGATTCCATCTAATCTATTGTTCATTTCAGTTATTATATTCTTCATTTCTGACTAGTTCTTTTTCATGATTTCTATCTTGTTGTGTAATTTGTCACTGAGTTCATCTATTCTTCCCCCAAGTTCATTGACTATTCTTATAACCAGTGTTTTGAATTCTGCATCTGATAGATTGTGTGACTTCATTTTGTTTAGTTCTTCTTCTGGAATTTTGTCCTGTTTTTTTCATTTGGGACCTATTTCTTTGTTTTCTCATTTTGGCTGCCTCCCTCTGGTCTCTGCTGTATCTCCCAGTCTTGGCAGGGTGACCTAATATTGTAGGTATCTCATAGGGACCAGTAGCACAGTCTCCCTCGTCATCTGAGCTGGGTTCTCCAGATGTGTCCCTTGTGTGGATTGTGTGTACCTTCCTTTTGTAGTTGAGCCTTGACTGCTTTTGGCATGTCAGTCGGTGGGATTGACCATGAGGCCGACTGGCAATGCAGACTGGCTGTGACTAAAGCAGACCTGCTATTGTGTGGGGACTGACCCTACAGAGCGGTATTTGCTTTACTGGGGCTCTGGTACCTGCCAAGACCACATTGTGGGTGTGTTGTTTGTGGAGTGAATTGGGTGGTGGCCTGGTGTGGTCTAAAGCCGGCCACCAGGAGTGCTGGTTCTGGGCCCTCTTGGGAGGGCTCCCAGCAGGCCCAGGTCAGCCTCTGCCTATACCCAGCCTAGAGCCACCTAGTAAGAGCTACACAGTAATCTGCTGTTGGTAGCTTCCTGTACTGAACTTGAAGGTGCCTAGGAATGCTTAAGCTGTGAACTGATGCTGGCTACCACTACTGACAGGCTTGAGGCCACATGTAAGAGGTTTAAGGCATGCTAACAAGCATTTCTTCTTAATAAATAAGTTTATGCTGGGGAATCAAAGTTAAATAAGACATGGACTTAGTCCAGTTAAACCAAATATCTTAGTATTTTGCCAATTTTCTAAAATTAAAATATAATTTCCAATATGTGATTATTTTAATAACCAATTAAGTCAAGAGTATAGCTAGGTAGTGTTCTCATTTATCGCTCTCCACTTTATAAAGAGGTATGCTACACAGTCATTCAAGATACTTGCACAAGTGAAAATGTAGCCATTTTTAATAAGGTATGAGGAAGAATGTAGGCCAGCTATTCTTCCTCTCAGTGGACACTAAATAAATCTAAAGCGTCATTATAATGACAATTATCTGGATAAATTATGCGATCAAAATAATATGTTAAAAAATTTCCTCTTCTGGATAATGAGGGTTGTTACCTGAGAGGGAGAGAGAATTTGTGGAAGAGCAGTAATACAGCATGATTAACAGATGAAATGTTAGCAAATAAGGTTACTCATTTGTTTAAGTATTTTATGATATTGTTGCCTATAAACAGGAGGCACTTGAAGGTATGTTTTACTAGTGTGGATCGCATGAGAGTCTTCTAAGGGACTAGTTTAAAAACAACCTTCAAAGCTAGAAAAAGTTATTTCCACTGTAATTTGAATCTGTAAGCAATATATAGGTAAAGATAATCTAAAAAAATGAGGGTAGCCTTAATGGCAACTCTTTATTTAAGAAAAATGTACATGTACTTATTGAAAGCTTTTAGAGATTCACTACTTGTATCCGCCAATAAAAATAACTTGCACTTACTGAGAAGTTATTATGTATTAGACATTAGGTTCAGACATGTACATGAATTACTTCATTCCTTCCTCACAACGTCAGAGGTAGTACTATTTTTATTCCCATTTCATAGATGATCACAGTGAACTGAAAGAGATACATGAATTTCCTAATGTCCCAGAGCTTAATAACTGGCTGAATGTAAATTTAAACACACTCTGTATAACTTGGGGACCTGTGCACTTAACCGTTAGTCTATATGGTAATGAATAAATGAGAAATTTATAAGCTCTATGAGTTACAATAATGTGACAAAGTCTGCTGTGAGAAGTTTGTAAGAAGAGATCCTACAATCTGGTTTAAAAGAAAACTCAAGCCAGTAGGACACACCTATAACAGGTTTATTCAGTTAAGTGCCAATAATACAAACTGACATGGCCCATGGTCTGAAAAGTCAAAGAGATTTCTGGAATTATTCTAAAAAGTTCAGTAAATTTGAACATAAAGCTTTCTGCCTTGTAGTACTGTAACACACAGGTTTAAAAAGGTGATCCCTGGCTCTGATTGGGCAGAAGTCTGTTGCTGGGGATCTTTTGAAGAAATTAATTGGAGATATGAAATAAAAGAAGATGAAATGTAACTAGAAATAGATTATTTTAAATGGTTAGTAGAGTGAGCATATTTAATCAATTAATATAATGCTTAGTAACAAATAAACTTTACAATGAATTAGCATTGATTTTCTAATCCAACATTCTGCGATTAGTAACAGTATGATTACTCTGTTGCTATCAACCTCAATCTCATTTCGAGAACAGCTTTTCAATTCTTCTAAAGCCTTCTAATGAAGTATTAGGAAATGGCACCTCTTTTTGCTATATTCCTCCAAGGTTTGCTTTTCTGGTTCTAAAAGTCATAGAAAGAGTGAGAATGGCAGGTCCCAAGAGTCATTGTTGCCAATGAAGTAGGAGAGGATAAATTTATGATAGAATGCAGGTAAGTGATTTCATTTAGAATGTACCTAAATCTTTGTTTCCTGCCAGAGAAAACAGAGGTCTGTACTTGAAGGAAATTGGCAAGCCAGGTGTAGGGGGCGAGGAAATGTAGGATGTCAATGATGAGGTCATTAAAACTGTCTGTGTTGGGGTCCGGACAGGGCAGAAGGAATGTGTTTCTAAGACTGTGCTGAAAGAATAAGAGATGAGAGAGAATAGGAGAGTTAAGAAAAAGTTCAAAAAGAGTGAAAGATGGAGAAGTGGAAAGCATCACTGAGACTTTGGAGGTGGGGCTCTGCCCTCAGAGAAGTGTGAACTTGATCAGAAATAGAGGAGAAAAGTGGAGATCCCTGGAGTTAATAAGATCTAGGAACTGAATGAGGTTATCAGAAGTGTCAGCATCCACATGGACTCTTCTCTGTATATCTAGGTGATTTGCTTTGTGTTTTGGATTCCATTTCTGCACAATGCTGAGACCTTAAAATAATAAAAATTATAATAACTTACATTTCCATAGCACTTTATAATGTGCTAACAAGGTGTTTTTTCTTATTTTCACCTTATATAGAGACCTTATTATAATTGCATAATCCATTCAGTTTCCCATCTATGGCAAAATATTTTGAGATTGTGAAAGATGAAGAGGTCAAGGTGTTAGATATTAAGGTGTTAAGATATTTTTAGAATTGAACATTTTAACTGAGCATGTTTCTGGCTTGAGCAAAGCCAGTTGGGCAGTTTAAAGTATGTTTGTTAAAAACACACATGATTTATCTGATTTTGGGTCTGAGGGCAGCGAGAATAAAGGGAGGATATAAAATATATATGGATTATTTAAATAAAGCAGAGAATTCAGGGATTGGGCCTCACCTGCCATTGAAGTCATTTGGAGAACAAATATACATGTTTGTTTTGGGTGATTAAGTCCATTAAGCTATATAAGAGCAGGTGCCAGCATGGAAAATAATCAAACCATCATGGCCAAGAAGCAGCAATTCAATGGCTCTGAGAAGTGAAAGGAAAATGATGTGTATGTGTGCAAACATGATTCCAGTACCACATCTTCAGTGCTAGTTGTGTCAGAATTTCTTTCCCTGGTTATACAAAATCCCCAAATACTACCGATTTACTTATTTTTATTTTTTAAAGAGACAAAAAATTCTGTATTCACTAAAATAAAAAAAATTCTGCCTATGTTTATCAAACAAAATGAGTTGGTTTGTGCCTTAAGGTTACAAAATGTACAAATTTATATCATTGCTCCTACTTTATAACATACTTATCTCATTTTTGTTGGAAGAAACCAATATATTTATATAAAACATAAATTAAAATCTGAAGTCCACAGTGAGAACTAAAATTATCACTAGAGTTTGAAGAATGTGGTGACACTTGTGAAATTATAGCTATTTATCACTGGACTTCTTGTTTAAAGACATCTGACAATGATTATAATCTTTGTGTGTGGTTGTGATTGAGAAGCAAATATGTGATCAGAACATCAAGGTGATCATTTAACTTTTTTACTAACATACTATTTTTAAAGTTCTGTTCTATTAGCAAGTGTGTATTATTACAATAAATTTTCTTAAACAAAGAATTGCTTAATTAGGTATTTCTAAGAGATCTCATTTCTTTTATTTATTGTTTAGGTAGGAATCACTCAAAGGCCCAAAGAAGTCTCATATCTAAATAGTAAATCAAAAGTAAAAGTATAATCTCCCTTCTCCCAGTCAAGTTCTCGAATACAAAGTTGACAAATGTTTTCCTTAAAGCAGCAACCTATCAGGCTGATAAATCACTACTGCTTTTTATGAGTCAGAGCATAATTTTTAGGGGTGTTTCAATGTGACCCTTTGGATCTTCTTGCACATTCCCTCTTGATAGTTTATCCAATTTGGTTTGGTGAGCTGTAGCTCTTTCTATCCATGTTTTCCTACCTCTCATGTATATATGCTAATAGGTAAAATGATTACTCAAACAAATTCAATTAAAACCAAAATGAATTATATTCTTGTTGCCTTAAATACCAGTCCTGAAGTGAAAATTTGCCCTAAACTTTCAGGTTTATTGTTCCCAGAAGACTTTTTTAAAATGCCTCATGTAATCATCTGCCTATCATCACTAATGCCAACATGTGGGCCGTGTCTCAATTTTAGAAAGATTTCAAGCCTTGTTGGAGGGGGAAATCATGACTCCAGTCAATACTCAAGTTGATCGGGCTGCTCTTATAGTTCTACTTTATGTCCTAGTTTTAGAAACTTAGTTTTTTCTTGGGATCAAGACCTCATCTTATGACCCAGTTTCCTATCTGGACTCTGCTGTTACTCTTGATTGTGATAAGCAACCCGGGACATTGGTGACTTCAGGACTGAGATTCTGATTTTCTCATAGCCCCATACTTTGCACTTGAGACCTGATTCTGAACTTCACACCCCATGCCTTAGGGATGGCTTCCTCTTTCCTCACATCTCTTGACAAGTAATTGTCTGCTTACCACATCTCAACACTATATTGCTTCCCTGTAGGTCCCTGTGTTTTGTGTCCTGTATGCCAGCTATGTCACCTTTACTGTAATTCCTCAGGCTGACCAGTTACCTATCAGTGTCTCTCAGGATAATTGACTTATCCTGTATGGCTGGACTTCCTCACCTGCCAACAACTTTCCTCCAGTGAGTACATCTAATTCCAAGCCCAAACTCTCTAGGATTTGCCCCTGTCTTGCAATTAAAGCTTCTGTGAAGAGCCATTCAACAGAGAAAACTGAAATCCTCCATGCTAGCTAACATTATCTGTTCCAAGATTTCTTTGAAGATGGCTATCACATTTTATATTATGTATAGATATTTGTTCAGAATTTTCCACGAATCTTTTATTATCTCTGAAAATTATGGATTCATATCTCCAAAACCCACTAGACATTTAGATAGACTATGCCTATTCTTTAAAAATATCTCTCTATTTTATCACATATAAAATTTATCTATCAGAAAAAAGATAGCAACATGACTGTTTAATCAATTAAAACATGCTACCTATTTAAATGAGTCATAAGTTTGTCATATAGAAGACATCAATTTAAACACCACAAAAGAAAACCAGTGCTTCCATTAGCATGATATCCAAATCAGTCAATGAGCTACTGAGACAAAGAAAAATCACCAGAATTACAGAGAGGAAAAGTATGACCTTGTGCTTGCTTCCTTCAACATCAATAGATTTTTTAATGGAGTTAAGATGAATTTGATTTATGTATTCAACTTGTGCTTAAAAATTTTTTATCTAGAAAAAAAAAGCCTTTTTTTCACACTAATTCCCTTAATCCATGTCAGCTTTAGAATTATAATCTAACCTGATGAAGTCATGTTACTTCTTAAATAGACCTCACATTATCCTCTCAACATTTATGCATTAACATCATTTGACATAAACATAGGAGGTAAATGCATAGTGATGCCATTCAGAAGCACATCTCCATTTCTGAAACAGTGATTTTCAGGATGACACTAGGAAAATAGTATCAAATAAAATATAAATCTTCTACAAAAGCCCCCACCCCACATTTCTTAGGATATATTCAAAAGCAATGGTAACTTCTTTTGAGAGGCAGTATATCAAGGATCTTAAGAATTTGTCAGACAAGAATGGGTAAAAATTCTGATTCTACATTATATTTGCTGTATGACTTTTGACCAGTCTTTCCTCCATTTTGTCATTTGTCTACATGACCATGCATTTTAAAAAAATATTGAATGACCTAACTTATATAAACTGCTTAGCGCTGTGCCTGGCATGTGGAAAATGTTTACTAAGCAGTAGCTAGTATTATCATCATTATATTATCAATAATCACTATATTCTTATAGTTCTTGACCTTTATTTTTATTTAACTTGTATTATAATATTCTGAAATTCCTTTGATGGCACTCACTTATAACATTTTATCACCGAATATGTGTGGTGATTTTTAATATTTAATTAGGTTGGTGGTATTTTGCTTCTGCAAAAGGGTATGTTGAGATATGTAGAAAAGATAAATGAGAACATTAAAAAGGAGGCTTTTAAACAGTTTATTCCTTGACAATACATTCAGAGCACAGGAAAACCTATTCTTTCATATACATTCTTTTGAAACCTCTTGCCCAGAGAAGCTACAGGATCATTCATCATTTCTTACTGTTTCTGCATCCATCACATCTTTTTCCTTTACTTTCCATATGACCTCCTTGGCTTTTCTGATTGTAGTAGTTAGCAGAACTAATCATGAATAAGTTGGGATTTGGGACAAAAGAGAAACACAGTGGCCAGATATGATCTTAGGTCTCTATAACCTATGGTCCTCAGGGCATTCTTATCTAACTGAAGAAAGAGCTTATTACATACCAGCTGTGCAGAGGCTAGGGTGGGCTTCAGAGAAAGGAAGTTAAATGGGCCTGAACTGCCAGCTTTGGTAGACATCTTTACGTGTTGATTATTTAGCATTTATCAAATGTTCCCTGTGCTATCTCTATCAAAACAAATAATGGTTTCTGCTTTTTTAAAAAAACTTGTGTCTTAACAAAACTAAAAAGAAAATAGCCAGAGTAGATATATATAGGAGATGCTGGACATAGATTTATGTATTTTATGATAAGGAAAGTAAATAAGTAGAATATGATCCTCTTCTTTCTCTGTTATAGCACTATGATATTAGTACTGCTGAGTTAAAATGTTGACAATGGACAGAAATTCAAGATAATGTGGTGGTATGAACTACTGCAAAATATCCCCATCCCTTCTTTTATTCAGAAGCCCCCTCCATTTTTAGTTTTCTTTTTCTCTGTAAGTCAGAAAACTCGCATTAAACATATTCAATGTTCCCAGAATTACGCTCTATCTTGGGGAATAGATCAAAATAGAGTATAAAAACCTAAGAATTCCTCGCCTTTAGGAAAAGGAGACATATATACTTGAAAATACTAGCAAACAATGCTAATAAAAATATTAAATTCTACGTTTTATCAAATAGACAATAGGGGTTGAAAAAGAAATAAATCAGAGACTAGAATAGTTTTTAAAATTATGTATTCAATTAAATTGTAAGTGAAATTTTAGTATCAAATTTAAAACATTATATAGTTATTTTCTTTATATTTATCCCTATTTTTTTCTTTGAACTGAAGAATTGTGAGATAATACTCAAGATTTGCAAATGTTATTTAAATATAAACACAATATAAATATATAAATTCCCTCATAAAGTAATGAAGAAGGAAAAAAAAGAAAGAACTTTTGCATAGCTTCATTACTCTCTTGTTCCGGGTGACAAAATTATAAAAGTAATGATTGATTAAAGATCTATGGAAAACCCAAGTTTAAGAACTGGTCAGAGAAAGAGAATCCAGAAGATAAACCAGAGAAAGTCATAATAGTCTAAAGAGAGCCAGGAGTACGGAGGCCCAGGATATAAATTTTCTATTGCTTCTTTTAAAAATATTTTTTCTTTTGTTGTAAGAGTTCTTAATATAAGATCTACCCTCTTAGCAAATTTTTTAAGCATAAAAGTGTTGTGTAACAAATTACCACAAATTTAGCATCTTAAAACTGCATCCACTTATTCCATCACAGTTATGTTGGTCAGAAGTATTGACACACAGTCTCATAATCTAAAACCCAAGTATCAGTCAGGTTGGTCTATTATCTGGAGACTGTGGGGGAGATTCTATGTACAAGCCCATTCAAGTTGTTTGCAGAATTCGGTTCCATATAGTTATAGGACTGAAGTCCACATTTTCTTACTGACTGTTGGTCACGGACCTCTCTCCGCAAGTTGACTGCTCACATTCCTTCACACATGCTCCCCTACCCTCCATTCCATCTTTAAACAAGGTTGGTGAGTCAATTCCTTCCCATACTTTGAATCTCTCTGACTTCCCTTTCTACAACCAGCTGGAGAAAACTCTACCTTTAAAGGGCTCACTTGATTAAGTCAGGTCCTCCAGGGTAATCTTCATATTTTAAGACCAACTGACTTGAGATTTTCATCACATCTGCAAGATTCCTTCACAATATTCCCTGTATTACTATTTGATTGAATAATCAAGGGGGAGGAATCTTCGAGTTGAGGCATCTTTAGAAATTTTCCCATAACCAAAAAAAAAAAAAAAAATTCAACAACAAATAGATAAACCAAGTATAAACAGCTATGGCAGGCTAAAGAAGGTCAAGTACTAAGTAAAAGATGCTGTATTGTTAATCAAGTGGAGCAGGGTGACTTTGGAGTGAGCTACTTTGGCAGAGAGATGGAGTTGAAGAGAGTATTGGAAGAATGATGAAATTGTAAAGAAATAAAGACTAAATGGGTGGTTGGAAAGCATAGACATTAAATATAGCATAGTCAAGAAGAAATAGAAATTGATTCTGAGGTACATTTAGAGTAACATTGAAGAACCCCAAAGGTAAATAGAAAAACTTAAAAAGCACTTAGGAAAGATAGACTACTAGAGAGAAATGAGAGTGAAACTCACGAAAACAAAACAAATGAAAAACAAAAAATTCAACAGTAATAATGGAAGCTAGAAGATAGTGGAATATTATTTTCAAATTGTTGAAGAAAGAAATTATCAACCTAATAGTGTGTGCCTAGCAAAGCTGTGTTTCAACAAGGAGAAGAAAACAATAACATTTTAGGATGCATGAAAATGGAAAGATTTTACCATAAATAAGCCTACACTAAAAGAACTTCCAAAGGATCTACTTTCTGACAATAAAATTTAACAGTGAGAACAAAAAGATTAAAAAGTAGGCGTATCTAATAAATACTTTCTGTATAAAATAAGAACAAAAACAATAGCAATAATAAGTCTAATATGTGGATTTCAAATAAGGCAGATACAACATACTTAATACAATACAACATGTCAAAACTGGGATGATTATAGTTAAAATTGTAGGGTCTTTGTCTTGGTCAGTAAGTGTTTAAATTATTAACTTTATACCGTTAACTAAATTTTCAGGATAAAATATTAAGTATAACCAGTAAAAGAAAATCGCTGTATGCATTCAAAACCAATAGAAGAAAAAATGATATGGAAAAGCAAATGAACATAGCTTAATCAAACCCCAAATAACCAATCATAAAAAGAAAACCAAGAAAGGAGAAAAGAAGCAGCTCAGAGAAAATGAAATAAATATAAATGAAAAAATAAATTTATAGAAACTAATATAGGTATTATCAATATTTATTATACTTATTGTCATGTATAAAGTTTATATGGTTATAAGCCCACATACCAGACATGCCTGGAGTAGTGTTTATTAGGGAAAACCTATGGAAATAGGAGCAATAACAATTGTGCATGTCCTGTTGCCCATTGAATTCTACGAGCAATGAAGAGATTTTTCAGAGTAGGACTCAGACTCTGGAATAAGGTCCTCACACACAAGCTGTGGAGCTTTAACACATCCTTAATTCATGGGAAACATTACTCCTTCCCCATGGTTAGATCAGGAACCAGTCTACAATAGCAATTTGACATGGTAGAACCTTGACTCCAGCCCTGCCCTTCAATTTCAGCATTTATGTTAGGTAAGGAGCATTATCTGCCCCTTTTTGTTCTAACCATGTGATTACAGCCATTTAATATGTCAACACAGCAGCAAGATTTGACATAGTCCCTTCATATAATAAGGAGCTTAGGTCCAAACCTTCATCTGTATCAAGAATGATTTTCTTAGTCACGAGGCCATAACTCATTTCCACAAAGCTTTACAACAGTATATGAACTCAACATTTTTGTTGCTGGGGACAAACTTCCAGAGACAATTCTAGGCAAATTAAATCTTACTTCTCAATTATATATGAACTAAGCTTTTAATTAAGATACATATTTTCAGGTTATTAAAAAAATCTAATTTCAGCTATATGTTCTATTTAATAGGTGCATCTAAAACCCGAGGCCAAGTAAAAATTGAAATTTTTAAATTAATAAATATATACTAGGCAAACACTAATAAAATTACAGTTGAGTCAGTTATACTAATATTAGAAAAAATAAAGCTAAGCAGGATAGATTTAGTATATATTAAATATAGGTTTAATATATTTATATATAGAAAAGTGCTAGTTCTCTAAGAAGATATTCAAATGCTAATTCTTGTACATGATAGAATACTCTTAAAATATGTGAAACAAAATTGTCCAGAACTACAAGTTGAAATAGACAAATTCAACAAAATAGTAGGAGATTTCAACACTCTTAGAGGTGGTATGGTTTTGAATTTCCCTTAGTTTTTAACAAGTCAAGTGAACAAAAGAGCCAGTAAAATATAGAAAATTTGAAAAAAAAATGTGAACACACTTTGCTTAGTGGCGATATGTAGAACTCTACAGCAATAAATGGAGGATAACTTCAGTATATACTATATATATACCTTTAGAAAAATGGCCACTTAATCCATAAAGCAATCTCAAAAAACTGTCAAAGCAGTATTACACAGACTATTTTTAAATAACTCATTGAGCAAAAAAGAAATCATAGTAGAAATTTTTAAAAAATATTCAGAACCAACCAATAATAAAATGCTATATATCAAGATGACATGTATTATAGACCATGAGAACTTTTTAAAATATAAGATATTTAAATGCTAAAATAAAATTATACTAGTATTAAAACAAAATATGAGTGAATTCTTTTATTATCTAGAAGAAGGTAAAAAAAATGTCTTACTGTGATTCAAATTCTAGAAGCAAAAAGGAAAATTATCAATAAGTTTGATCACATTAAAAATGTACATGGTATAAAGAAGAAAAAGGAAAAAAGGAAGACAAATGACAAAGTTGGATAAAATAATGCCATCTTATATGAGATATATAAGGCAAATACTGCTATTATAGAAAGAACTTCAAAAAAATAGAAAGAAAAGGGAGAGGAAAAAAGATGGCATAGATGATAGAGGCTTTGTTCATCCCTCCTGAGACAAAATCAAAGTTAGGACAGAAACATGGAGCAAACAGCAAGGAAAGTTGCTTGGGATCTAGAGGAACAGAAGCACTATAAATAGGGAGAGAAATAGTTAATCAAACTGCAATAATAAAAGGTAGAAGGGGGTGAAGACACGAGGCTGCCCAGTCCCCAGTAGCTGGGTGGGACAGAGGCTATGGCATCAGCACCTGGCAGCTGTAGACACCTCTTAAAGGGACTGTGTCCATGACCAGACTTTTGCAGTGATGGACCTGCTCGCTCTGAGCACCAGTGCTGGGTTGGCTGCAACAGAGGCATCAGGGACTTACAGGGGGATGCTGAGTTGTCAGAATGAGGGCCGGAGGCAAGTATCTCTCCTGGACAGAAGTGATGGCAGTATCTATAGTTCCTCTGTAGAGCCTCCCCCTTCCCATTGTGTGGACACAGCTCCACCATAGCTGAGACATCATCAAACTAGATAACAGAGGTCACTCTGCCCAGAGGATTCCCTGAAACTCTGCCTCCCCCAAATCATGGCTCCACCCAAGCCACATCCAGGAGTGTCCTTGGCAAGTCAGGTGCTCCTTGCTGAGTAGTGCCAAGACTCACAGTGGTGGCAACTGGCCTTGGTTTCTGGCATGGCCCCTTGAGGCAACTATAAGCACAGCATCTGTGGATTGCTTGCTGAAACTTAACAGGTAGCTCCGGAGGGGCACAGGTCAGGGCTAAACTTGGCCTGCGGCTGAACCCCTCTCAGGACTGTGCCACTGGACATTTACCACACAAAGCCATGCTAATAAGACTGGGAAACTTAGATGCTTTGCTTAGTCCATAAAAACAGACACAGAAAGGCAGCCAAAATGTGAAGACAAAGAAGCAGAAACCATATGAGAGAACAGAACAGAGATCCAGGAATAATGGAGTCAAGCAATCTAATAGATGCAGAGTTCAAAACACTGGTCATAAAGAAGGTCAATGAACTTAGGGGAAGTGTAGATGAATTCAGTAATGATTTTAATAAAGAGATAAAAAACATAAAAATGGAAATGGAAATTATAGAAGGGAACCAGTCAGAAATGAAGAGGATATTACAGGGAATAAACAGAGTAAGTAAAGAAGAGGATTGAACCACCAATATAGAGGATGGGGAATCCGAGGACACCCAATCAGAATGGCAAGAAAAAAGAAGGCAAGACTATAATAATTTAAGGAGCTTATAGGACACTATTAAATAAAATATCCATGTCATAGGGGCATCTGAAGGAAAACAAGATGTTGAAGAGCTATTTGAAGAAATAATGATGGAAAATTTCCCTTACCTGGTGAAGGAAATAGATATACAACTCCAGGAAGCTCAGAGAGTCCCAAAAAAGGTGAACCCAAAGAGGCTCACTCCAAGATACATCATAATTAAAATGCCAAAAGTTAAATACAAAGAGAGACTCTTAAAAGCAGCAAGAGAAAAGCAGTGACTTACCTACAAGGGAGCACGCATAAGACTGGCAGCTGATTTCTCAAAAGAAACTATGCAGGACAAAAGGGTCTGGCACAAAATATTCGATGTGCTGAAAACCCAGCATCTACAACCAAGAATACATTATCCAGCAAAGTTATCATTCAGAGTCAAAGGAAAGGGCAGATAAAGAGCTTCCCAGACAAAAATAAGCTAAAGAAACTTATCAACACCAAGCCAGTATTACAGGAATGTTGGAAAAACTTCTTTAAAAAGAAAAAAACATGTATCAAAAACAGGATTAAAGAATGGTAATAACTACATTCCTATCAACAAGTATCTCAAATGGAAAAGAATTAAATGCTCCAACCAAAGGATAGAGTGGCTGAATGGATAAGAAAACAAGACCCCTACACATACTGCCTACAAGAGACTCACTTCAGATTAAAAGACACACAGATTAAAAGGTAGGGGATGGAAAGCAATATTGTCTTGATGGACCTAGAGGGTATTGTGTTGAATGAAATGGGTTGGATAGAGAAAGACAAATAATCGCATGATTTCACATACATGTGGAATCTAAAAAACAAATTCAATAACAACAACAAAAGTTGAAATAAACTCATAGATACAGAGAATATTTTGAGGGATATTAGATAGGAGGGGGATTGTGCGGATCAAAAAAGGGCAAAGAGATTAAGAGGTACAAATGGATAGTTGCAGAATAGACATGGCAATGTAGAGTGTAGCACTGGGAAGATGGTTAATAATGTAGTAATAAATATGCAAGGGTGAAGAGGGGTACTAGATTTAGCGGGGTGATCACTTTGCAAGTTATGTGGATCTCTGATCATTATGCTGTACAACTGAAACTGGTATATTATTATATGCCAACTACAAAAGAAAAAGACTCATTAAATTGTAAAATATAAATACAAGCAACTAACTATTATATTTCAAAAAAAGCCAGAAAAAAAAAACAGATAAGGTAAGAAGCAAATTTTACAATTGCTTGCATGCATACATACATACATACATACATACATACATACATACATACATTTGAAAATAGGAAGAAAAGCTCAAAAACTTTAGGGAAAACAGGCAAATGATATTGAAAACAGGTCACAGAAAAACAAACAGCAATGGTCCTTAATTATATGAAGTAATCACGTATATAATACAAATTGAAACTATGCTGAGGTATTATTTATAACCTTTGCAAAAACAGAGCCCTTTGACAACATACTCTGTTGTTAAGGCTGTAAGAATACAATCACTTTCACATTGCTAGTGGAAATACAAAACCATACCACCTCTAAGAAATTGGTATTAGCAAATTATTAATTAGCAAAATTAAACATGCATTTACCCTTTGATTCAGTAATCCTACTGCTAAGAATCTATCTCTAAGATACACTCACAGAAATAAGAAGTGGCTTATATACAAGGCTATTTATTTACTTATCATTTGCAAAAGCAAAATAGTTATAAAGAAAAAAAGAAGAAGAAAAGAAATGTTACACTTTTGGGGGGTACCTTATGGGTACCCAAGATGTGGGAATTCATGCACACTCATATACATATGCATGTATATTTTCTAATATTTTCAAAAATAAAGAGTGAAAGGATAAACCAAAAATTAATTAAAAGAAATAGTAAAGTTTAGATGGGAAGACAAAAGAGAGGTGGTGGGAAGAACGAGAATAAAAGCTAGACAGGCTCTCCATCCCTGGACTCTGTTGGCAGCGCAGTTCCCCTAGCCTCAGGCTGTTGTCTGAAGTCAGAGCCTGTGCTTAAGAAATCAGGCCTCACTGGAGACATTCAAGCATAGATTGGACAACTACTTTTCTAGAAAAGAAAGGAAACTCATGCATCAGAAAAGGCGACTAATAAACGTACCAAAATAATATGGCTGCGCAAGTGCTAGAATCTGATCAGATAAAACAGTTTAAGGAATTTCTTGGAATCTACAATAAACACAGAAATTTGTTTTTTGGACTGTGTTAAAAGACTTCAGAAGAAGAGAAGTAAAACCTGAAAAGACCACGTGTTCAGAATATTGCTTACAGAAATATTTAAAAATGACACAAAGAATATCCATGAGATTTCAGGAATATCATATTCAGCAGAATGAAACTCTGGCAGCCAAAGCAGGGCTCCTTGGCCAACAATAATAGAGAAGCCCTGATAAATGAACTTTCCATGAAATATTGCCAACAGCTGTTGATTTGGAAATGAGGATTCATCTGATAGAATCCCCTGAAAGCAGTAGCCACCATGTTAAACCATCTGTCATGACTGTTTGGCAAATGGAAACCACTGGAGAAACAAAATTGCTGTTTACCAGGAATAATCAAAATAGAAGGTCTTATTGTTCAATAAAAATAATAAGATGTGACATTTGTTGAAGCCTTAAGATTCAGCAGCTTAGTCACTTGATTGGAAAAATAAGCCATTGTCTCAATTGAGACTTTTAATTTTAAAGCAAAATATGTGTTCAGTCATGTATGAGATAGAATAAAAGTTTTATTACTAAAAGTAAATATCTGGGGAAGAAAATAAAAGCTAGATATTTTCTAATGTGCCTTGTTTTACAATTTTCACCTTAGAACTTTGTTCTTTTTTATATATTTGAAAGATAACGATAACTAAAAGTGAAAAAAAAAGTGAAGCAATCCTTAAAAAAAAAAACATTGAAACTCAGTAATGTTACTTTATATAAAATTTGTGGCATAAAGCCAAGGATATCTATCCTAATGAATTTAAAAATACAATTTTGGCTATATATCCCTAAACAGTTTGGCTTATATAACAAATACTGAGAAAGGTAAAAGTGAAGATCACTAAATCAGAAATTGCAGCTAGTGGTCCTGTTATTAAGTTTAATGTTGGTATAATTTAAAAATTATTATACATCCATACTCCACTACAAACTAGATTGTAGCATATAAGTAATTATACTAATACTATTAGAAATCAACATTTTTAGTATAAAAGACAAGGACATAAATCAAATAAGTTAAATAAAATCCTATAATCTCCATTTAAATTTGGGGATTTAGTATTATGAATTTAGAATTTATTTACTTACTTTTTTTTAGAAACTTTAGTTTCCATCAACTTTATATTTCCATTTTAAGAGTCTGTGGAAGATAAGATCACTCAGTGGTTGTTCTGACCCTTTTAGTGGCCTGAATAGTGGTATCTGCTCACCAGTCTTCAGTGGAAGCTGAGAGCTCTAGTCTTTAGTAGGGAAACACCGAATAGGTACCAAGGGCACTTGCATGCCTTCAGCCCAGTCGGCAGCCTTGAGTTTAGTAGCAGTAAACCCAGAAGTGAAGAAATCCATTCACCCTGAAATTCCTCCTTGGTCACAGCTTTTTTGGCAGCAGCCTACTTTTTCTGTTCAATCTCTTCAGGGTCTCTGTAGAAGTAAAGAACATTGCATGGGTGTTCACACAAGATAATGCTGCACACACGGGACAACTTCCACCCAGCACCCACCACATCAGACCCACAGAGTGGGCTTCTTTGCTATTGCTCAGGATGGCAGTGTTCACATAGTATGGAGGAGAATCTTTGTTATGCAGAGATACTTGTTACACAGGAAGCCTCTGTGAGAGGCGGATGGTCAGCCAAGGGAACAGTAACCACTGGAAGTCGAAGCTCCCAGGAAGCTGCCCTCCATCTAGTTCATGAAGCTTCTGGGAGTGAAGAGGCCAGCAAAAGATATGGCCCCAGGGGCAGCTACAGTCTTCAGCACAGCCCGCCAGTATTCCTAAAGGATACGACACTGACATCAGCCAGATTTTCAGTGGTAACAATGGCATGAGCTGCCAGCAGAAGCTTCTCCCAGATTCTGTTGAGAATTTTGAGGTAATGCCATCACTTTTCCTTTTGTAGATATAGCATTCTATTTAGAAGTCAAGGTTGGTGCCACCTAAGTAAGTCCTGCTGCAAGAAATTTGAGGATATTATCCTTCTTCATTTGCAAAACATAGGGCTCCTGACATCGCAAAGTTTCCATTTCTCATAGGAACCCAGAACAATGCCATATAGATTCCTCTCTGGGTAACATGGAAAGATAAAATTTATTTCTCTTGCTCTAAAATAAATAAAATACATGTCTCTTAACTCTCCACTGAAATGCCTGAGAAACTGTGACAATCTAGTAGAAAAAGCAAACCTACCACCCAGATATAATTTCCAAATATCATTTTCCACTAAAAGAAACTACCAAGGATCCTTGGAGATATATATAATTTGAAGCTATGACCAGAAATATCCAAGATGAGACTGGTTATCTTGTTATTTCAGAAATCCTATGTCTAGACTCTATCACAGAGTATAAAAGCACACAGGAGGCAACATGAATTCCCATTAGCCAAAGATGGAACAATTTGAGCTTCAAAAATAATGAATACTGAAATGTATGAAATCTATTAAAATTGATAATTAGTGTGATTATCATAATTATAGTTAATACTTCAGTGCTCATCTCTTGAGATTTTATTTAGGTAACCAGTTCATTATTCAGGAGATGCATACATAAGGTAAAATAATCAATAGGAATTACATAGCACCATTTATGAAAATTCTTACCAAAATAAAGAATAAAATGAAATAAACTGAATCATTTGGACATCTAGATCAAAGTTACATAAAATTTTGACAAGTAGCAAACAATTATGAGAATATCAAACACACAAAACAGAATAGTATATGAAAAGTGGGATAAACCAACGAATATAGATATTAGGAGATAATGAATAGAAGATCAGAAATATATGAAATTCAGAACAAATATACAATGGAGAGAACCAGCAAGATAAAAATTGACTATTTTAAAAAGTAAAACTGCACAGGCACTGGCAAGAACAGCAGTACATGTAAGCAATGAGGGAGGAAAAAGGGGAATAGGGCAAAAGTAGAGATAAAATTCAGATTACAAAGAGAAAACAAATGAAGAATTTTACAATAAGCTTGAAAATTTAGATAGTCTACTCGATTTCCTAGAAAATAATAAGTTATAAAAATTGGCTCAAAACATTGTCTTATAATAAATAAATTGAATCAGTGTTTTAAAATGTAAAATGATGTCAGGCCTAAAGTGGTTTTTAGGCAAATTCTATCAAATTGCAAAAGATTAATCTTTTTTAAAAATTTATTTATTTAAATTAGTTTCAAGTACACAGTACATTTGTTAGACATCTATATAGTTCATAAAATGATCTCCCCAATTGCTTCCTCCCTCCCCTGGCCCTCTACCTAGCCATCATATTAATGGTAACTGCATTCCCTCTGCTGTGCTCCCCATCCTGGTGACCAGCTATCAATTACTAATTTGTAATTCTTTAACTTA
The DNA here is from genome assembly GCA_028627145.1 of Eidolon dupreanum. NCBI lineage: Eukaryota > Metazoa > Chordata > Mammalia > Chiroptera > Pteropodidae > Eidolon > Eidolon dupreanum. Next base: position 19,807,694 of record CM053505.1, read on the forward strand.
ATCTTATAAATACATTGCAGAGAAAAGAGGGGAAAAAAGAAATAGATTACTTCACAATTCATTTAATGATGAAAATGTAACCTCAATAGCAAAACCTGATCATGGCAGGCTGAGAAAGAGAAATCAGAGACCACAGGGCTTAATAACATAAATGCCAAGATTTTAGGCAAAATATTAGCAAATTTAACCCAGCAGTGTATAAAAACCACAATACATTGTACCCAGTTGAGCTTTTTAGAACTTTTTAAGATTGAATTGCATTTCTATAATTGTACTCTCGCTACCATGTTGAGAAGAGACTGACGTAGGAGAAGAGGCAGAAGGTGGGAGATCAGTTAGGAATAGGGTTACCAGATTAAATTTTTATTAGGTAAATCTGATAACTTTAGTTAATAGGTTATTGCAATACTTATGATGTGTTGTTGGCTTGTACCAGGATGGTGGCAAGGCAGATGGTGAGCAGTGGTCAGATTCTGGAAACATTTTGATGTTAAATTCAACAGGCTTTTTTTTTTAAATTTGGATATGGATTCTTTTCTATTCATCTGTCTGTCATCATCACTTCTCCACACTGTTCTGGGCCATTACCCTCCCTTACTGCAGTTCTGAAACAGTCTCCTAATTGCTCTGTTGCCTCTAGCCTTGTCTCTCTACCGTTCAAAATTCCAGTCTAAGTGATATTTCTAAAAATACAAATCTTATTATTCACTACTTAAGTCCCTTCAGTGACTTATTTGTGCTCTTTCAATAATGTCTGACTCCTAAAAATAGATAATATTCACTGCACAACGCCATCACTTCCACTATGCAATCTCCATCTTCCGTCTGACTAACTCCTATTCATTCTGTAGTTCTTAACTTAAATGTAGCATTCTCAGCAAGACCATCACTAAGACAGGTTTTGTCCCATGGCCATAGATTCCTATACAATTCTAATTTCTCTTACCATATCATTTGTCAAGCTACATTATAATCATTTTTTTTGACTGGATGTTTTCTCAACTGTTTTGTAACTTTGGAGAGAAAAGAGATGTAAATATCTTGCTTATTATCATATCCTTAGACCTTGAAGAATGTTTGACATAGAGTACATCATTAATAAATATTTTAAATGAATTATTAATAAATTAACTAATTATGTACTTCCATTTCATATTTGCACAAAGATTATTGAGACTTCCAAAATAACAAATGATGTGCTTCATAACAGCACACTAAATGTTGCCACTAATTATTATATTTGCTGAAAATAACTCCATAGAATGAGTTTTTTCTTTAACTTAAAACATAAATTTGTATGCATATATCACAAAATGAAATTATGACAGTATACATTTTGACATTTTGCTTTAAAATAATTATTTCAACCTCCAGTTAATCAGAACTTACTTTATTTCTACAATAGAAAAATAAAGTAAACTTTTATTTCTGTATATTATATTTCACTACTCATCAATAAGATGACAGAAAAGAACAGACACATTAGAAAACATTTTTTTTCTCTTACTGTAACCAATAGTGAAAGACAATGAAGTGACTCTAGATTGGAAGTCCATAGACATAAGAATTATAAAAGAAAAAGGGGCATATTTAACTTTGAAGGAAGATTAATGATCTAAGTGAACATGTCATCGATAGAATAAACTAAACTTCACATCAAAAATAAAGATTTAATAACATTAAACAGTAAATATTATGAACTCACGATCCTTTTAAAAGTAGTATCCTTTCTAGTCCTACCTAGAATTTGACCCAGCAATAATCTCATCCTATCTACCAGAATTACTCATATAGAAAAATCTGATTTGCAGCCCTTGGTGCCAAAATTTTAGTTTCTAATACCTTTTCTCTTCCTTTGTAAAAAAAAAAAAAAAAACAAAAACAAAATAAAACAAAACCAACCAACCAAACAAACAAACAAAAAAAAACTAGCACTTCTTGGATAACACTACCATAGTTATTTGGAACAAGTCAACTCTGTGAATAAAAGTATGACATGACTCTTTTATTTCTGGCTTTATTGAAATATAATAAACCATAGTTGCTCATATTCACATTGTACAATTCAATTAGTTTTTTTCTATTATAGTTGGCATAAAATAATATATTAGTTTTAATTGTACAGCATAGTGATTAGAGATCTATATAATGAACAAAGTGATCAATCCACTAAATCTAGTACCCCTCTTACCCCTTACATATTTATTACAACATTGTTAACTATTTTCCTTATGCTACACTTTATATTTCCATGTCTATTTTGTAACTATCCATTTGTACTTTTTAATCCCTTTGCCCTTTTTCGCTGTCTCCCCAACCCCCCTCCCATCCAGTAACTCTCAAAATATTCTCTATCTATGAGATTATTTCCACTTTTTTTGTTGTTGTTGTTGATTTTGTTCTTTAGATTTCACATGTACTTGAAATCATGTGAGATTTGTCTTTCTCTATATGACTTACTTCATTCAGCGCAATACCCTCTAGGTCCATCAAGGCAATATTGCTTTCCATCCCCTTCCTTTTAGTCTTTTGTAGGCATCATATGTAGGGGTCTTGTTTTCTTATCCATTCAGCCACACTATCCTTTGGTTGGAGCATTTAATTCTTTTCCATTTGAGGCATCATTGATAGGAATGTAGTTATTATCATTCTTTAATCCTGTTTTTGATACATGTTTTTTCTTCATAAAGAAGTCCCTCCAACATTTCCTGAAATACTGGCTTGGTGTTGGTAAATTTCTTTAGCTTATTTTTGTCTGGGAAGCTCTTTATCTGTCCTTCGACTCTAAATAATAGCATTGCTGGATAAAGTATTCTTGGTTGTAGATGCTGGGTTTTCAGCACATCGAATATTTTGTGCCAGACCCTTTTGTCCTGCATAGTTTCTTTTGAGAAATCAGCTGCCAGTCTCATGGGTGCTCCCTTGTAGGTAAGTCACTGCTTTTCTCTTGCTGCTTTTAAGAGTCTCTCTTTGTATTTAACTTTTGGCATTTTAATTATGATGTATCTTGGAGTGAGCCTCTTTGGGTTCACCTTTTTTGGGACTCTCTGAGCTTCCTGGAGTTGTATATCTATTTCCTTCACCAGGTAAGGGAAGTTTTCCATCATTATTTCTTCAAATAGCTCTTCAATATCTTGTTTTTTTTTTTTTCAGGTACCCCTACGACATGAATATTTTTACATTTAATAGTGTCCCATAGACTCCTTAAATTATTATTATAGTCTTGGCTTCTTTTTTCTTGTCATTCTGATTGAATGTCCTCGGCTTCCCTATCCTCTACATCAGCGGTTTGATTTTCTTCTTTATCCACTTTGTTGATTCCCTCTAATATACTCTTCATCTCAGATATTGTGTTCTTATTTCTGACTGGATCCCCTTTATGATTTCTATTTCCATTTTTGTGTTTTTTATCTCTTTGTTAAAGTTTTCACTGAATTCATCTACACTTCCCTTAAGTTCATTGAGCATCTTTATAAACAGTGTTTTGAACTCTGCCCCTGTTAGATTGCCTGATTCCGTTGTTCTTGGATCTCTGTTCTGTTCTGTCATATGGTTTCTGCTTCTTTTTCTTTGCATTCTGGCTGCCTTTATGTGTCTATTTCTATGGACTAAGCAAAGCTCCTAAGTCTCAGGACTCTGTCAGCATTTCTGTCTGAGAGAAAGCTGCCCCTCCAGTCTTTGCCCTGAAGCCAGTCAACTCAATTCCTCCTCATATGTCCCTGCCCCCTTTTGAGCTGCAGCTGCAGTGCTGGAGCTCAAAAGAAGTGAGTCCAACATCGAATAAGTCCATGCATGCAGTCCCCTTAAGGGGAAAGTCTGTGATTCCCATAGCCCTCCATTTTACTTAGTCACAATCTCTGCTGTTTTTCACAGCCAGAAGTTGTGAAGAACTTCTCTTTTTAGCACTGGACCATGGGCGGGAGAGCTCAATGTGGGGCCAGGATGCCTTGCCCCTCTAAGGGGACCTCCACAACCAAGATATTTCTCTGGATTCTCAACTGCCACACATGGGTGTGGGACAATCCACTTCATATCTCCACCTCTCTACCAGTCTCGAGGTGGCCTCTTCTGTGTGTCCCCAGTTGTAAGTTTTCTGTTCAGCTAGACTTCAGGTGACTCCCAATGATGGCTATTCTATGATTTAGTTGTAATTTTGATGTGGTTGTGAGAGGAGGTAAGTTCAGTGTCTACCTATTCTGCCATTTTGACCAGAAGCCTGATATAGTAATTTTTATTTACTTAGTTAATTTTAATGATAAGAGTATAATGTATATAATATCCTTTTTTTTCTATTAAGTAATTATCTTTTTATGAATAGCAAATTTTTACCTTTCTCAGTATTTGTTATGTAAGCCAAACAGTTTAGGAAAATTAAATCCTACAGAAACAAATTGATTCTAACTGGTGGTCTCTCATCATATATTGGAAGAAAGAAATTTCAACTTGTTTTGCAAGATGAAGAATGAAACAAATGTCATATTCCTCATTGATCAGGATGTGAAGTCTCTGAATGGCAACACTAAACATAATCAGATGATGATAACGCTTGCCTGTCTCCATTAATGGTACCAGATCAGATCAATATGCAATATTTTATTGGCAATAGGCCATAGAGCTTTGGACAAATGAGAGTGAAAAAATAGATTGTTTTGGGAAAGCTGACCAAGGTACCAAAACTTAAATGAAAGGCTTAAGTTTGACATAACTACTTAATCTTTATTATTAAAATAATGGGACCAGGAGCTCAATTTGAATTATCTTAAGGAGCACAACAATAGCCCATACCCCATTCAAGAAGTATTTAGTTGGTGTCCAGATCTTACAACGTTGACTGGTCTTCTTGACACTTGGATTTTTTCCAATTTAAATACCAAGATGACCACAGCTATAAACTTCCCAACTCTGCTTGGTGAGGCAAAATTACTCTGTTTCATTAGAATAACTTTCTAAAAGTGAAAATACTCTGTCAAACTGTATAAACATTTAAAATTTTTGAAACCAATTTACCAAAATTTCATTCAGAAAGTCTGTAAAACTTCATACCATAAACAGTGTATGAGAGTGATTTCCCTCATAGTATGTTTATAGCAGAGACAACTAGTTGCCTCCTCAATGTCTATTCTCTCCTTTACTAACAGAGAACACATTTTATTTGAGACAGCAATGTGCCCAGCCCAAAAGTGCATTTTCCAATGCCCTTCCACCCAGGAGTAAACAAAGAGATGGAACATAAATCAGGTAAGTCTCCCAGATATTTTCCATCTTTCCTCCTTTTCCTACCTGAAACAAGGACATGAAATTAGGGTTACAGTAGGAATATTGGAACCAGAGGAGAACTTGAGAATCAAAATCACTTGCTAAGGATGATGATAACCTTGAAACTACCAAACCAGCCCTGTATCACACACACATGTGATTTATTTTAGGTGAGAAAAAAAAACCCTCTTATTACATCCATTTATTACATATCTTTTTGTAAGGATTTCTTTTGTAAAATTATGTTTACAAAAATTTGTATCCTTAGTTTATTTTTAACTTCTTTCAGGGCTTAGTACTAGTTCCCCTTTACCAGGCTTATATATTTGTGAGCTCTTTCCTCTGTCCTATCTAGTTCCAAAGTTTTAAATCCCACATATTCCAAAATCCCACATGTTATGATTCAACTTGTGTCTCTGTCTGAAAACTCTCCTCAGAAATGCAGACTTAACTGCTTTCTCAAAATTTGAGATTTTTGTTTAAATGTCTCAAAGGATACACTTAAAAATATCCCACACTGTACATGTAACCTTCTCCCCAACACTGAACTCACCCTTTCTGTTTTACCTTAGTGAAAAATATTAATGTTCAATAAATGGGCACATCAAAAACCTAGTTTTCAGTCTATCACATCTATAAAATGTCCACTTTTGCCATTTCCATCACCACTACTCTAATTCATCTCCAGAGGTGTGCAAATAAAATAACCATATAGATTGTTTCCCTGTATCCATATTGCCCCAATTGTTCTCTTTTAGTGTATTCTTTAATACTCAACCAGTGTGAACTTTTGAAAATGTAAATCGGAGCATGTCCCCCATACATACACACACATACATACGCACATACATATGCACATGCACACACACACCTCAAATTAATCAATGGCTTCCCATGCTTTTCAGATAAAGACCAAAAATGTTAATATGGTCTATAAGTCTATGCATGCTCTGGCTCCTACCACTTACCATTTGTCATGTGACACTATGATTCTCTTTTCTCCTTTATAGTCACAGTGGTTTCAGTTCCATGACCATGTCATGGTTAATCCCTTCCCAGGATCTTTGAATACAGTTTTCCCTTTATTCCAATGCCTTTAATTACTCTTGCTCATTCTTTAGTTCTCAACTAAATAAAAATTTTATCAGGTGTCCTTGATTCCCTCTGCAGGTCCTATCTCTTACTTACACACTCTCTAGCACTGTGTAAGTACAAGTATCACCTTGTAGTATTATGTGAAATTTGGCCCATCTTTTTATCCTGAATGTCAAGCATAGTGTCTGACTGTAATAATTGTACTACAGATAGCTATTGTTAAATATTTAATTAAATTAATAAAAAATCTATATTTATGCTGGCCAGAATATATATTCAAGTGTTTCTTATGAAAGAATATGGATGGTTCACTTTCTCCTCCCTAGACACATAATCGACAAACCACCTGGCATATGAATTTTTACTTCCTTTCTCTCTCAAAATATTGTAAAATTTACTCTCTTCTGTACTTATTATTGCAGAAGGTTCAAAGGTCATTTTTTATTCCTTGGAGTAAGAGTCATTTTCTGTCTCTTTGATTTTAGAATTATCCATTTTTCCTTGAAATGGTTTACAAATTTGCTAGGATAAGATTAGATATTTTTCTTAGTAAATACTTTGTCTTATAAGTCAAACCTTTCTTCAGTTTTATAATGTTTTCTTAAATTATACCTCATATTGATTTTTCTTCATCTCCTTTGGTTTTGATCTTCTCCTTAGAAACATGAATTTTCTCATTCGATCTTCTCAAGTCTTATCTTGTGGTTTGTAATTGTCCCCTTTTCTTTCTGTTATTCCATATTCAGGGTAAATGTCCTAGATTTGTCCTCCACATGACAGATTCAGTTTCTGCAACACCATCACTACGCTTCATTATTTCTAAGACTGAATTTCAGTCTGCAATATTAAATCCTTTTACATGTTTCCTTATCTCACTGTATTCTCTCTTCATTTCTTCCTGACACTAAAATCAATTCAATTTTCATCATGGATTCTTGTGTTTTCATTATAGCTTTCAATGCTCTAACTAAGAATGTAATAGAGAATCAGCTTCCTAAAACTAATTTCAGTTCATGTGGTACATCTTCACATGTTTGAGTTTTTGTTTTCCTTTGTTATTGTTGTTTTTGCAACTTGTGACATCCATAAACAAGAAGATATAAAACTTCATCTGGTGTTATGTTGACATCGGCTCTAAATCAGTGAATTCTTTTTTTTCATCATAGCTATGAGATTGCTATTAGAATTATTTTATTAATTTGTAAAATAATGAGATAACTGATTATCCCATACCATAACTGATACAAAATAGTTTTTGTTGTTGCTGTTTTATAATTGTTCAGTTTTATGTAAATTTTCTCATCTAAAGAAGGACACCTTGGTCTCACTGCCTGGTTATATACCCATGAGAAAGAGATCTGTTTCTGAATACTTTTAAAAATTCTTTTTTCCTTCACTAGCAGAGATTATAAAGAACAACATTATCCATAGAACACCATTCCCACAGCTCTCTCAACTCAGACAGGATTGATTGAAGAATGAGAGACATAAATGGAGAAGATTGTGGAGGACAGATTATATAGTCCTCTCTTTCTTTCATGGGGAAAATTAAGCAATTTAACTTGATAAATGAATGAAATTTTCTATGGTCCCTTCTTGTCTCCCTATCTCTATTGTTCACACAACATTCTACCTCATGACCTCAACTACACTGTAGTAAATAGAAATACTTTTTTGAGTTTTGCAGATTGGAGATTCCTGGCTTCCAATGCTGTTGAAAGTTTGAAACATGTGGAAGATTTGTTGTGTATTCTAATGGTTCAAGAGCAAATTATTAGTTATTATCTGCCATCATAACTTGAAAATCCCTAAATTATTATAGTCTTCAAAGACTGACAAAAGATTGTTTTGATGCACAAATAAATAGAATGTTTAGACAACCTATCAGTATTTTAATTTTTTTCTTTTTTTGTAATTTCGATTGAAATTTGAAGCCTAATAATACTTTTATGTTTATATTTACAGTCCAAAATATCAATTAGGATATTAACATGTACTGTAGATGACAGAATATATATTCATAGGTAGTGTCAGATCTTTTGTTTCATTTAGTCAACTGTACACTGATTAATCTAGTTGACATTTGTGGGAAAATGAATATGTTTGATCAATTTGAATTGTTGGCAAAGTAATACTACTAATAACTTATTTTTGTGCTGACGATTTTTATTTGAATTCACCACATAGAAGGTGAAGTCTCCTAGAAGTTAGAATTCAATTTTTGCATGTATTTAATTATCCCTCTACACTAATTGCCTTGATCATCTCTTTCTCAATAGAAAATGTCGCGCTTTTCTTATAGATGTAGTTAAAGTACATATCCTAAGAGAAAATATCTATTACTACAAATTAACTTAAATGTATTTAACAATTTTGTGGGGATTCTTTAATTATTCAAAATTCATTCGTGTTCACACATTCAAGGTAGAAAAAGTATTTCTCTTTCAAATTTATTTTGTTTTCTGGAGGGTTTTGATTGAATAGATATATGAATAATATTATAACAACCATTTTAGAGCTTTTATCAATGAATATTTTATGAGTTAGGTATAGTTAATATTTATGATGTATAGTTTATCTGGTTAACAGCAAAATTTAAGAAGACCTACAAAAATACATAAGAAATTACTAAAATAGAAAGGAAAAACTTTACAAATTGTTGAATTTGTAAGAAGGTAATATAATAATGACCTAGGGTAATAGTTTCTGTCATTTAGTAAACATTAAATTTTGCTAAAGCAAAATAAAATTTAAAAGGAAGTATGAGTCTCATAATGCAATAAAAGGAAATTTCAAGTGAGAAATCCTTTGACTGGTTTAAAAATTTCTTATATTATCACAGGATTAAATGGACTTAGATTAGGCCTATTTATTTATTCATCCATTCACTTCATTTGATTCAATTAATTTGTGTGTATTGAGCACTTACTATGTACCAGACACATTTATTAACTAGCTGGTTATAGCAGGAAAAAATATACAGACAAGATTCTGACCTTGTGAGGTTTATACTTTAGTAAAGAAAAGAGAAAATTACCAAATAAAAAGGTATTATGTTATATATTGATAATTTCTGAGAAGAAAAGTGTAAGGACTGCAGTTTGGGGATGAGGGGGAGTGCGCACTTTTAAGATAACAAAATTAAGATAACGAAAAACCTTATTGTCATCCAGATGAGATGACAAAATTATTTCTCAACTCCAAGTAATTTTGCCTATAGACAAGGTCAGCATTTTTTTTACAAACAGCTTTGAATTCATTCACCTGCCTTAGCAAATGGTGGATGAAGACCCCAGAGTTCCATATTGCAAACTACGGTTATAGGTACTTTACATGGGAAATTTATAGGTGCAAGTATATTTCTCCCTGGCCAGGGGAAAATTTCAGTATTGCTCCTGTGTGGAAAATAATTCCGATTTTGTGCAACACCATTTCCCAGTGGCCTGCCAAGTTTGAGTCAGCTACTAAATGCACATTGATATAACTAAACAAACTGCTGCTCTGGTTTCATTAGTATTCACAATATGACCTCAGGAAAATATCTACCAAAAACAATTTTGGCCTTGGCAGACTTACTGTTATTCTACCATTTCTGAAAGTAATTTGAAAATAGGATCAGTTATTTCTAGAGACAATTCTTGTTTCATGACATTAAGACCATTTAGTCTGTGTTCAGAATGCATGCCATTCTCTTTGCCATCACAGAAGGATACATATCTCGTTAATCAAAAGTCTGAATTAGAAAATTTAAACATAACTCAAGGTAAAAGGAGACTAAAATCTAGCCTTATGTTCTATTCTATGACATTGAAACCTCATATGATTACCAATATGAATTCTTTATATAAAATGCAAGCTTTTATAAAATGAGCATATAGCAAATATTTTATTAATGAGAAAACCACCAAAATGGTAAAATGTGCTCCAAAAGCATTGATGAACAGGAGTTTATACAGTCTATCAAGAATGCCATCTAAAAATTTTTAGAACAGGACTGCTAGGTTAGATATAAACTCATTATTGTCCTATGGGGCAATCAAACTATAATCAGGATTATCTTTTCTATCAGATGGAAATTTACATGTTACTAAGCAACTTCATACTGTCTGGATTCTGATCAAGTAGTAAATAGCAAGGTCAAGCACAGGTACATTCCCATAGAAAATTATATAATCTGCGGGTGAGCTTATTTAAAGTGTCTCAGAATAACATTGAAAAGACATGTCACCACCCCCTTTCTGCCTTTTTTCAGTTTTAATAATTTTCTTTGAAATATCCTTTAGTTCAGGCTGGTACAGCAAATATAGTAGACTAGGTGGCTTAAATAACAATTTATTTCTCACAGTTCTAGAGGTTGGGAAGTACAAGATCAGGGTGCCAGTATGGTCAGGTTCTAGTGAGAGCTTCCTTCTTGGTTTGCAGATGGCTATCATATTGCTGTGTCTTCACATGGCAGAGAGAGACAGATCATTTCTATCATGTCTCTTCTTATAAGTGCACTAATCTCATTCATGAAGGCTCCACCTGCATGACCTAATTACATCCCAAAAATCCCATCTCCAAATACTATCACATTGGGGATTAGAATTTCAACATATAATTTTTGGGGGAGGGGAGGAGGACACAAACATTCAATTCATAACATTAGTTGTCTTGGTCAAAAATTGCCTCAATAAAATAAAATAAAATAAAATAAAATAAAATAAAATAAAATAAAATAAAAATTGACCTCATTATAGTTTGGAATGATTATTTTCACAGATGCAATAGAAGGTGTTAAATAACTGTATAAGCTTCCTTGATCATATAGTATTCAACAGATACTAAGGCAAAACTACTAGCTTTTATTAGTAAATTTTCTTAAAGAATCTAAATCGAACAATTTAAAAGACTCTATTAAGTCTAGACTAAGAAGTCAAGGGCAAGAAAAGCTCTCACCTAGATATCACTGTGGTGGTATCCATAGGACTAGCAAATTCCTCCTTCTTAAGGTCCTCAAAATATGCTAAGTTCTTGGCCTGCCAGGATGTGACTTTATTTATTACTTGTGAATCTAGAGTCCTATAAACCAAGTAACAGGCCAATTTTCTGTGAGGGTTTTGTATTTCTTGGTGCTCTTGTTCTTTAACAGTGTGCTTGTCATGCCTGATTAAAAGTGATTCATTCCCAAATATATTACTGCAGTATATCTTTGGTTGCACAATCACCTTTACCAATTTGAGGTAAAATTGGAAATGATGAAAATAACTATTACCACAAAATAAGAAAATGTTAAATATATTTGGTTCTGAATTATGAGACTTCAGTGAGAATTAGATTCCATTTTTAATGTTTCATTTCCATTTATAAAAGCATAGAGTTCCAAAACGAGGGTAAGAGAACTAGAAGGAAGAAAAAAATGATTCCTTATATATTCATCAGTAAATAGAGCATTAAAACATCAACAATATTTCAAAAAACAACTGCTATTAAAATTTTCTCATCAGTTTATTCAGTTTTATGTAATTAATTCTTTATCCCCTGGACTTTGGATGAGCAGTCATTTTTCATGAAGTCATCTTCTTGTAAAATAAGGAGTCCTTGAAAGCCTGATGCAGTCCTCTGATACAGTTGAAAAGATTTCTAAGCTGTAACAGCTTAACAGTATTTAGACAAAACCTATTCATTGATGTATCAACAATTAAGATACCTGTTAGAGTCTTTTTCTTGAGATACAGAAACTAACCTTCTTTGTCGAAGACATGAGTTATAACCTTTGAGTTTTCAAATAAGAACCAGAGGAAACAAAGCTTCACCTGTAAATAAGAATAAATGTCTGATCAATAATATCTAAATAGAAAAGAGCCATTGGGATGTACAACACAAAACTATTTCATAAGATTTTAATTCTTTTTCCCTTCAGGATAAGAACCAAATATTATGAATAGTGAACAGACTGACAAATATCCAGGGCCTTGATGTGAAGTTTTAAATCTCTTAAATTATTATATTAAAAACATTTCACATGTGAAAAATTAACCTAGGTAAGCATAAACTTCTCTTATTTTTTGATTATTCTTCTCATTCATCTCTTACAATAGTATTGAGCTCATTAATAAATATGGAACAGACCAAATAAACCTAAATATTTAAACTATCTTTTTTTTAATCAAGGGAGATTTAGGTACTTGATTAAGGTAGGATGATGGGAACCTGAGAAACAATATTTGGTTAATTAACCAAAGTGTCAATATAACATCTTTAAATAAACATAGAATTTTACATGACTGTAAGAACTTTTAGCTCTTTCAAAAATGAGGACCCTTCATTCTTTTATTTCTGAATAATCTACCACAGAGTTTAGCAGTCCATAGGCCTATCATGAGTTCATGGGTATAGTTTATAAGCTAAGAACAGTTTCTACATTTTTAATAGTTTGAAAAAAAAAATGAAACTAGGAATAACATTTTGTAACATGTGAAAATTATATGAAACTTCAATGCTCATAAAGTTTTATTGAACAAAGCCACACTTAATCATTACATATTGTCTATGGCTGCTTTCCTGCTACAGTAACAGAGAAGTTGTAGCAGATTTTATAGTCCTTATAGTTCACAAAGCCTAAAATATTTATCATCTAGGACTTTACAGGAAAAAAAAAATTGGTGACTCCTATTCTAGAATTCAATGAAGTCAACACAAAATGCTAAAAATCTTTCTGGTAGATAATGAATCTCTTCTCTCTGAGATTACACAAAGAGTAACTTTTTGACTACTCTTTGTTAAAACTAAAAATTTCAATATCAATTTTCATTTTAACAAAGAAAAGACCAAATAAAAGATTTACAAGCTTCTTTCTTTATAAATTGTCTTATGAATAAGCCCATCAACATTGAACAAAATTTGTCAAAATATTATACACTTCAATGCTTCTTTTCAACTTCATCTTTTGAAGTTAATATAAATTAAGACTAAATTTTCTACCTGCAAAAATTCTGCAGCTATATCTGTCTTTTGTTATCCTCTTTTATATTTTTGAACAGACTACTCTCATTTTTTTAAATAAAATACATCCTAATGCCTTGCACATACAGTTGTCCTTGTTTTGCTATTACTAATTTAGTAGGGTCTCAGTTACCGACAGAAACCATATGTTTTAATCAATTTAACTAGCTTATTTTTTACAAAAAATGTCTATCATGCAAAATGGAGCAAAACTCATGAGTCTGTATAAGGATCTTGGAAATTATGTACAGACATCCATACTACTTTGTACATAATTAACACTGACATACGAACTTTGTCAGAATTATAAACACATAATTTTAAATTGTTAACAGTCTTAAAGTGTATTGAAATAAATTTGCTTATCTAATCAATAAGCTAATAAAAAGTTTACAAAACTCAGAATTACTAGTCTCTTCATAAAAAATAAACCTAAATATAATAAGAAATAAAGTGCTTTGACTGTATTATATTTAATACTTATAAAATTAGAGAAAAGTCATGTATTTTGAAACAAGTCTAATTTGTACAAAGATTCAACTTGAATATGTGAACTCGGTTCTTATATAAACATGCTCACAATTTCTGTTAAAATAGGTTTTTTTGTCTATTAAAAGCCTAGCACATTTAAAATTTCAGTTTCTTTATTTTCTAAAAATCTTCAGAACTGAAAGATATAGAGAAGCATTTATAACATCTCTATAAATCCATTAAAATAAAGCTCCATTAATTTTGGAGACTGAATAATCTAATTCACTCTCCAGAGATAGGAAAATATTTCAAATACCAAAAGGCTTTTCTCAATTAGACACTCCAGCACTGAGAGATTACAGCTTCATTTTTCTACCTCAGTCATAAGTCAAAAATAAACATAGAAACATAGAAAGTGCCTCTTCAGATATCAAAAGACTGTTTTTGGTCCTATGCTAAGTTTCTACAGGATAATTTTTGAGATTGTGGGACTAGGAAAGTAATCATCAAACATTTTTTGATAAATTCCATGGAATGAAACAAGCAGATGGTGAAGTCACAGGATTGGGTCCTGGAAGACTGGCGCTTGTGGAGCCAAGACCCTGGCTGCTGCCCAAGAAAAGTCAGAGAGGACATCTTTTGGGATACAGCCTTCCCAAATGACATAGAAAGTTCATTCATAGGCAGCACCTATAATCTTTTATTCTGTAATTTCTGTTAGATTCCCGTTGGTTTCTGTTATCATTCCACTAATGCTTCCTTGGCTGCTTTGGGAGGTTACTTCTGCCTTACTTCTGGTACACTAGATCTTAATAATAAAACCTTTAGTAAGTGGATCTGAGATGGGAAATTACAATAGATCTCTCTACCAGAAGAGATTGCAGAGCTGAAAGAGAAGAAATGCTCATACGTACTTGTTAAAGTTCACTAATGAGGATTCCAGGGAAGAAATTACTGTTATCAGTCCAACACTGATTCAGAATCGAGTCTTTAGTATTAAATTTAGCCTTTATTGTGATCTTCAAAGACAAGTGCTGTTAGATTATTTCTCAAGAATGGTCGGCTTCGAGAATGGGGGAAAATGTCATTTATTAAACTTACCTCTAGGCTGATTTTCCAAGTCATTTGTGAAGCTGTGATTAAAAGGTGAGAAACTAACAAATCTTTTGTTTAGATTTCATAACTAGTTTGTCTTGAGAAATTACTTTAGCTTCTCATCAATTTCATAACATTTATTGTTTAAAAAAATCTTTGATTACAAATTTAAGGATTATGAGACAATGTTTTATGTATACTCTGATCCAAAGATTCATGGTTGGTCTGAAAATAATATTGAACTTAAGGTTGACTACTATGAACTTTACAAAGAGCAATTATTATATAAATGAACCATTTTTCTTATGCAAAATATAGGTACATATATATTCGATAAATTGACTGGATAGCATATAATTTATCTCTCACTTTTCAGTAGTGAATAACTAAATCTAACAGAATAATAGTGAAATGAATGATAAAGTGTATCAAACATATTCACTAAAAGGTTATTTACTCATATTTTACTTTATATATTACTTTAGCTGATTCTTTCTGATTTGGCCTATGTAATTTTATTACTACAGTTTTACCATCATATTTGGCAATGCATGGGAAAAATCATATATTATTTTAAACTCACCTAGGAAAAAGCATAAGTCACACAGAATCTGTTTTAAAAAGCTAAGAAAATACAATGTTGAATAAATAATTTTTTTTTGCTCTTCATTAGGATTTGTTTGCAAAAGTTGGTTTGATTTCTAGTATTACCAAACCTAATCTCTTTATGCAAGATATAAATGAGTTGAGCAATAATAATAATAATAAATTATTTCATTTTAAAATGATGATTATGTTCCTACTTCTGGAGTAAAATGCCAATGAAAATTAGAAATTAAATTTTAATGAATTAACTTAATGAAGAGCAGCTTCTAAGGCTATGTAAGGTGCCCAAGAATAAGTACAACAAAAGAAATGTGAAACCTGTATGAAGAATATTATAGAAGTTTACTGAAAGACTTAAACAAGTGAAGTTAATGGGTAGGAAGATACAATATCAAATATGGAATTGTCCAAAATGCAATTCAAACAAGTATCCCAAAGGTGTCCTTTATGGATCCTGAGATCTTGAGCTTGTGTTAATTAAAAAGAAAATGTATAGGAATGGGTAAAGGAAATAATAAAGCCACTCCTAAAGAAGAAAAAAAAAGTTGAGTGGGGCACATATTCTGTCAGAAAATGAGACAATGCCCATCAGTAATTTAAAAGTGCTGTACTAACATAGGGGTAGATAAGTAGAGATTAATGCAATCATATTATAATGTCCTATTTTACAAACTTGGGGGGAGGAGCAGTGTCATGGATGTTTTATTACTATATTTTATAATAACATATATGTTAGATGTAGTCTTTTCTATGGTATATTATTTATCTACTGCTGTACATTACCCCAAACCTTAGTTGGGCAACAATTCAGGAGCAGCTTAGCAGGATGGATCTGGCTTGAATTTCTTCAAGTTTATCATGTTCTATAAATGAGTTAATTTATTATATGACATGAGAAAGATTACAATGTGTACATGATGTTCAAATGATGAAATAGTAATTTGGAAGTAATAATCACAGTTATATTTTTGTATACATATTTTTTTTACAGAAAGAGAAAGAATATTTTCTTTAAAAATTTAGATATAGTCTACTATCAAGATTTTTATTGTATACGGAACCTGGGCGATACATTTTTAATGAATGAAACTAAACACTAGGATACATTAGAAATAGTATCACCAAAGATTTAATTCAGTCAGAATGAGGATGTACTGAGCCAGCCTATTTAAATTAGAAGCACAGATGTGTGGGGGTGGAAGATAAAGTCAAAAGATCTCAAGAGAGACTGGCATATTCCATCAAATATTTACTCTAAACTGGCACTATATAGAACTTATATTGTACTAATAGGAACATGGTTTAATGGACCCATTCCTCAGTGGGTTATGTATTAGGCTGTTTAGGACACTAACAGGAGTAGACAGTGAAAACTACACAAAGTTAAAGTAGTATAACAAAAATCAATCAAAAATGCCATAAATAAAAGTAACAAAATATATTTTTTCTATAGAATTCAGCGAATCCAGTAAAGCTTCAAATTACAATTAAAAAATAAATAGTATATAAAAATTTAGTTGATATGAATTATAATAACTGCTCACCAGAGCATTCAAATGGGCCTTTCCTTGGTGGTCAAGAAATAGTTAATTCTACTTTCAAAATTAGTTGATTATTATAGAGTGTAGTTATATGCACAGATACACTCTAGGTCTATAAGTGTAGTAGGTTTGAAGAATACTTACTTATTCAAAATAATTATGTAAGGGAAATTAATACCAATACCTTTCAAGGTGAATTTTCTAACGTGGTTATTTTTGTAGTATTCAAGTGAGGATTTCTTTGTAAGACTCTCCCTTTTGGAGATAAGATCTGGGAGAATCTCTGAGGAAGATGAAAGGTTAAAATATGTATTCACTTATCCTATATATAGTTGCCTGCAGTCAAATATAAGTGAGCTCACTTCTGAAGTGATTGACTTTCTTGTAGAAAATATGGCTTTAAGCAACGTTCTCTGTGCTTACTTTTCTGCTCATAGACTAAACTCAATATCAACTATTTGACTTCATCAGGATTCAATTTTGTTTTAATTGAAATGTATTATGTAAAATGTTAATAATCTACTTAAGTTGCAATTTACTATATCGTACCCTGGTGACTCAAAGTGTCAACATAACTTCCCAAAGTATCTAACATACCACAAGGGAGTAGTTTATGCCCCCGATGAAGCTAATTGAGTATATATGTAAAATTCTAGATATTGTTTGCTTATGTATTCTAATCAGTTTCTTGTAAAAGTTCTTTTAGTAAAAAAAATGAATCAAAATACATGACTTTTAAGTAAGAGACATTTCTACCAATTTTAATTTTGTGTGTGTGTATATATATATATATATATACACACACACACACACATACATATATATGTGTGTGTGTGTGTGTGTGTGTGTGTGTATATATATATATATATATATATATATATATATATATAAAATTACTTCTCGGCCTTTTGGCTAAGATCAAGTGTGTGTGTGTGTGTGTGTGTGTGTGTGTGTGTGTACAAATATACATAAATATATAAATACATTTATATATATGTATATATAAATTATAATAAAAATATTTGGTCTTTGTCCCCGTTTCCTGGCACAGAGCTCCTAAAATGCTTGGAGTTTCCTAGGTGATAAGGGTGATAAGAACATTTTTTGTTCTAATGTTCTAATGAAGTGACTCTTGGTGAGCCCCTAAATAGTT
Organism: Eidolon dupreanum; assembly: GCA_028627145.1. Classification (NCBI taxonomy): domain Eukaryota; kingdom Metazoa; phylum Chordata; class Mammalia; order Chiroptera; family Pteropodidae; genus Eidolon; species Eidolon dupreanum. The sequence goes on from CM053505.1 coordinate 19,825,895, forward strand.
TCAGGATGAGGGCTGGTCCTAGAAAGATCATGCCTTGATTAGAAGCTTGGAATTTTCAGGCCCTCCCCCAACCCTTGGGGAGTAAAGAGGGGCTGAAGACTGAATTAATCATCAATGGCCACGATCATGCCTATGGAATGAATCCTCCACAAAAAAACCCTAAATGATGGAGTTCGGGGAGCTTCTGAATCGGTGAACATATCCATGAGCTGGGAGAATGGCATACCCCAATTACACAGGACAGAGGCTTCTGCACTCAGGACCCTTCCAGGCCTTGACCTGTATGCCTCACACCTGCCTGTTCATTTGTATTCTTTGTAACATACTATAATGGTAAGTTTGACTTTTTCTTAAGTACAGATTTCATTACTTAATAGTTTAAAACAAATATAATATCTAAATCAATGCATGAAATTAACCAAAAATTTTTCAGTCAAGATGACAGACCAAATATGCACTATTTTCTCCCCATGCACTCTTAAAACCCCATTAAGTCACACCAAAGGAATGGAAAAATATAAAAACACAAAATAACAGAGAGAATGGAAAAAAGGGATTTCTGTGAGTTCCTATAAGATAAGATACCATGGACTAATGAAGCAAGGTAGAGGAAGCAAAAATCTAGAGTATGTATGGAAGGTAAGACAGCCAAAGAGAGATTTACAGTACATAATAAAGTACCAACATTTGAAATGCCAGACATATTAATTAGCAGAAAGATAAAATAAATTCGATCTTCTCTTATTGCTCACTGTCTTTCAAATGGAGTATGGAAAAATAAGTTGGGCAGATGTACAAATGCAAAATCTCTTGAGTGCCAAAAATAGTTAATAAAATTGATACAAAGCATTAACTACTTCAGAAAAGGGGTGGTTGCTCTCCCAGTCTGTTCAATTATTTTCAGAAAAACATCGAGTAAACATAGAATTACCTAAGAATAATGCAATTGAATTCTTTACAATGAGGTAGATACTACTACTTCACAAAGATGATTTTTGTCATTAGGTAGTTCTATGAAGGTTTACTTATTCTTCATTTATTTTTAATTAACTAAAACCAGCATTATTTCCTGTCCATGTGTTAAACAATAACGGGACCAGGCATGCTTTCTTTCTCTATGTTTAACTGTACTGATATCAAAGAAAAGTACTTGAGCTCTTGAGCCAAGAAACATCACTCCTCAAAGATAAAACTATGAGCTAACTAAAGAGCTCTTTTAGCAAGAATAACAGCTTGCTCAACAAGACTAATTCAAGTCCTTGCCCCACTGGATTTACCAATTGAAAGTTATTTTTATAAACTCCGCCTACCTGTAGTCAATTTCCCCACATTGCAAGACCTGCCTTAAAATCATCCATCCCAGGCCCCTAAACCCTATAAATATCCTTCCCTAACTTCCTCACTTTGAGACATTGCTAATCCTCTGTCAAGATGGTCCTCCTTACTACAGTAAATCTAATAAACAGACTTGCTTGATCAACAGGTATTACATTACCTTAAAAATTACAATATTTATGTCCATTATTTCAAATGCTGGAGTGCCACTCCGTAAAAGGACAATTTTGGATTGCCTGTCATTACTGAGGATCCCATAAGTAGGCATGTATTTAGTCTAAATATAAATATTTTATATGCTCTCACATAAAATCTAAAATGCAAATACTTGAATCCTCTTGTGTTCCAGGATGGTATTTTCAAAAAAAATAATTACCATTATTGAAAGAGAGGGTAAACTAGAAGGAAAAACTATCCTCGTATACAATATCCTTGCAGGTCTTGATCAGCTATTTGTTACTAGACTTATACTAGACTTAATTTACTCCTAGAATCTAGGAAATAAAAGAGGCTGGCAGATAAAAATAAAGTCTGTCTGTCAATCTAGAATGATGTTGATATGAGCTGGACACAAGAAATGTTGAATCCGATTAATACATTTTTTGAACTAGATTATCTCAAAAACAGGCACAGAAGACATTAGTAGAAGTTGATGAGTAAAATGTTTCTCTGCAATAAATTCAGTCTTCATTATATTTGTCCTAATGTTTACCAGCCTTTTGCGTGGAAAATATTTCCCCCTAGGAGAAAAATAGGTCTTATGCATGATTAAGCAATGAGATTCTCTGGTAATAATACTGCTAAAAACACACTGCATCTAAAGAGAAAGAAATTTGGAGTTCTCAATCACCAAATCTATGTGTGGACATCAGAGAGAGAGGGAGAGGGAGGGAGGGAAGAAACTAGGGAGAGAGACAGAGAGACAGAGAGAGAGAGAGAGAGAGAGAGAGAGAGAGAGAGAGAGAGCAAGAAAGAAGGAAAAAAGAAAGAAAAAATAAAGGAGGAAAGAGAAATGTTGAAAAAGAAAGGCAGGCAGACAGGCTTGGAAAGTGTTTAGAATTTTCTTAAGTCTCCCAGCTTCTCAGTGGTACAGTTGAAATCTGAATTCAATTCTGATGCCAAAGTCACATAACTATAATGTCTTTTGAATTTCTATCACCAGTAAAATTCCAAAACAAATTATTCCTTCTATTGCTCCCTCTCCTTTAAGTTATAATTTTCCACAAGTTTCTACAATGTTATTTATTTGATTATAAAATTATAATCAAATAGTCATCTACATGTTAGAAAACTAGATTTCACTTTAACATGAGCTTACTGTCTTTAAAGTTGAATGTCTTTTTAACAGATCCTTTAAAATTTTATACTTCTGAATTATGTTTGTTATTCATATTCTTTGGTATTAATATGCCATATTCTATAAGACTTCCAATCATTCATTATACAGACTTAAAATCATTGATACTCTACTAAATGCTTATTGAAATCCAATTAGTAATTTAAATAGTGTTTCACCAGTTTGCAAAGATTAATTATCTCATCCGTTATGATGACATTAAAATGTGTTTTACATTGTAATTAGCATCGATAAAGTAAGGAGTGAGACTTTTCATCTATTATGAGAAAAATGACATGAATTTTAATATCAATGAAATGCAAATGTTAATATCTTAAGTCTGTTCATGGTGCTTATTAAATGTCCCCAACACTAAATTTATTGTGTGTATTCAAATTTATTGATAACTCTCTGCCAGACTTTAGATATAGCACATTATTCAAAAAGCGGTCATCTGTACTTAGATGAGAGATATATATTCATTTATTCAGTCATCCATTAATTCAACACCTCCTTAGTATACTCCCTTGTGCTAAAATCTCTTCTTGGTGCTGGTTTCACAGTGATGAATCAAACAGAACAGGATCATGACCTTTTGGCATTGAACAAATAAATATCTCTTGGTAAGTGCCATAAAGAAAAAACGAGAAGTGTATGGGAACCTGAGGGCTATTTAATATCTTTAATGACCAATTGACAATAGGATTAGACAAATGAAAAACAGACTTCGTCTTGGAGCAGCAACTTCGAAGTGACCTGCTGGGCAGTTTCTTGATCATGAATGATTTGAAGGGCCCCAGGAGTGAAGGTAAAGAATCTGGGCAGCAGAGATCTACTCAGGGGGCTTAGAATAGAGGCTCTTTATTAACCTTAATAGGATTTCCTTAAAACACTATAGTGTGCTATGTGGTATCCAAAATTTAATCACATAAAATATGGTGTCATGTATTGAGTTTAAAAAAGATTTTCAAATAGCCTGAACTGTCAAAAGTGCAGAGAATGAAGCTTATACTTTACAAAACTTACTGTACACTGAACTCAGAAATCCCTCACAAATCAAGTAGTTATCACTTCCTAATCCTCTCATGACTGCCATTTCCAGTACAAGAACTTTTCCTAGTTACATTTAAGAAAAGGTTATGGACAAAAGAGAGTACTTGGGAGTCTATGGCTGTGCTACCCTGAACAAGCCCAATCCATTTGATCTTGGAAGCTAAGCAGGGTTGAGCCTGGTTAGTGCTTAGATGAGAGACAACATAGGAAAACCAGGTGCTTGTAGACATAAAAAATAAAAAAAAATAAGAGATTGTAAACTGACAAGGTCCTTGCAATCTGTAAGATCAACTAAGGGTTGCCTCGCCTAAAAAGTAAAAATTAATTAATTATTTTAAAAAAATGAAATCAAGGTGCCTGAGATGCCATCTTCCCACAGTAAGCTATGGAGGAGACTTCTTTTTTTTTTTTTTTTAAAGTGGTTGGGAGTGGCAATCATCAGTCATGCTATACGCAGAGCACATTACCATCGAGTTTTACTCTATTTCAACATTTTAACACCTAAAATGTACTTTAACATATGACATATACTCATGCTGAAACAAAGATTAAGTCCTTGTGATTTCTTTTTGTTTCTAACATTTTCAGGAGTAAATACATAAAGACAGTTATAATGTATTTTCTTAGTCTTCCTTTGTCCAAGTTAACTGCTATATGTTCTTTCAACAACTTTCCTATGTAACCTGGTTTTTGTGTTTTAGCTGTCTGCTTTTTCTAATATATTCTCCTTAGGGTTAATGATGTCAAGTATTATATAAAGCTCCCAATCCAGATACTGTTCTAAGAGGTTTATGTATGTTAACTTATTTAATCTCACAAAAATCCTATAAAGTAGGTTCTATTGTTATCCCTAATTTATAGATGAAAAACTGAGGCATAAAGTACATTGCTCAAGGCAACACAACTAGTACAGTCAGAGATAGGAAGCAAACCCAGGAAGACAAGTTCCATATTCTGTGCTTTGATAAAATGTCCAGAATCACATTTAAAATGTGAATGTTTTGAATCGCTTGACATTTATATTATACTTTATGTATGCATTTATTTATAGTTTACACATTATTTCTATCTGTATGAAAATCATGAAATACATGAATTCTTTCTAAGGCTGATATGGGAAAGTTGCCAAAGTACATGCTAAAATTACATTGACTTTATTTTAGCTAAAATTTCATTCACTGTTAATCCATAAAGGAAAAAAAAAAAATTAAAGTCCAGAGTTTGATATACATATACTTGAAAAGAAGGGGGTGGAGAAGAGGAGGAGAAGAAGGGGAAAGAAACAAACTAGCAAACTAAAATCACACTAAAAAAAAAACCCTAAAGAACATTTGGTATAAACATTCTCCCTTTTTTCCTTGTAGATAGACTGGGAACTTAATATTTCTCTTGATATAATGATGGGAAAAGAGACATAGGTATATCTAAAATCAGAAGAGTGAAAATTTATGTCCTTACCTGTCTATAGCTTACTAAATTAGCAAATATTGGCACTTGGCAAGCCAAAACTTGCTAAGTAATGGATAAGCAGAGAGCTTCTGAAAGTATATAACTCATCCATGTTCTTTGCTTTTCTGAGGCTCGCTGTAGATATGCATTTTCAGAACTCTCTCCTAAGCATTTTTCAGCACAGTAAAATATTACTATAAAGTACCTTATTAAAATATCAATTTACCTATTCAGAGAATCTAAGCCTTTGTCCCACACTCTTAACAATGTATAGTGAACTCTCATTGTAACACAGTCCATAAGTAGTAGTATTTGTCCTTTTTTTCCAATATCTGAATTAGGTCAGAGTTTTATAGAATGATGCTTATTTAATAAGTGCTGTTATCTCTTAGTAGGTCATTTTACCCTTGCTCCCACCAAGACAATAAAGGAAATGTCATTTTGAAGGGAACATTATTGCACATTTATAAATTCTAATATTAAGCAATATCCTTGTTTGGTCCCTGTTTAAAAATGAACAGTTATTGCTTACAACTGAGTATGATCTAAAGAATAAATCATAAATAGATTCACGTACAAAACAATTCATGAATAGAAAATTTTAGAATTACGAATGTTAGTTTATTAAAGTTTGAATGCACAGAAGGTTGTAATAATATAAAATTGTTCAGTTCTTCTAATTAAAGGGTGAATGCACCATTCAAAAAGAAGGAAAGAAAAGTTATATACTGTGGAGTTATTAAAATTTTTTAAATAAAATTCTAATCTCGATCATTACATTTCTCAACATTAGTAATAAAATAATAAATAAATGAAAACAAATAACATTTTTGTGAATAGTTGAAAAAGTCCTGCATTGTCACCTTATAAAATGAAAATTGATCAAGTTCATATAAATACTTTGTGCCAGTCTTTTAAACTGATTTTAATATGACATGCATTTATCTTGATGTTCTTTCTCTCTCCCTCCCTTTCTTCTACCAATGATTTTGAAAACATAGTTCTCAGCGTAAATGAGTATACCTTCTAAATTTGATACTGGTCATGCTTTCAGATTAAATTCTAATCTAAAAATATGAAATCAATTTATGAAAATATAATTTGTTAAATATCTGTAAAAAATCAAGTGAGTTTTTATACACAAGGCCAAATAAAACATGTTTTTAATTTTCTAACTAAAGTTAGACTGGGACCTATAGTTCATTCAAAATAAAAGTGGAAATGATCCCTACACCATCCATTCAAAAGACATCATGTCAAAATGGAAATGCATTTCTGCAACTGGAATGTGAAGTAGATTTTTTTGTGTCCCATCATATTGTGTATGGGCAGAGAGATGGGAGTGGGGGAAAATGATTTTAAGGCAAAATAGAATGTGCTATATGTCACCAAAACATCCAACTACTTGAATGTCTTATGATTTACTGACATTTTCCATTTTGGAACACTGCATTTGTATAGTCCATAGTAACACTGTGCCTATTGTAACTTGGTATTTTGCTCTTAGGCATTGCATAAAGAAAGACTTTAAACTCCTTGGAGATAACTAACTAACTGATTTTAAACATAAATGTTGAGGAACTAAAAAGATAACTACAAAACTTTTAGAGAGAGACAGAGAAAAAAAAAGAGAGTGAGAGAGATTTGTTTATGAAGTAGCATCTGGATAAAAGCAAATATGGAAAATTCCATAGATTTTTAAAAATTCATTTGAAAACTACCCACTGTGAACGCTAGGGAATACTCCCTGTTTTCTATGTATTGTTATCAAAGTTGAAGTCAACATATACAAGTCACTTTGAATCAATAGAGAATACAGTCAATCAATTACTCACATATTATTTTAAAACTGAGCATGGTTTGAGAAATTAGCTCATGCTTGATTTTCCAACAGTTTTATATGAGTAAGCACATCCAAAGGAGGACTTAAAAGTATTGTTGCATTCTGATGTCAGAATTTATTTTGATTGCATTCTGTTCGATTTTAATAGCCTGCAGCTGTGTGAATATAAGGGCTGCTTCTCCTTTTCCAAAAAACAAACTCTACATGATAGAAGATAATTTTCTTTAGTCTCACTTGGAACCAACAAGTAAGAATATAAAATCACAGTGTTGGATAGTTAAGCATGCATGAGTGACAGGAGTGAAGCCCAGCTCTGTAACCATAGAAACCTCCCTTGAAGATCTTCCTTAAGAACCTCCCAGAAACACCACCCTTTTAGGGTTATAAATTACTCCATATCCTAGAACACTAAGGCCACAAAAGCTGCTGGTTAAACCAGCCACAAATGCATACAAAGAAAGTACTACTCCAACCTGCCCACAACATCAGCCTCATTATACCACCATTATAATATCTTGACTATGCCTGGAAGCTCATGAATCTAATAACGGACTGAATTCTCTGTAAGCACATGCATAGTAGGCAAAGTGTTAGAGCAGCCAGCTGTCAGTCAAGGTAACCTCACATACAGATCATCTAGTACCTCCTATCACAGCCCAAATGTAAACAGACCTTCCCACTTCTGCATTGTTACAACTCTCCTTGCTGAAAACCTACTCCTCTGTCTTATCTCTTCATCTCCCAAATTCCACAGGGTCACAGCCTTCCTTATCACGGCCTGTCTCCTTCTAAATGTACTTTCAATAAATCTTTTTCTAAATCTCACTGACCTATACTTCTTTGCTGTGTTGGTAGGGAAGAGCCAAGGGACAACACACCACACAATGCACAACACCATCGTCCTCCCTCATGCCACTGGGGCGACTCCAGATTTCGCCTCACTCCAGCAGTAACAATAGCATTTAGCCCCAACTTCCCTCCACTCTCTCGGTTCTACATGAACAAGAAAGAAATTTACAGTATGAAAAAATCATGTGATTCTCAAAAGGTGGATTACTAAGGTTATTGTGGCAACCATTTTTTTTTATAAAGCATTGCAATACAATTTAAACTGAAAGAAAATACTTAAAGTGCTAAATCCTATTGATTGCTTTAAAGCTGTTAGCCTTTAGCTACCCCATCTGGGCTACTTCTTATAATTATGAAGTCACAACTAAGAAAAGAGTGGCAATCCTAGATATACAAGTAGGCTAAGCACCCAGCAGTTTAAGTAGTAGATGTGTTGTATGGAAAAAAGATCGGAAAATACAATTTAAGTTGTAAAACTGGTATAAACTTTGATATAAACTTGTGTAAACTAATTCTTTTTGGCTAATTCGCTCCAGCTTCTCTTGGCCGTTGGAAAAATATATTTTGGTACTAAACATCTTTGTTTTTCCTGCTTTGCCTTCCTTTTCAGGTTGCGAAAATCGTTTCTATAAAAATTAAGTTCCAAGATAATCAAGTAATTAGTAGGCTGGCCAAGAATGACCCTTGAGCAAGATGGATTTTTTTTTCTGCGTGGCTAACTGTATTACCTTAGTTAAATAATTTAATCTCCATTTCCTTTATTTCCAAACTTACTGATGAGAGTGGTTCAGGGAGCAAGTGAGAAAATAGAACAAACTTTAAGACTTCTGGTTGTATATAATAAAGTAGGAGAAGTCTTACTCCATGTCTTCTCTCAAATTACTCCAAAAGGAAAATATAATGAACAAAATGGAGAATAAACAATACAATAAATAATTTCTCAGCTCCACGTTGCTAAGAATGAGAAGTCAGGACTTAAATAATGCTGTAGGTTACCAGTACCACCTTAGATCTGTTAAAAATTAAGGACCAACATCCTGAAACACATAAGCGATGTTCCTTCCATTATGTTGGGGAGGGGAAAAATTTGCCCCTTATCCTTCTTAGTTCTTTTGGATGATCTAATGAATTGACACAAAACAGATTAACAAGAGAAACAAATAAATTTAATTTGTATATACAGAGATCTCATAGAAATGGAACCTAAAGAAATGATTAAAAGAGGAAGCTTTTATATTTTTTAGGCAGATGAACCATAAATTTGTGAAGAAAAGAAAAAGAAACTTAGGCTTGGGTGCTTAATTAGCAAAAAAAAAAGTAACAAGTTTTGTTTATACAGTCTTATCAGACCTGAATCCTCTATCTGTAGTGATAAGGATGTTGCTTTAATCTCTGGTACAGGAAGGGTACCTTTCACATGGGATTTTTATTTCCTGCTTCAGGGGGCATAAAGAAGGGAGGGTCAGAGTGTCTTTATGCACCAGCTGTTTCTCAAGTAACTTTAACTCAAGATAACCAATATGCCACTTTGGCATATTTTGGGACAACTTGTCCTGAGCTGCAACAGAATACACTAAGATCTAGGGTCATAGGAAAGGTTGAAGAGGCTCCTGTAGAGGCCCTGGTATGATAATACAGAACCACAGGGGAGGGGAGTTAAAGGAAAACATATGTGCTTATAAGCCATTTCTCTTTGAAAGAAAGCAGAATTTGCCACCCCAAAATATGTTTCTGGCATAAGGATTATCTTGAGCTGGTTATTTTTAAGAAACAGCAGACACAAGGAAAACTCTGAAAACCTACTGGAATTTACCCTTTTGTAAGGAACATTCACATTTATAAGGAAAATCTCCATTCCTAAGGGTGTCTACCTTTCCATACCAGGAAGAACAGATAACTCTGAATCTCTAGAAACTTATCACTGGAGAAGGCAAGGATGTAAGTCTTCATAAGAACCTTACCCTTGTTTACTGTACTTTGCCTGGTCACCTCCCACAGCTGCTCCCTATCCCCAGCATCTTTCTTCCTCTTTAGTTGGAGATCATATTTAAGGTGATGGCTTGGATCTTTTCAGAAAGTTGCTCAGTTTTCATGGGTCTCACCCATGGATACAGGAGGTATACATGTTATTAAACCTCTATTTGTTTTTCTCCTGTTAATCTATATGAGACTAAGGAGTCTCAACCAAAAACCTAGGACAGAGGGAAAATTATTTTTCCTCTCCACATAGCATACAAGATTAAACTATGAAAATTAATTATATTTCTATATATTAGCAATGTTCACTCTGCAAATAAAATAAAGAAATAATTTTATTCACAATAGTATCAAAAAAGATAAAAAAACTTAGAAGTAAATTTACCAAAAGAAGTATAAGGTTTGAATACTGAAAACTACAGAACATTTCTGAGAGACATTAAAGAACATCTAAATAAATGAAGATGATCATAAATTAGAAGACTTATTTTCAAGATGGTAATTCTCCCCAATTTTATTTATTAATTCCTGGGAATTCTTCTCAAAATCCAGTTTTGTAGGAACTGGCATGCTGATCCTAAAATGTATACGAGAAAGCAAAAGAAGTAGAATAGCCAAAAAAATTGGAAAAAAACCACTATTCAATTTCAAAACTTAATACAAAGCTCTAGAAATCAAGGCAGTATAGTATTGACTCAAGAATAAGTATATAGATCATTGGAACAGAATTAAGAGTCCAGAAATAAAGCTTTATATTTATCATTAATTGATTTTCAACAAAGATGCCAACGTAATGCAATAAGAAGTTAGTGTTTTTGAGAAATGATGCTGACCAGAAGTTAATATGTTATACGCCAATTATACTTCAATTGAAAAAAAGAGAAAAGAAAGGAAGGAAGGAAGGAAGGAAGGAAGGAAGGAAGGAAGGAAGGAAGGAAGGAAGGGAGGAATGAAGGAAGGAGGGGAGGAAGGATAGAAAGAAAACACTGGAACAATGGGGTATCTATTCACGAGTTTAAAAAAAAAGAACTTAGACTCTTACACTATACACAAAATTAACTCTAAGTGGATCATAGACTTAAATGTATGATATAAAACTCTCAGATTTTTAGCTTTGTTAACCATAAGCATAATGTTATTGAAAGGGTTCAGAAGAGGATCCCTAAGGGATGTGCTACTTTGGTATGTAGATCATTTTGAACTGAAGGCATTCAAGACCCTGAGAGCCCAAGAGAAATGTCTACCTCTTTCATAAAATTTTAAATTAGGGGACTTGTCCATAATAAGAGTTATTACCAGGAACAACTTTGATGACCTGTCTACAGGGCAGGGCAAATTTCTAATTACTGAACACTTGTACCTGTTATCATCCTGCAATGAACTTCCTCCCCTCTGAAGCCTGATTGTGCCTTATCCCATTGTTAACTCAGAATGTCATATGTACCTTATTTTGACTTTCTGTCTCTGAACCTTTCACGTATGCAGGATCTCCAACTCTCTCATGTATGTGGGGTTCTCATACATATGTATGTGATTAAGTGCGGTCATTTTTTCTTGTTAATGTCTCATGTCTATTTGATTATTTGACCAGCTAAAAGAACCCTGAAGGGAAGAGGAAATTTTCTTTCTCCCCCACAATGTACAATAGAGAGCTCTAGAACTTTCTCGCCTTGCATAACTGTAACTTTGTACCCATTAAATAATAACTCATCATTTCCCCCTCCCTCTCTCCTCTGCCAACCACCATTCTACTTCCTGCTTCCTTGAGTTTGACTACTCTATAGATACCTCATAAAAATTGAATAATGCATTATCTGTCTGTGACTGGCTTATATCACTTAGTATATGTTTTAATGATGATTTTAACCTAAAAAACTTATAATCTTTCCTGTCCCTCCACCCCTCTTTACAGAAATCTTTTCAGACCTATTTTCTCTTTGTGGTGAAAAATACATAATTTTAAATTTAACAATTCTTCCTTCTATTTCAGTTCCTCCTCCTCCTTGAAATTCAAGTAAATTAAATGCAAGGTTGTGTTAGAAATGTTTTTCTCACTAACCAAGGACATTCTTGCTTTCTTCACCAGGAGCCTGGATATAGGCAGTTATTTACAGGAGTTGTTCATAATTCCAACATCACCAAGGATAGTGGCTATTCCATTCTGTTTACCATCCTCACCATTATATATGGCTACTGCACCTCTAGGCATCAGGTTCTTATAACAGTATCCCAAGCAGAAAGTAAGGCATGAGGGTAAAAGGCCTTTTCAGAGAAGATGAGAATCTTATCCAAAAGACAAAAATCTTTCTCAAAAGGCTCATAGAAATATCACCTTGGATTAGAAAAGTTTATCTTAGCTGCAAGAGAGAGTAGAAAATTAGTATACAGCATTCTTTAAGTTGGGTGCAAAAGAATGCCAGGGTTTTATCAGGAAGGAATAAAGGGTGAATAGATGTTAAACAGATAATGTCTGCCAGAAATCCTTTTTATTAAAAACAGCACTTTTTATGATCCAATATTTTTAAGGTTGTATCTATCTAAATTTTTACCAGCATTCACACAGAGATGCAAGTAATACTATTTACCAAATGTTGGTGTTGTATATTTATGAATGGTTAAATTTGGGGTAATATTTTTGCTTACAACTTTATCAATGCTTGAATCACTTTTGAACATGTATCAATTTTATAATATTAATAAACCAATTATTCTTTAAGAAAACTTTAAAGTAATTCCTGTGAAAATCAAGATGCCTTTAATGACAGTATGTTACTAATCACAAATCTATATGGAAAGGAACTTAAAAAATCAGTTTTAAATCTATGGTACACTGATTTTCCTAAAGTCATGTAGATAATATTATTTTAACAAAAGTAGATTGAAGACAAAGAAATTTAATTTACTACAATATATCACTACATATAATAAATATAAATAGATTTTATTTGAACTCTATAAATCCAGTATAAATAAAAAGTCATATATAACAGTAATATACTGCTGAATTCATAAAAGTCTTTTTTGTTTTCATAACAGCCTTTTATATTGTTCAATAAATGTTGGTTACCTTCCTTTTCCTACAGATGGTACTAATATTTCAAGCTTACAGCTATCTCTTCCTATATCATAATTACATTCAATTGACTGGGCAGAGCCTCCAGCAGGCCATCTCACTGTGAAGTAATTTCATGAACAGTGTTTATCAATGTTTCCTTAAAAGAACCCTTAATCTATACCAGTAATTGATCAAAATCGTCCTGCTAACCAAAGATATTTCCTAACTTTACAAACTAAGACATTAAAAAAATTAGCCAACACCCAATATCTGATTTTATACAATCCCTTCTCCCTCTTTCAGATGGAGGAAGAGGAAACAGATGAAGGAAGAGGGAAGATCAATAACCACCAGGCATAATTGTTATTTGTGCCATCATTGATTATTTAAAACAGGAGAACTACAAATAAAACTTAGGAAACATTGGAAGGGGGGAAATGGTGTAGATAATAGAGGCTTTGTTCATCCCTCTTGTGACCAAATCAAAGTTGTGACAAAAACACTGAGCAAATAGCAAGGAAAGTCACCTTGGAGCTAGACAAACAGAAGCCCTACAACTAGGGAGAGAAATAAGCAATCACCTTGCATTGGTAGAAGGTAGGAGGGGGCAAAGACGCAGGTTGCACGCACTGTCCTGAGCAATTCAATGGGACAGAGGCTGCTGCAGATACCTCTTAAAGGTGTCGTGCCTGTCAGTGGAATTTTGTGGTGACGGACATGCTCACTCTGAGCACCAGCTCTGGGTCAACTGCACAGGGGGCACCAGGAACTTATAGGAGGACACTGAGTTGTCAGAGTGAGGGCCGGAGGCAAGGATCTCTCCCAGACAGAAGTGCTGGCAGTTCCTCTGTTGAGCCTTCCCCCTTCTCAGTGTGTAGATGCAATGCCTCCATAGCTGAGAATTCATCAAACTGGATAATAGAAGTCGCTCCACCCAGAGGATTCCCTGAAACTCTGCCTCCACCAGCTTGCAACCTCACCCAAGCCACATCCAGTTGTGTCTTTGGTGAGTCAGGTGCTCCTTGCTGAGCAATGCCAAGACTCACACTAGTGGCAGCTGACCTCAGCATGGCCTCTTGAGACAACTATAAGCACAGCATGTGGATTGCTTGCTGAATCTTAACAGGTGGTCCCAGAGGGGCATAGCCTGGGGCTAAACTTGGCCTGCTGCTGAACCCCTCTCAGGATTGTGCCAATGGACACCTACCACACAAATCCATGCTAATAAGACCGGAAGACTTAGGAGCTTTGCTTAGTCCATAAAAATAGACACAGAAAGACAGCCAAAATGCAAAGACAAAGAAGCAGAAACCGTACAAGAGAACAGAACAGAGATCCAGGAATAATGGAGTCAAGCAATCTAAGATGCAGAGTTCAAAACACTGGTTATGAAGAAGCTCAATGAACTTAGGGGAAGTGTAGATGAACTCAGTGAGAACTTTAACAAAAAGATAAAAAAAAACATAAAAATGAAAATGGAAATTATAAAAGGGAACCAGTCAGAAATGAAGAACACATTATCTGAGATGAATGAAGATATTACAGGGATTAAACAGCGTGGATAAAGAAGAGGATCTAACCACCAATATGGCGGATGGGGAAGCCAAGGACACTCAATCAGAAAGGCAAAAAAAAAAAAAAAAGCCAACACTATAATAATAATTTAAGGAGACTAAGGGACACAGTTAAATGTAAAAATATCCATGTCATAGGGGTACCTGAAGAAAAACAAGAAGTCGAAGAGCTATTTGAAGAAATAGTGATAGAAAACTTCCCTCACATGGTGGAAGAAATAGACATACAATCTCAGGAAGCTCAGAGAGTCCCAAGAAAGAGGAACCCAAAGAGGCCCACACCAAGACACATCATAATTATTATGCCAAAGGTGAAATACAGAGAGAGACTCTTAAAAGCAGCAAGAGAAAAGCAGTGACTTACCTACAAGGGAGCACCCATAAGACTGGCAGCTGATTTCTCAAAAGAAACTATGCAGGACAGAAAGGCCTAGGACAAAATATTAAAAGTGATGAAAACCCAGGATCTATGACCAAGAATACTTTATCCAGCAAAGCTACCATTCAGAGTCAAAGGACAGATAAATAGCTTTCCAGACAAAAATAAGCTACAGGAATATATCAGCACCAAGCCAGTATTACAAGAAATGTTGGAGGGACTTATTTAAGAAGAGAAAACATGTATCAAAAACAGGAATATAGAATGGTAATAACTACATTTCTGCCAACACGTACTTCAAATGGAAAAGAATTAAGTGCTCCACCCAAAAGAGAGTGGCTGAATGGATAAGAAAACAAAACCCCTACATATGCTGCCTACAAGAGACTTGCTTCAGATTAAAAGACACACACAGAGTAAAAGGAAAGGGATGGAAAAAGATATTGCCTTGATGGACCTAGAGGGTATTGACCTAAATGAAATGGGTCAGATAGAGAAAGACAAATACTACATGATTTCTTGTACATGTGGAATCTAAAGAACAAAATAAACAACAACAGCAGCAATAAAAGTGGAAATAAACTTATAGATACAGAGAATATTTTGAGGGTTACTAGATGGGAGGGGGTTTGGAGAACAAAAAAAAGGCAAATGGATTAAGAGGTACAAATGGATAGTTGCAGAATTGACATGGAGATGTAGAGTGTAGCATGGGGAAGATGGTTAATAATGTTGTAATAAATATGTAAGGGGGAAAAGGGGTACTAGATTTAGTGGGGTGATCGCTTTGCAAGTTATGTGGATCTCTGATCACTAGGCCATACAACTGAAACTGGTATATTATTGTAAGCCAACTATAATTTTTTAAAAAACTCATTGAATTGTACAATGTAAACATGAGCAACTAATTATAATTGTCTATTATATTTCAATAAAGACAGAAAAAAAAAGCTTAGGGAACTTCGGTTACATTAAAATATTTTCAAGCCCAATACTCTAGTCTACTGGTTATAAAACTATGTCTTTCAGACTAGTAGCATCAGCTTCACCTGGGAATTTGTTAGAGATGAAAATATTGGGACCTCATAGAAGACCTACTGAATCTGCAGAAACTTTCATGTGTAGAGACCAATAATCTATTACCAAGGTGATTCTCATAACTCCTCCACTTTGAGAAGCCCAGCTCTAGTCTTTATCCAACTCAGTTTCCCTAAAGCTTTTTCTTATCTCTTTTCTCTCCTCATGTTTTATTCTAGCCTTTGAGTCCAGAGGGAGTATTACTTGTCCTCGTGATAGTATGTAGCATTAAGGCTCTATTTTTACCTCTATAGTTATAATGCATACCACTTTATAATTTCACACATTCAGAAAGAAGAAACCAAGAGACTTCCTCAAGATAATGTTTATTTACTTTGGAGTCCAGACCTCTAAATGTCTATCTTGCCCTCTAAAAGAACATGATTCTGGAGATGACATTTCTTTTTTGTCACAACTCTTTTATTCACTTCTCTGCTTTCTCCTAAAAAATAGGGTAGAGAGAGGAGGGGCAGGAAAAGAGATTAAAAATCAGAGAAAAGTTGAAGTTTCCTACAAATAAGTATACCTATGGATGTATACTTAAAATTTTCTTCTCCATTTTATTATTTTTTAGTAATAAAAAAAGCTCTTTGAACTATTTGGAAACTTCAAATGTGAAAAAACATTTGGAATTCTTTTCACGAGCTTCAAGGTCACTGGATTAAGCTGTATTCCTCACATTGTTTCTAATGAAGCAAGAGAGAGTGTGCTATTTTTGCAGCCATATATGTTTGTCAGCTCATTAGCATCACTCATTTTTTTGCTTTCTCTTTTTTCTTTCATATGTATGTTTTCCTTTAAAGTATTAAAAAAACTACAAAAAGTATATCTTGGTATCTATATAGAAAATCAGTTTATGAAATTCCATTCTCTGTACTTGTATGACACACAAATCATTCCTTATTTCCCTGGAGATATATAATGCTTTCAGTGAACATTTTCTATGAAAGACTCTTATTTTTACTAAAACTATGCTAGTTTTCCCCTTATTAAACTATTCATATTTAAATGATCATTTCTAGGGGTTCGACTTATTGAAAAATTTGATTTGGGTTGAAAAGTGACCCCAAATATATTTCAAAATTAATGCTAAGAAAACTTTTTTTTTTTTTTCTCAAAACAAATCGTTATGTTCCTTTATTGGAGCAACATTCCTGCCCACTATACAGTGATGTATTTATTAAACAGAGACCTGTGCAGAAATTACATACTATCCATCTAGATAGGTTTTCACAACACTTTGCCTATTGATGGAATATTTCCATTTATAAAGTTTTATACATCAAAAAGCTTTGAATTTGACCAGGCTTTCCATGAATTCACCTCTGAAAAAGTGGCACTTAATTTTAGGTACTATTATTTTATAGTGTTAAAAACCTAAGGCATTAGGTAGCTTCTCAAAATGTTACTCTATGCACAATGGCATTTGGCAGACAGAGCAGAGTCCATCATCTTACCCAGATTCACACAGACAGGTCTCATTTGAGAACTGTATGCTAACAGCTAGTACTTAGAGACAAAAGTACTCTTAACCTGAGTTTCTTACCACAGTACGAACTTCTTACTCTGGTAGACTGTTTTCTAGGCCATATTTTATAGTGCCAACAAAGACATGTCAACAATTGTCTCATGTGTAACTCAGCGTTAGAGCACCAGGTCTGTCTGATGGTGGTGGCAGGCACTAATACACCCAGGTAAATAAATGCCATTTTAAAAAATGCCAATTTGAAATGCAAATTAAGGGTATAACACACTCAGAACTTGAAATTTTTAGAAACTGACAGCAAATTGTATCCATGATGTTTCTCAGCTATGGAGACATTAATACATTGATTCAAATCTTTTTACTCAATCCACGTGGCCCTGAGGTCATTCTACAAAGTGTATTATCAAAAGATATGGAGTTAGGGTGACAAAGGTTGACAATATGTTATACAAGTTAAACTTGTTCTGAGGGAAAAGCATCAAATCCTTTGTGTACACATTTAGTTTTATTGCAACAAAGCAATTTGTACACTTTTGACATTTAAAACTGAGCATCTTTCCTTTCTAGTTAAACAAAAAGAAAATTTTAAAAATAAACAGGAACAAAATTACAAAGAGAATGTCAATTCCCAATAAGATCCTATAGGTTCTGTTGATTCTCTCATCAAGTGTCAGAGTTCAAGTCATCATGAGAAGAGAATTTTATTTTAAAAGTGTCAAACTGCAAGGATGTCTGTTGAACATCACAATTAAATATGCCAAAGAAGAAGCCATGTTGTCAAAATGCCCATTTAACCCACTCAGACATCTGAAACTCACCCTTTGCTAATCTTCTAGAACCTCATTTTTTTTGTTTTGTTGTTTTTCTTTTTTTAAATAAGAGAAAATAGACAGACACATGTTGGTAAATGCTAACTGTCCATATTCACATACAGACATCTCTGAGCCCAATATACAGAGAAAGGAGGAAAAAAGCTAGTATTCTATGTACTACTATACAGGGGCCTAGCACCCTCCAGATTCCAGCAGAGCTAAGGGAGCAGAAGGTTTGCCGCCCCCCTACAGTGCACAGTGGTGTTGATTCCATAGTTTTTGTTGAGACAGCAAGAAATAAAAATTAATTTGGAACAGAAAGGGGCAGAGATTCTTTTCTCATTGTATTCTGCTTAAGGTGCCCCTCCCCCCCACACACAAAATAAAGTGTGAACCATGGTGTAAAGGAGAGAAAAGAGACCTCAAAAACAGGGAGACTGTGCACAAGAGGGGGAAAAAAAAGACTGCAATTTGCTCCCAGGGACTAGAGAAAATTTTAAAAGGTTGGAATCCATCAGTGTTTCATTAGTCATCTTCTTTATCTTCCTCTCCCTCTTCACCTCCATCATCTTCATTTTCTTCACCTTCAACCTCATCCCCTTCTTCATCAATATCTTCCAACCCTTCTTCTTCTTCTTCATCGTCATCTTCTCGTTCCCCTTCTTCATCATCCATATTGGGAACCAAGTAGTACTGTAATGGATTTGGCCAAGTATCATCTTCGATGACTTCTCTTAATTCACCTGCACCTGCATTGGAATGGTCAGTAAACCAGGTAAAGAAGCTCTCTAGTTCCTCATGCTATCTTTTCCTGCTGGCTTTATTCTGCATTTGACTTGAACATTTCATCAAATCCTTCCCAGATTTCCCTTTGATTTCAGTGGATTTTGAAGATGGATCATCACTCTCATTCAGATGAAATTCTTTGGAGAGAACTTCATTTTCAAAGTAAGGATTTTCATCAAATTAAAAATCTATTCTATAACCTGATTTAATATCTTCAAATTCTGTCACTTCAACTCTTGTCAAATAATTCAGTGCTTCTTCATCCTCTTCCCCAATCAGTTCAGACACTTGTGGATGATTGACAAATGCTGTTACCCCAAAATGTGGGATTTTGGCAATCAGCTCTGATTTCTTGTGAAAAAATGGTTACTGGAGTTTGCTATATTTCTGTTCTACTTTCAAAATCTCCTCATTGGCTTGTTCATTGTCTGTCTATTTCGTTTTGTACTTCATCAGTATGTTCAATTGCTCCTTGCTGTTCTTTTTCTCCATTTGGCAAGTCCAAAGAGGTCACCGTCTTCACTGCTTGAGGGAAGGAGGCAGTCTCGGTTTCTTTGTTTGAGGTAGAAGTGAAGACTGGAATTTGGGGACCATGCTGTGAGGAAAGTCTGAGAATCAGACCCAAGGGAAGATGCATATCCGGAAGAAGCTCTGAGAACTGAAGAAAACTAAGTTTTGAAAGAAAAAAAGCACTAAGCAAAATATCTTGTTCTATTAAGAAACAAAATTCCCGAGTTATATTTATGCTTTAAAAGAAATTAGCTATGTTAGTTATCTATTATTATGTGACAAATTACTCCAAAATTTAGCAGCCGAAAACAACGTAATTTATAATTTCACAGTTTCTGGGTCAGGAATATGAAAGGAGTTTAGCTGGTTGCCTCTGGCCTAAAGTCTTTTATAAGGTCACAGTTAAGCTTTTGTCTCTTTGGCTAGGACTACTTATCTGCAGTGTTAAATGGTGTGAGGATGTTCATATGGATGTTGGTAGGCCTTGGTTCCTTTCTAGGTAGGCCTCCTCATAAAAATTACCCACAACATGGTAGCTGGCTTCCTCCAGGGTGAGCAATGCAAGAGAAAGTGAGAGAGTACACTCAAGACAAAAGCTGCCATATTTTTATAACCTAAAACCAGAAGTCACATTTCATTACTTCTGCTATGGTCTATATATTAGAAGTGAGTCAAAAAGTCTAGTAGAGTCTCTAGAGGAGAGGATTACATAAAAATATAAATACCAGGAGGCAGGGATTATTGAGGACCAATTTAGAGCCTGCCTATCACGTTAGTATACGAACAAAAAATAATGTCATGCTTTTCACTCCAGATTCATAAAATTCTCTAATGAACTAGAAATTATATATTTTTCTTCATAAATTCTAAATTTGTATCATTGGGAAATAATTATGTACATAATTTGATATCGAGCTATAACTAAGAAAGAAGTGCTACAAAATTCTATGTATTTTTTTAAAGTACGAAGAGTGCAATTTTAGGGATAGGAATAGAAACCATAGAGCTAAAGGTAGAGAAAGACAGAGATAGTGATGTAGTATGTACATAGTTATTGACATATAGATATCGAGATACATAGTATATTACCATATCATTAAGGTACAACAGTAAACAGATTGCATACTCAAAAGTTTAACTGAAAAACAGATTTTAAAAGAGTATTTACATGTGTGAGCAGAGTTATGCAATCTAACAAAGAACTAGTGATGACATAGGACCATTATGATCCCTGAGCCAGAAGAGGCAAGAAGAGGAAAAGGTATTGTCTTAACTAGGTAAAAACTAGAGCCTTGAAAGAGAGAGTGCACATTAAAAGTAATATGCATATGAAACACTGGGGGATCCTATTTAAATGTAGATTCTGATTCAGCAAGCCTGGAGTGAGCCAGAGATACTGTGCTTCTAACAAGTTCCTAGGTGATGCTGACATTGCTGGTCCAAAGATCACATGGAATTACAAGGGTCTAGCTACTGAATTACCACAGAAACTCACAGAGGAAGGGAAGAAATGGAAATAATGAACACACCGGTCTCTCTTTCCTCTCTGCCCACCTCCTAGGAGTTTCCTCCATTGTCTAAATGTAACCAAAAGCCAAAGGTAAATAAGAATAAGTGATGTAGTCTATAAGGAGAATCTTCTTGGGGCCCAGAGCAGAACAGTCAGCCATAAATTACATAGGGCCTTGTGGAGTTTCCTCTCATGCATGCACACCAATACTTAACTAAATACTTGGAAAGGCTCCTCCGTGGATCTTCAGGCTTCTCTCTCTGTTTAGTTCTCTCCTCAGGTAATCTGTCCTATGAACTCTAGCTGCTTCAGTTTTCCCAGATTTTCACCTGTCTCTTAAACTCTGGGAGTCTGCTAGATTCCACCTAGGTTCCCCTCCCTATACTATGTTTTTGTTATTTCCAGGGTTTTTGTTGTTGTTGTTTTCAAGAGTTTTCATTTTTGGATACTTCTAGTGTGTTAGTTATTTCCACTATATCAACTGTTGTTGTTATTTCAGACTAAGTCCAGTGTCTGTTACTCCATTTTGGTTAGAAGCAGAAATCCCTCACATATGTTGCAGGAAATGACACCCGATGGAGGAATTCCGATGCTCAGACAACTTTGTTTGGAGGAAGAAGAATTTATGGCTGGCAGAGAGTGTGGGGCATTCAACAAATAGACCCAAAGTACAATCTCCCCTTGGTTAGATTTCTTACAGCTTATATACCCTCACAGTGCACATGCAAGGGGCGTGTGATTCCTTTGTCTGAGGTTTTACATTCCTCCTTACTCAGAGTAGGGTAGGGAGCATCGGGTGGGAGGGCTGCAGGGGAGGAATTTCCAGACCCTTGGTCTTACAGGTCGTTTGTTTTGTAGAATCTGAGACTTTGGTATTATCAGCACTATTATCGGATTCTTGAACAGAGAGACAGGAATTCTAGTTTACAGACAGGAACCAGCACTCATTGATGTCGCCTCTGCTCAGCGGGTTCCTTATCCAAAACCTGAGCTCTAACTGTAACACAACAAACAGTTCCACGCAATCTTGACATTCATACACAGCTACAGAGATAGGGAAGGTGCTGGAAAATCCCTGAGGTGGGGGATGCAGCTGTGGAAAACATGTTAACTGAAGAGCATAGGGCAGAATGGGGGAAGAAAGAGCAGTTTTAACCGGCTGAGTCAATTATTTCTGCAGGCCCTTTCCTTTGCATTTTTTTTTAAATTTCAGATGCCTCCTTTCCTCTCACATAAATTATTGTTAATTATTTGTTGTTTAATCAGGGGCAGTTTTAGTTACAGAATTAAATTTTTGATATACAGATTGAGTCTAATGGTACTTCTCTTAAGGAGGATGAGGCAGAAGGTTAGATAAAGAATTGTTGTGAAATCTAAAGGGCAAGATTATATTAGTACTACAGCTTTATTATTTAAAGTCAGCAGTGGTATGTGTATCAATAATTGAACTCCCAAGTTCCTACATTCCTATGCCAATCTCACTTTCTTAGTAGTTTATTCAACACTTATTTAATGATAGTTTATGACCCATTTTGATTCAACTTAAGAATTTGAGATGTCGTATTAGTTTAAATAAATAAATCAAGAAAATGTAATTTAGAGGTAGGTAAAGAAAAGTAAGGTCAAAATAAAAACAATAATACTTCATGTAATATGATGTAAATCTCATAAAAAATTTCAGATTATATAGTGGTCAGAATAATGGTGGTTACTTTATGTGGGATACTGATAGGAAATTGATATGGAAACAACATTCTGGGGTACTAAAAACATTCTGTATTTTGAACTGGTTGGTGAATTCATAGGCATAAAAACTCACATAACATAACATAACATAACATAACATAACATAACAAAAATTTATCAATCTGTACACTTCAGATTTGTTTATTTATAGTATGGAAATTATATCTCCATAAAAAGTAAGTAAAAGTTATTTGACTTCTGCATATTTGCCACAGATGAAACTGAGATTTACCTCTGAGGTCACCAGCAGTCAATAAACAAAAAAGGGACATCTATTTAATTTCATAGATCACACTATAGAAAAGATAAAAAGAAACATATTGTGTCACAATTAACTATAACCAGTTCTTCAAAATATTTAAAAGTTTATAAATAATTGCATAGAAATGTCTACTTTTGATATCTGTGTTCTTGGAGAGGAAGAGAGAAGGAAGTATTGAGTCATATAAATAATAATATAAAGTTAGTTAACCAAACTTGCTTAATATTACTTCTTGTAACTTTCTTAAGTACACTCTAAAACCATGTCATAATTATGTTACAGGAAATAGAGGGTCATAGTTATCCTGGTAGTAAACAGGAAACGAATCATCCAGCTATTGTGGAATGTACTGAACATTCCAAAAAAATTCCTTTGCCCTTTCTGAAAGGATATCTTGAATCATGGGGCTTATGAACAGCTGTGTAAGATTTCCTGCTATTTCCTGTGTTATTTTACACAGTGTTACACTAATGAAACCTCCCTTATTTGTAATCCAATAAGGTGACTAAGTAATCAGAAATGTCTTAGCCTCTGTCAAAGCACCTATACACAAAGGCAGAAGAAATGGCTCAAAAATTGAAAAGCGTAATTGAAATAGACTGGCCTGGAGGATTTTTAGAGCTATAAAAAAAGTATGATCTCTTAGAATAAATGTGAAGATTTGTGTGTGTTTGTCAGTATCAAAAACATAATCCTCAAAGCATTACTAATTTGACACCAAGAAAAAATGTCAAACTATTCCTTTCTCACCCATTTTTTCTTAGGAGTTGAGATGATAAATTAAAGTTTTAACCTAAGCCATTTAACCAGTTTTAGACAATGTTCAGAGCAGCAAGGAGCTGGTTCCCCATTAGTAAATATTGTAGGGTTGGGTAGAAAGAAGCAGGTGAAAACCAGAAGGAAATTAATTTTAGCACTTTCTTATTCACTAAGGTAATTTTGCTGTTCCATGACTTCTGGACTGAAGTTCCATCAACTTTTAATAAATTCATAAAATAGGAGGCCTTTCTACTATGTTCCCAAAATAATAAATAACAATAATAAGTATTTTAAAACAATAAAATAATTTAAAAATGAAATTTTTATAATTTTAATAATAATTAAAAGAAAATGGAATCAGCTTTCAGTTTCACAGTTGGTAAAAAGCCACTGCTTTTATTAATAACAATAATTATTGTCAGTGTGAAAATTTTCCTTTTCCTTCCAAAAACATATTTTAACAAAGCTACTCAAAATAATTGCGATCATTGAATGTTTTACATTTGAGCAAAATTTATGACAAGCACAAATGTAACTATGTAATAATAAAAGGCATTGTAGTACATTACTTCAGGCTAAATTGCAATGTCCTTCCTGTGGAATTACAAACTTTACCTCAAGCAGTGAATTATCCTTTTGATCAATTGGCATTTGGCATCATACCCTAATCAGATTAATTAGTCTGTGGTTTGCCATGTAACATAACCTCAAACAATCTCTGCAAAAATTACAACTTAAGTAATATCTTCAGAATCATGGGCCCAATTTTAACATAAATTAGAAGAGTAGCTGGGATAATTTCTTCCTAAGTTTTTCTTCTTTAAGATATTATTTCATACTAATAATTATAGCCAACAGATATCTTTTTTAAGAAATGAACGGATCTCAATAAGCCCTTTTCATTTGACCTCTCATTATATCTCTTTTTTGCTTTGAAAGAGGTTAAATGTTTCTTTTCTTTTGAAGACAGTCTAATAATTGTATTATCCTAGGTTGATTCTTTTTTCCTTTAAAAGAGGGTGATAAGTGGACATGAATATATACAGGTTTATTCATTCTTTTGCAATCATCTGCCTTTTGTTCTTCACATATAATCCCGATTAACTCTAATTGGAGTTTTGCAGGTGGATCAGACAGGGAATTTACCCTTTTAAAGGTAGAAACAGTATTGTTTTAAACAGCTAAGCAGATGGTCAATGCTCACCACCCCTTTTTAAATAAGTGCTACAGAATCGAAGCACATAAACAAAAATTGATATCTCATTAATGATGTGGTTGTTTTGATATCACCACCTTAAGAGAAATATTTGGATAATCCTGAGTAATTTATAAGATACAATGTTTGGAAAATATCCAGATGTGATTTATTTAAAAGAAGAAAATGATAGATTTTTTCTTTGAGTACAAATCGGCTATCATCTTTGTGTCACAAGTCAGAAAATATTTTAGGGACTCAATCTTGATTGGAAAAAAAGTGTATTTTACCTCATCACTTGCCTTAAGTTTCCATTGGAAGTGTTTGCTGCTTATATCATTTCTGGTCTACTCTCTGATTTTTCTTTTTCCAGTTTCTGTTGCTATATCTATATATGCCACCTTAATTATCTCTAAAATATCACTTTTATATTTTTACTAAGTTGCTTAAAAACCTTTCTTGCTCTCTCACCAGTTCAGTCTTTGCCAGTAGATTACGTCCTGTCAAATGCAAAAGTAAAACAATTTTGTAATGAGCTTGATGTCCTTTATTCAAGGGAAAATAATCCATGGATTAGAGAGTGTAGTGCCTCACAAGCAGTAGAGCACTGTTTCCAAGGGGTTTTGAGCAAGAACAATTTTATAGAGCTTTAGAAGAGGCAAAAGGTAAACATGACACGACTATCTAAGAGGTCAAGGATTTTGTTATAAGGCTAGTAGGCCTTATTTTCTAGGGTGGGGTAAGCTTGCTAAGGTTGAGCTGGAGGATTGTAACTGGTGTATATTAGGTTTCCTTGACAGCTGTTTCCTGTAAGTGCAGGTTGATTTAGGTTTAGATTTGTGACATGGGCCAGGCCACTAGGGTGGCCTCCATTTTGTGGGTTCTGATATACAAATTAACTTTGTTAGTCTGTGGACAAAAAGTGGGCCACATACTAAACCAGACAAGCTCAGGGGAGGTCTGCTTAGTAAGCCCTCCAAACTCAGAGACTGAAATTAACCACATAGAATGGTCTGTCTGTACATAAATTCCTAACTAGGTCATGGCAGGTAGTTACATTGTGGGCCTGTAGCTTTCTTGACAAAGGTCAATCTTTATCTTACCTGAGCCTGTCTGTTGTTTTTTGCATCTAAGACAGCAGACCCCTCAGAGTATAGCCCATTGCACCAGAGCACAGACCACAGAACCCCTCATGGTTATCTTGTCCTCCGTATACCATCTCTATGTGCTGTACATGTTATTCACTATCCTGAACCCATCAGTGTAAAAGAAGTATGTGTCTCTCCGTTTTACTTTTTATCTGATTCCAGAGATTTCACTGCTTTGCTTTCTCCTGCCCCCTAAATCTGCCACCAAAGGATTTCATGTAACTTTTCTTACACCTCTTCCTTTGATTCTAATTTATAAAATAAGCTGCAAAACTTTCATTATCTGGAGCATTTTCTTAATCTGTTGAGATTTTGCTTCCCAGCAACTGTCGTCAGTTTGGCTCAAACAAACTCATTAAAATTCTCTGCCAGTTCAGATATTTCTTAGTCGACAAGTCCAAACTTCTAAAACTGTATTTCAAGTCCCCTGGCAACCTAATTTCCAACCCTTTCTCTCACTACTTGCCTGAAGTGGCAACCCTTAGCTGTATTTATTCCAATGGTCTCCTAATACATTCCCTATTCCCTTTAAAACCCTTGAACTCTGCCTCTTATATAAGACCTTTCTGGCCTCTCCACCCTATATCATTTTTGTGATACTTCTAAGAATATATGCTTAATGTTTATTTGGCATCTAATCTCATATTGCTTGTAATAGCTTAACATTAACAAATTTGAGTGCTTATGTGTATCAAATTCTTTACTTTTTTTATGTTACCTTGATCTGTTATTTAAACTTTTATAATTTCATTTCCTCATATTTTTCTCCCACATATAGAGAGAATCTCTAGATTTCTTTAGAGCAAGCGATAGAACTTTTGTGGTATTCAAACCATTTAACCCAGTGCAATGAACAAGAAAGATACAATTCATGTCCCAAGGATTTAATATTCCAGTAGGAGAGTAGATAAAGTATACAGAATTAACTTCACAATTGTAATGAATGTTCTGTAGCATAAAAGATCAATATGAGCATTCTTTCAACCAACATGTTTTTATTGTCGAGGAGGAAAAATAAATATACTTTACCATTCTAAGTTCTTGTTTGAGACCCAACCCCCCAGTAATAAAAGACAGATTAACAGGAGAAAAACAAGTGGAAATTTAATAACTTGTATACCTCCTGTATACATGGAAGGACCAGGGAAAACTGAATTACTCCTGGAAATGACCCATGCCACCACCTACATACCACCTTCAGCTAAAGACCAAAGATGTTGAAAGGGTAGGGGGAAGGGAGGCCCACTTATAGGAAGTTAAGGATGGGAGCTGGCAA
This sequence comes from Eidolon dupreanum, assembly GCA_028627145.1. NCBI lineage: Eukaryota > Metazoa > Chordata > Mammalia > Chiroptera > Pteropodidae > Eidolon > Eidolon dupreanum. Next base: position 19,853,312 of record CM053505.1, read on the forward strand.
GGGTACAGTTATGTAGATTTAATTCATTGTGTTCTCTTTGATAAGAGTTTCCAGAGATTTAATCCTTCTCTTCCAAGTTCAGGGAGAGATGCCCTTACAAATGGAGATTTCCCTTGTAAATGTAAATATCTCTTACAAAATGGTAACTTCTATTTGGTTTTCAGAGCTTCTCCTGAGAATGATGGTTTCTTAAAAATAACCAGATCAAGATAATCTTTATTCCAAAGAAGCATATTTTGGGGTGGCAAATTCTGTTCCCCTTAACTAACATTCTAATATTTTCTCTAAAGATGAAAAGAATATCTTTTAAATGAAAACCTAAGGAGTAAGGTGATAGTCTGCTTTTATGCTTAAATCCTAGGCATTCTTCCAAATCACACTTCCAAATCCAAGTGTGAGCTGCAACTCCCCCTGAGACTGTTTTTTCATGAATGTCAGCCTTTAATGATCTTTCTCTTTTATAAACTATTAGAGTGGTGTCATACAGATTTACACTTAACAGTTCTATAATAAAATTATTTCTATTTGTTTACCTCCCATAATAAGGACTAAGTTTCCTGAAAGTAAAAAGTATTTCTTGTTTATTTTGTACGGTATACAACACTTAGAGAAATTCTGAGTCCAGTACATATGTGCTGATGATAGAGGGAAGAGGCATGGGAACAAAATATTAAACCAAATGGTATTCAGAACCTGCAAGGTACTGCCAGACCACAGAAATCTACAGAACAAAGGAAGATTTCTGCTGGGGTTACTAAGGAACTATTCACAAAACATGAAACAAAGTTTTTAAGTTGTACCCTACACAGAATAAACCCATCCATTCATTCCTTAGGGCCAGACCACAGGAACCTGAGGTCTGAGATCTGAGATTGCTGACATGCCTTTAATACTGCATACCCATACCTTTCACGCTGCATACCCATAACATGAAAGAAAAACAGGAGAACAAAGTCTTTGAACTATAATTAATAGAAACTAAGAATTACATATAAATTGATTTACCCAAACACTTGGGGTCTCTCTTATCCTGTCTTTGAGAGGAGACCACTCTGTCTATGCAGTGTTATCCTTTCTCTAATAAACCTTCTTTTTGTCTCTAACTCTGGCGTGTGCTTGAGTTCTTGAGTTCCTTCCTTCGATCAGTCAAGGACCCTCCCTCTCTCAGTATAAGACTTGAGTCTCCACTGGGGGAAAGAGGGGATTTGTCCTGTCCTGCATTATTGATAAGAATGCTTGATAGTCTAAGATATTATTCAGATGAGGTGTAAAAAACTGATGGCTCTTGAGGACAAAATTCAATGAAGTGCCTAAGCATCGCAGTAATTTTGGTGATATTTTAACTCTTGTTAAAAATATTATTAGAATTACAAAGCTTTCTCGATGTACGAAGAATATTTTAGGGCCTTTTGATGTAAATTAGAAATTTATGAATTTCCGTTGTTCATGATCCAGATTTTGCCATCCTACTTAGAAAAGGAAATAATTTTCACAATAGCAGGGAAGACTATCTTTGCTGGAACCAAATTTAAAAAACATTGATTTGAAGACCCTTAAAGAAAATTTTCAAGCAGTGCATGAACAGTATTGGAAACTTGTCAGAGCCATTTTTCAAGCTTATACTAAAAAAAAATAAACACCATTTTCTAGATCACAGTGAAGAGCTAAAAAAAATATTGTATACATTGTATATCATTTTTATTTTGGAGGAAGCTTAGTACATAAAAGTAGTGTGAAGTATCAAACTTGATTTTTAATTATACTCTTTCACCTTTAAATATAAAAGAATGAGTTGAGACAAAATTAAACTCCCAGGTTTAATAATCATTTTTTGATGCCTTTATTATGTCTGAAGTATAGGTATAAAAAAGCATATAATATTTCATGGTTAAGTCTTTATGCAGGTTTTACTTAACCAAGCAATGAGAAATGACAGGCCTCACTGGACTTGATATTTAAATTATCTTTTTAAAATTCCCAGTGTCTCTGCCAGTTATTATGTGCAGAAAATTATATTGAAGTGGTTGGCAAGTGACTGACATATTAGTTATCCCAAATAAAATAAGTGCTTAGTCCATATATTTAATACTAAAGTCTTAGATAAATAATTATTATAAAGCTCCAATTCCCATTTATCAAATTAGACATTTTAATCTGGAAATAATTGAAACATATTAAGTGGAGAGTAATATTTCTAAAAAACAAAATTACTGATGGAAAGACCACAACTGATTTCTCATTTCAAATAAAATAAGCTGATTTTTAGCAATACAGAATAGCACTAAATGTGCAAAATGCACATGTTTTAACTTTGAAATTAAAAACATTTAATCTTTCATAATTGGCTCACAACATTGATGCAATATTTAAGTATTCAAGTGTTAACTGAATATTTTTAAAGTTTCTTTTTCTATGTAAAAGGCATTTGTTTCTCCTTGTTTGCTAGGGAGAAGTTTCAGCACTCAACAGTGCCTTTTGGTTACACTGAAAATCTACACAGTCATTCACTAAGTGAAAGACTACAGATTACATATGAATTTGTCTTGCCAAGATGTAGAGTTAATTGATTTTGAGATGAATGAGGAAACTAAGCATTCTGTAGCTGATTGGTATGTCAAGGTTTCTGTAAATGTAGGCTATAATCATTCATCCTTCTTAATCTTTCAGAAGAATAGAACACAATAAAAGTTTGACTACAGCAAAAAAAGTCACAGAACCTATGCAAATCTGTTGTATGACAGAATAATGAAACAACAACCACAGCCATAATACAAACACTAGTGACAATTAACACTTGTTGAGCACTGTGTGTCAGGCACTGTGATTTGAATTTCCCGTACATTAACTCATATATTATTCTTCACAGTATTCTGTGAGGAAGACACTATGTTTATTCTTATGGAGGTGAATAACTTGCTCAAAGTCACACAATTAGCAGCTGAGTATGTATTAAAATCCAAATTCCAAATTCTAAGTTTATAATGACTATAATTCATAACCAGAACATTGCAGAGTACCTGTAACACAGTAGGGACTTTAGAATATTCAGTGAGATACATTAAATACCACTTTTATAAATCAGCACATTAAAAAAGAAAGAACATGCTAGGCTATTGAGTATCTTTCTATTATATGCAGATGGCCTCAGTAATTTAAGTCACTGCCATCATTGTTTTATGGTTCAAGGATTCTCTTATAATTATTGTTAAACTTAGTGAAGTTGGCCAAAAACTGAGAAAGGCCAGAATGCATTCTAGAAATGGGTTCACTTGTCAAAAAATGTTTTAAACACTGTCTTAAGTCCTATATTAAACACTAGTGATATAACCTGTGTGATTGAACCACTCAAGTGAGAGTTCATTCACGTGTTCCCAGTTAATCAATGAAACTGACAAAAGGGCTATGCTATGAAGAAAGACATGGCTATTATGAGTGGCGCCATTCAGGAGAAGGGCAAGCTAGTGCTCAAAATCCGAACTCCCTGATAGCTTATAGACAAGAGGTTTTATAGAGCATAAATCATGAGTAATCATGAGTAAGGGGTTTGGGATCGTGGGTCTTGCTAATTGGTTCTTGATTAGGTAAGCTGTTAATTTTCATCTTCTAGTTAGCAGCTTCCCTACTGGCGTCACCTTGTCTGGTTTAAGCGAGTTTGCAGTGGGGTGGTTGTTCACTTTGTGGGCTGAAAAACATCTCAACAATGTGTGTCAATAGGTTATCTTGGTGTGCAGAGGTGGAAGCCATACATCTTGTGACTCTTATCATTGTATGTTATTATTATTTCTGTCTCGGTTATTTATTTTTCCCACAGTCTGACAGGCCCTAGGCTAAGCAATTTCTGCAATGGTTAACAGGGTGTTATGTGATTTCCTTCTTCTGAATGTTAATCCAAACTAGTTTACAAACCTATTTTGTATTAAAGGTATTTTCCAAGGATATTAATTCTCCATCTTCAGCTGTATAATTCAGAAAGGGTCCTTCCCTTCCCAGAGTTCACAGTGGAGCTCTCCCTCTGGAATAAAATTAAGTCTTCAAAATTCCTTTAAAATGCCCTTCATTTCCTTTTGTCGTAGTGGATACCTACTCATTTATTCATCCTTCAAGAATTTGCTTAAATGTTAACTTCTCTGAGGAGACTTGCTAATGATAACCAATCCCTTCTCAATATCATTTCATAATATACATCAGCCTTGTTACAGCAAAAATATTGTGATTATTCAATTACTTCTCTGAAGGCAAGAGTCATTGTTATTGCTTAACATCGTGACTTAGATTAGTAGGTGCTTTTCTTAGGTTTAAAAACAGACTGGAAAAGAAGGAATCCTGTGTGATTTATTAAGGTAGTGCTTCCAACCCAGAGGAACCTGGTAAGGGAGTTGGGCAATCAGGGATGTGATTTCAGGGAAATTTCTGTGGAAGGTAAGATCTGATTCCATAGGGTAACTCTGGAGTGAAAGTTAAGCCTAAGGGTTATCTTTTTCTGTTTTTTTTTTTTTTTTTTTGCATTTTATTTTATATTATTATTAGTTCCAAGTATACAGTATATTGGTTAGACATTTATATTGTTTATAAAATGATCCCCCCAATTATTACTCATCATCTGGCTCTACACATAGCTATTACATTACTGCTGACTACATTCTCTATGCCACTCTCACCATACCTGTGACCATCTCTCGACTATTTCTTTAACTCTTCACCCCTTCCTCCCAGCCCCCCATCCCCCTTTCCTCTGGCCATCACCAGATTGTCCTCTGTATTTGTGAGTCTGTTTTCAATTAGTTCATTCTTTTTGTTCCTTAGATTCCACGTATAAGTGAAATCATATGGTATTTATCTTTGTCTGACTTATTTTGTCAGAATTCTGTCTATCCGTGTTGTTGGAAATGATAGGATTTCATTTTTTATGGTTGAGTAATATTCCATTGTATATATGAACCATAACTTCTTTACCCAATTGCCTGTTGATGGGCATTTAGTTTGGTTCCATATCTTGGCTATTGTGAATAATGATGCCGTGAACGTAGGGGTACATAGGTCTTTACAAATTAGTGTTTTGGTTTTCTTTGGCTAAATATACAGAAGTGCAATTGATGTGTCCAAAGGTAGTTCCATTTTAATTTCTGGAGGCGCCTCCAGACTGTTTTCCATAGTGGCTGTACCAATTTGCAATCCCATCAACAGTCTATGAGAGTTCCCTTTTCTCCACATCCTTGCCAACACTTATTGTTTATTTATTGATGATGACCATCCTGACAGGTGTGAGGTGAGATCTCATTGTGTTTTGAATTTGCATTTCTCTGATGGTTAGTGACCTTGAGCATCTTTTCATATGTCTAATAGCCATCTGTATTTCCTCTCTGGAGAAGTATCTGTTCAGGTCTTCTACCCATTTTTTAATTGGATTGTTTGTTTTTGTTGTTGAGTTCTATGAGTTCTTTATAAATTTTGGATATTAGCCCCTTATCAGATATATCATAGGTGAATATCTTTTCCCATTCTGTAGGTTGACTTTTCATTTTGTTGATGGTTTCCTTTGCTGTGCAAAAGCTTTTTAGTTTGATATAGTCCCATTTGTTTATTCTTTCTTTTGTTTCTCTTGGCTAAGGAGATATATCCAAGAAGAAATAATTAGTAACAGTATCAAAGAGATTACTGCCTATGTTTTCTTCTAGAAGTTTTATGGTTTCGGGTCTTACATTTAAATCTTTAATCCATTTTGAATCTATTTTTGTATACATGAGGTGCAAGAAGGTGATCAGTTTCATTGTTTTGCATGTATCTGTCCAGTTTTCCCAACACCACTTATTGAAGATATTGTCTTTACCCCATTGTATATTCTCACCTCCTTTGTCATACAGTAAATGAGCATATAGACATGGATTTATTTCTGGGCTCTCTATTCCATTCCATTGAACTGTGTCTCTGTTTTTATGCCAGTGCCATGCTCTTTTGATTATTGTAGGCTTGTAGTATAGTTTGCTATTAGGTAGTGTGATACCACCAAATTTATTCTTCTTTCTCAAGATTGCTGTGGCTATTCAGGATCATTCATGGTTCCATTTAAATTTTTGGATAATTTGTTCAGGTTCTCTGAAAAGTGCCATTGGTATTTCGATAGAGATTGTGTTGAATCTATAGATTGCTTGGGTAGTATGGCCATTTTAACGATGTTGATTCTTCGTACCCATGAGCATGGTATATGCTTCCATTTATTTGTATCTTCTTCAATTTCTTTTTCAATGACATAATTTTCTGAGAACAGGTCTTTTACCTCTTTGGTTAATTTGATTCCTAAGTATTCTATTGTTTTTGATGCAATTATAAATGGGATTGTTTTTAATTTCTCTTTCTAAAAGTTCATTATTGGTGTATAAAAATGTAACCAACTTCTGAATATAAATTTTGTATCCTGGCACCTTAATGAATTCATTGATCAGTTCTAACAGTTTTTTTTTTGGTAAAATTTTTAGGGTTCTCTCTATATAGTATCATGTTATCTGCAAATAATAACAGATTTACTTCTTCCTTTCCAATGTGGATACCTTTAATTTCTCTTTCTAGTCTGATTGCTGTAGCTAGGACTTCCAATACAATATTAAACAGAATTAGTGAAAGTGGTTATCATTATCTTGTTCCTGAGCTTAAGGAAAATGCTCTTAGCCTTTCCCCACTAAATATGTTAGCTGTAGGTTTGTCATATATGGCCCTTATTATATTGAGGTATGTTCCCTCTATTCCCACTTTGTTGAGAGTTTTTATCATAAATGGATGCTGGATTTTGTCAAATGCTTTTTCTGCATCTATTGATATGATCATATAATTTTTATACTTCAATTTGTAATGTGGCGTATCACATTAATTGATTTGCAGATATTGAACCAACCTTGCATACCAGGAATAAATCCAAATTAATCATGGTGTATGATATTTTTAATGTATTGCTGAATTTGGTTGGCTAATATTTTGTTGACGATTTTTGCATCAGTGCTCATAAGAGATATTGGCCTATAGTTTTATTTTTTTTTTTTGTAATGACTTTGTCTGGTTTTGAAATCAAGGTAATGGTGGCCTCATAAAAGGAGTATGAGAGCCTTCTTTCTTCTTGAATATTTTAGAATAGTTTGAGAATAATAGGTATTAATTCTTTGAATATTTGGTAAAATACATTGATAAGCCATCTGGTCCAGGGCTTTTTTTTTTTTTTTTTTTTTTCAACAGCAAAAGAGAAAAGCTTTATTAGAAGGAAAAGTACACTTCCAGATGTGGAAGTAGGTCAATTTCATTGGTGGTAATCAGTTGGTTTAGATTTTCTATTTCTTCTTGATTTAGTCTTGGGAGATTTTATGTTTCTAGGAATGTATCCATTTCTTCCAGATTGTTCAATTTGTTAGCATAAGATTGTATGTAGTGTTTTCTTATGATCCTTTGCATTTCTGTGGAGTCCATACTTACTTCTACTCTTTCATTTCTGATTTTATTTATTTGGGTCCTCTCTCTTTTTTTCTTGATGAGTCTGGTTAAGGGTTCATCAATTTTGTTTATCCTTTCCAAGAACCAGCTCTTGGTTTCATTAATCTTTTGTATTGTTTTTCAAACTTTATTTTGTTTAATTCCTGCTCTGATCTTTATTATTTCTTCCCTTCTACTCACTTTGGGCTTTGTTTGTTGTTCCTTTTCTAGTTCATTTAAGTGTAAAGGTAGACAGTTTATTTGAGCTTTCTCTTATTTCTTGAGGTAGGCCTGTATTGCTATGAATTTCTCTCTTAAGGCCTCTGGGTTATCTTGACCCAAGAAAGGAAAACAGGGTTTTCATGCCCTGTCAGTCAAACAGAGTCTGTAAATCCCCATGTACTTTCAGCTCTGTGTGTGAACTAAAGCAAAGAGGCATCAATAGCCCAAGGGCAATCCTGTGGAAAAGACCCAAAGTTTTTGGCTGTTGGAAGCAAAAGCATACCGAAGGGTACAAAGGTACACATGTACATGGTAAAAAGGAAACTGAAGGATCTGGGCACAGCAATGATATTATCAGCTATAATGCACAATATTTGTTTCATGAATTAAAAAATGAATGATCCATTCTCAACTCAGGCCAAGGTTGTATACCTGGAATAGGTTGCATGAAGCCTCAATGGGCTAGGAGTCAAGGTTTAGGTATGGATGAGAAACCAGGCAATGCCAATCAGACTATTGACATTGATCTTTCTCAACCTGCTGCTTCCTTATTCAATTTCATTACATTATCACCACCTCTCTCAATTGTCTACTGCCAGGTAGACTAGGTGCTGCAAAGGAGCAATTATAGAAGTGGGAATACTATCTGATACAAGCAATTCCTAATCTAGTCTAGACAGCTGAAAGTCGCAATCTAGGTCCATGGCCAAGCATTCTCAGAATCTTTTTATCCAAAATAAATAAAAATTACTCTGAATATAAGTTGAATTTAGAGGCATTTATTTTTCTCCCTCTCTTCTATCTTGTACAGTTATCATATTTGTTAGCCATACAACTCCCTATCCAAGGAAATGTATACTCAAATTGCGACTATCCATTTTAGCCCAATAAGTTTTATTCTCCAGGGGCATGACATAACAATGGGAACAGTATGCATAAAATATTATAGTCACAATGTAATACTCACAGAGCCTCTTATTTCTCAATTACTTCCTACCATAAAGCAGACTTCAAATGTTATACCTTTTTCCTCATATTCAGTAAATCTGCATAACAATAATTAATCAGCTAAGATTTTCACTATGAGTAAATATTGATAATGTTACTGGACAGAAAGTGTCCACTTGGCAGCAGCAGAGTCACATACTGAACAGCAAGTTCTGCAATGGAGAAATTAGGGTCACTTTATTTGCAGGGCACTAAGGAAGGAGAATGGGAAGCTGTATTGCTTAAAGCCCAAATTCCCCAATTGAAGGGCTTTAAGAAGTTAGGGGGAACAGTTATGAGGAAGCACTGGTGGGTTGAGTTTGATTGGAGAGTTTTGGAACTTGGCCATTTATGGTAAGAGGCTTCAGCGTTAGATCTTCTTGGACAACAGATTCTTTGCTTCTGAAAAGGTTCCAGTGCTCAAGTTCTGGTCAAGTCACAATCCTTTGGTTCTGTGGAGCAGGGCACAAGACTTTGGTTCTGGGTACAGCTGGAGGACATAGGTGGCACATACATGATGTGGTCTCTGTAAAATAACTCAAAAATTGTTATTAGTTACTTATTGGCTAAAGAGAACAGAACTAGTTTAAGCTGGTCAATGTTATTTGTTTGCTGTTTCAATGATTTAATCTTGCCTCTGCCATGTATTGGAAGAATCATCTTACACAAGTCATTTCACCTAAGCTTTAGTGTCTTCATGTATAAAATAAAAATGATCATAATAGTCCAGCTGGCAACATTATATGAGCATTTAATGAGACAATCTGTGTAAATTCCTGTCTGCTGAGCTTAACATAGAGGAAACAGCCATAGATAGCAGCACATTACCAGCACGAGCCTCTAACTTTTTATTTTTCTTTTAAAGTATCCTTCAAGCTATAGTAATCTAGGCATAGAGGTCTACACATTTGGCCACAGAACAGGGTACTAATCAAATTTCTAAGTTCACTTAGTGTGTCAATTCAGGGCCTCCAGGAGGTAGATGCTAAGATGGAATAAGAAGTATTTGGAATGTAATACTCAGTAAAGACTCTCCTGGACCAAACTCTGGTTAGGCTCCTCTGAGCACTCTTTTCTACTAGGCCTCATTGTCCTTGGCCTACTCAGTCCAGTTTTAGTAAGAATTCTGCTAAGTCAGTTTAGTGAGATTCCCTCCACCCTTGATATCTGATCGCCCTGGCAAGAATCAATAAGAATCCTGTTAAGTCAGTTTAGCAAGCAACCTCCTACCCTTGATGTTCTCCTCTTAGTAATTTTTCATCCACTGATTCCCCTCATTCTCCTCATTGTCTTTAAATTCCCAGCTGTCTTTGCTGTATTCAAAGTTAAGCCCAATCTCTCTCCCGTATTGCAATAGTGTTGACATCTATCACAGAGCTCCTGAATAAAGTCTTCCTTACCATTTTATTAATAGTCAGAATTTTTTTGTTTCACAAGTGAAACCTATGTAACAAGAGGGGTAGGGGAGCAGGAGTAGGCAGAGAAAGCCTTCAGATCATGATACAGGTCTGACACCCATGAAGGGAGAAGCGGAAGATAGGAGGAGGGGATTGGAAGATCTTCAGACCACAGTGCAGCTCTGAAAAAGTTTCAACATTCCAACAAAGAGTCTCATAATAAAGATTATCCATAGAGGAATCATTGCATTGGGTAGAAATGGTCAGACTCAAAGACTCCTACTGGGATCAGGGATGGGATGTGGGGGAAACTTCCTAGTGATAGTATCCTTGGCTCAAAAGTCTACAGCAAATCTTGAATCCTGAGGGCACTACAGCTAAAAACACTAAGCTTATTGCATTCCTCACAGCAGCTTCTCTCTTCAAGGGAGATCTGAGCAGCTGCCACACTTAGCCAGATGCTCATGCTTTTTGTTTAGGTGACAATGTAATATAATCGAAAGCAATGCATTTGAGCCTGTCGCTTACTAGCTGTGTAACCATGAGAAAGCAACTGAAACTCTCTGAGCTCAGAGAAAATATATGACAGTGACTATTCCAGGCTAATCATGAGAACTGTGGTTATTCATTATAGTCTGAGGCCATGAATTCTAACAATGAGGTTATTACCAAAGTTTTATTTCCTTCTTTCTCCATTTCTAAGCCTGATTCTTTCACATGCTTAAAAGCCTTGATATACCCATTATGAAAGTAAGTGCTTTTTTCTTCTTTCTCTATTTACCCTGCTTTGAATTTGTGCTATACTAATGGCTAATAACTTGCCCTAATCAAGGCAGGTTAGGTTATATTGCAGTGACAAACATTGTGAATATCTCAGTGGCTCAGTCATTCTACATTACCATCAAATGTTAGATGCAGCTCTGCTCTACACAGAGGGAGCAGCCTCAGTCTGAAATAGTGTTGGTCATTGTGGCAGAGTGATAAAGAACATATGGCATTCAGTCTTAAAATTTGTGCTAAAAAGTGACATATCATTTGGCCAAAGCAAATCATATTACTAAGCAAAACTTTTGTCAGTAGAGCAGAATGCACAATCCTTTTATAGGATGATTCATTAATAAAATCTACTACATAGCTCCCATTTTCATACCTTCAACCTACAATCTGAATGTCATTTTTTCCTTACAATGTGTATTCTGGTATTAGTACTTCAGTTTGTATAGTCAACAGAAACTAAGAAATTAACTGCGTGTGTCTCTGTTAAGAACTTCGGAAACTCCTTACTTGAGCTCTATCATTTGTTTGCCTTCTTATCACTGCAGCACCTTAGCAAATATATTCTAAGGATATCATGGGCTTTATATGAAATAAATTAATCATTCATGCCATTTTGATGAGCTTGTCTTCTTTTTGCAGTTATAGCAGCCAAACAAGGTCACTACTATAGGATCGATTACAAAATATCTTACTGACAGTTGATTTTTCTCCTTCTAAATTTTACTGTGATACATTAGCCTATGGATTTTTACTGCTTTTTTTTTTTTAAGAGAAAAAAATAGCACTCTATCTGTCCTAATTCTGTGACAACCAGGCATTGTAAGAGGAAATCCAGAGGGGATGATTTTGTTTTTTTATGTTCTAATGCCTCCCTGGTCACGGATGTAACATAAATCAATAAAGCCAGTGGTTCCAGCAATTATTGCCATTGGTACTAGTATTGGTTAAGTTAGAAGTGTACTAAAATTTCTAATCTACAGTAGTGTGTGTTTGTTTCTCTTCTTGGACTGGCCTTTCCCCATTTTTCATTAGAATGAGTTAGTAATTCTATGTTTGAGTATACAATGCTAATTTACTGAAGTAATAGAGAGTTTGAAAATTTCAAAGATTAATTTATATCATATAAGGCACTTTTTTCTATTGTGTGTGTTTTTTGGGGGCTATATAAATAAAAACTTTGTTATACAAATCAAATATTTAACTTAATATTAAGATATTTGAAAGGTTTATATGGCAATTGCCTTTCTTATTTTAAATACTAGCTATCATTTCCTTGTATTTTTAATTTTGAAACCTCATTTTTAAATTCTGACTTTTATTTTGTCTTTTGTTACAACTATAACTGCAGTTCTCAAACCATTCACCAAGATAACCTAAGACACTATGAGATGTTTTAAATTTTGAAAAGTCCAGCAACATCTGTCAGACACGGTGCAAACTACTAGGACAAAGTAGTTCACACTTTTATCATTAGATCACATGAATTCCCTTTGATTATGTCATGGAGGAAGGATGGAGGATACTTTTTCTCCCACCTTCTAAGTTTTTCTGGGTGGGCTAATAATCAAATTAACAGGAGAAAATTAAATTTTAATATGTGCATGGGGAATTCACATAAGCATGAAAATTCTAAAGACAGTAGGGTAAAATTTGGTATATGTGCAATTTTGGACAAAGGAGGAGGGGGATAGGGAGTCTGAGATTTCAGAAAAAGTACGCAAATTATAGGTAGTTGGGGAAGAGTAGAATGTACATGACAGATGAATTTTTGCTAGGCAACCCAGAAACAATGGGAGACGGGCTGATCTAGTTAACAGGCCCCTGCTTGGCACATTCCTACCATACTTAATTCAAAATAGGTTAAGGTGAATAAGTTAAGATTTCCTTTCTGGAGTGGATCTCTCCATCTGAATCTCTTGGGAAGGAAAGGTGGATGGTCCAATGTTCTTTATGAGTCTTTTTTTTTTCTTTAAAAACCAACTTAAAGTCAATATCCCAAAAGGCACAACTTTGGTCCCCTTAAATATCATACCTTTGTGAAGTTGGATTTGGGTAGTTTCTGTAATAAAAAGGAAGTGCTGTGTAAAAATCAATGCGGGACAATAAATGATGGTGATGTTATCCAAATGAATTCCAAGGTTGGAGGTGTGCAGTGCCCAATAGGCAATACATCTTGTGGTTATTTATGAATAAAACCAAAGTTCTGTTTTTTTTCTTTCAATTTATATGTATTATTACATTTTTTATTATTTTTATTTATTCATTTTTACCAAATGGCTACTAAATCTTTAGCACAAAAACGCTTATTAAATTGTTTGGCCTTAACAACTTAATAAACAGAACTCTTACATATTTATTTTGGCCTAGGATCCCACATGAAAATATTACTGAAACACTTTGAGCATCTTGGCGTGAGAAAGTTTAGGAACCTCTGTACTATATGTATTATCTCCACTGTAATATTTCAATAAGACAAGGGATGTAACAGTGGCAAAATTGTTTTTAATTTACTCAAAATTATAGTTGATGTAGTTTCATAAATTTATATAAAATAGTGTGCTGAATACCTTACATCCTCCATGAATCTAAAAAGGAAAACTATTGTTGTATCTTAATTCCATCTAATAATATAGCCATATATGTTGGACAACAAAAATATTCATACATGTTGATGAAATATGGTTTATTAATGCTTGTTTGATTAGTTGTTTAAGATATGTTATTTTGATCAGTGAAATAGACATTGATAATTGCTTTCCTCGAAACCTACCTGGTTATCATCATCATCACTATGACCACCGCCCCCAAGATACACATATGCACAGCAGGCAACCATGTCATTTGGGCGGGGCTAGCCATCTCCACCCCACCCCCCAACACATCCTCCTATTTCCAGTTCTAGACCAAATATTGGTTTAAGGATGATGACGTTGTATGACTTGGTCTAAGTAAAGTGTTGCCCAGGACTTTGTTTTATGGTTGGAAGAACAGAAGCTCTCACTTGCTCACTAAGAACTAGGAAGCTGTGGCCCAGGTAATGTTGGCAGCCATCTTGAAAGAGGAAGGGGAGTTAGTCCCAGCAATTGGGCAACCCCATGAAAGTCAGAGTGGAGACACAAAAAGAAATTTGCTCTTGTTGACATTTTTATACTGCTGAATAAATTCTAACTTGAAGCTATCCCCCCAACGTACAACAACATAAACACCTTTGGAATTTTTAGAATATTGAGGCAATATTCTAAAAAAATCTTTGTTAAAGATTTTTGTTACTTAAAAACAAAAATATTCTGATATAGATGTCTTAGTCTTTCTATAATTGCAAATAAAAAAGTCTTTAAAAGACTGCTAAAACTTAAATTGGGAATTTTTCTCTGTGGGAAAACAAGTGGTTGTCATTCAAATAATAATAGAAAGTGAGAATGATTCCATAATTCCATGAAAAAAATCACACTTATTTAGTGTCATATAATGACTATGTATGTGTCTTTGTGTACATATATGTGTACCTATAAATACATAGACTTACTAAAAAAAAAACTAAAATATATTGAGTTTATGTCATATGTCAGACGATTATATTTTAAATATGTTTTAGCATAGTATTGCTTTATTAAATAAATACCCCCAAACTGTACAAATCCTCTTTGGGTAGAGAAAATATTTTTAAACAATTAATTAAATATTCTCAATTTAAAATTTCCCTGTCACAAGTATATGCTAGAAAAAAGTTATGACCATCTAAATCAGTGATTCTCAGCTGTGAGTGCACATGCCCATGACAGTCCCTGGATATATGGATTTATTTGCCAATATCAAGGTCCAGGCATTATTAACAACTCTCCAGGTGATCCTAAATGTGGAGTTAAGATTGAGGAACTCCATTTTATGTGATGTTATTCAGAGAGTCTAACTTTGCTCTCACTATCTATTTTTTGTTTAACCTTCTCTGCCAGCTTTCTGACCTAGGAATAATCAGCTTACTGCTGTTATCCTGATTCCATCATATGGAAAGTCAAACAACAGCTACATGTTGGATTCTGTCAACAAACGATGCTAAAATATCAAGGTATGATTTTTCTTTCTACATCTTTTTGCAATAATTTACCAACCATCAAGCATCTCCTGTGGATTTTCTGGCATTTAAGAGTCAATGCTTAGCAAAACACCATATTATTTCCTCAGCTGGGTCGAAGGGCCTCAGTGAGAAATCTATTGAGAAGTGTGAGAACAGATTTGGGCATAGACCTTAATTCGAGTAATTTTCCTTGCTATATCCATGAAGCAACAGTGATTGGATGATTGCGTCTTCCTGCGTTTCCTCCCAGGCTCTTAAAATGTTAAGCATTACTAATCAAAAGCAGGTAAATTAGTTTCAGTGAAACTGCCGGTGTTTATTCTTAAACACATTACCACAGAAGGTCTGTTGCAAAATGTAACAACTGTGTTTCACTGAAAGAGAAGATAGAAGAACCATGACTGTTTATAGCTTAGAACATCACTATGTTGTTTTATTTTTATCTTAATAATGCTTTCTCACTAGTTTTCCCAAATTGCAGGAATCTCCAGAAGTGAAATAAATTTTGGAGTCATAAGTATTACATCTCATTATAATGAGAAACTAAAAGCTTGCAAAATAATTTGGCTCCTAATTATGCAAGATTCAATAGAGATTTTCTGGATACAGTAGAAACAGGATATATTCTCAATTTCTGGTGATCCGAAGCATACACAATAGTACCAGCTGCTTCCGTCTCCTTATGCTGAACAATGTCGAGAACAGCACTCTTGGCATATTCAAGTCATTTGTCAATTGTTGAAGGCAAAGATCACAGTTGAGTGTATATTTACCAGAATGTATTATTGTTAAGAATTAGGCTTATTAAGTCACTTCCTGTTACATCAATGAGATTCCTGGGTCTTATATATGAGCATTGTGAAAACCAAACATAAAATACTGAACCGCATTCTTTCTGACTCCTTCAATAACTTGAACAACAAGCCCTTTAGCCAAATTTGGAAAATGTAAATAAAATGTAGACTTTTATAGAACCAACATCTAGAATATTGACTAAATTTATTTAGTTCTCAATGAAATCATAAAAGATCTAGCTAAAAGTCTACTTTATGTGACATAAAGCGTTGCTAGATCCAATTTAGAACTTTTTCCTGTTATTTTGTGACAACAATGCAGCTGTCTGATATATGTGGTGATGAGAAAAAAGCCTCTCCATTATTTTCTACCTTCTGAAAGGCGTTATCTGATTTGAAGAGAAAAACATGTCCTAGAGAAAAAAATTACAGAGAAAAATCTACACTTGAAAGACTCAGAGTGAAAATGGCATCTGCAGTCAGTAAGCTTGCTCTTCCCATCTGACAGTCAGAATTCAGCTCTTTACATCAGCATCCAGTTTTAATGCGTTTGCAGCAACACAAACAACAATAAACAAATGGAAAAGCAAAGGAAGCATATAGCTTAGAACCAGAATCTGATTCAATTATCATGTAATCAGAGGAGTCAAAAGCCGATTTCACTCAACAAAGAAAAAGTGGATATGCAACTTTTATAGCTGATGATTCTTTCACTGGAGAAGAAAAGAGGTTGTTAATGTGATTATACATGTGAAGGTTACTATTGTCTCTAACAGGAACTTAAAATATTTTCAGTGTTCAGAGAAAATACTGAAGGAAAAGACTATTTTTTCCTTTAATAAACAAAGTGAGTAGTACCTTTTTTACAGTAATAAACTAAAGATGATCATAAGTCACATTTTTTGTCAGGCCCTCTAAATTGGCATCAGGTATTTATGTCGTTATAGCTTATAAGAAAAACATGTAATTCAAGTACAAAGAGTGTTGAATATGCAAATACATTACTGATATTTTTAAGATATTCAATTAAGAAGATTCACATATTTTGTTCTTAAATTGATACCAAAGCTATCATGTGAAATTTTTGATTTAAGGTAAATCAACTGCCCACATTTTTCAGATAAGGAAACAACTTAGAGAAGTCAAAATGACTTTGACAAAAATGTGTAGCAGTCAAAAGAGTAATCAGAATGAGAACCCACGTCTCTCAGTTGAGTGATAAGTTTGCCAGTACATCACACATCACAGAGAAGAATCTTAAATGTCACACATTATTGTCATCCACAAAATAAAACACAGTGCCTTTAAACACAAACATAAACTTATTTTAAATATTGAGATTTTTCTCATTAGACAAAACGTATTAAATGCAGAAAGTATAAAAGTGAAAATAAAAGCCATCCAGTCACCAGTGTGATGATTCTGTTGTATTTCCTTCCAAATGTTTTTCCTTTTACTATACCTTCCCTTCACTTTTTTGAATAAACTTTAGTAAGGCAGAGTTTAGACATAATAGAATACCCTAATTGTATGTAAACTATGCTACATATTTGCCCAATATATTCATGCATATAACCACCACCCATTCTAGATATAGAGCACTTCCATCACACGAGAACAGTTCCTTTATGCAAGTTTGCATTCTGTTCCCACCACTAGTCCTGCCCAGGCAACACTCATCTACTTCCTATCCCCATAAACTAGTTTCACCAATTTTCAAAATTCTAATAAATGGAAACATACAATGCGTAATCTTTTAGTCTGGCTTCTTTCACTCAGGAAAATGCTTTTGATATTCATTCATGTTGTTGAATATATCAGAAATGTGTTCCTTTTTATTGTTGAGTATTATTCCATTGCATAGCTATACCACACACTTTATGCATTCACTATTGGTGAACATTTTGATTGGTGAGCATTTTAGTTGTATCCAGTTAAAAGCTATTATGAATAAGATGTTATGATCATGCATATGCATGTATCTTTTATCTGACCTGTCCCTCATCTGGGGTTTGTCTGGTATTTTCTAATGACTGAATTACAATTTTCAGTCTTCACAGCTCTCTTACATTGGTTATATTAATTTTACTCACTTTATCAAATATTTTCCAATTACTCTAATGCATAATTATATTTTTTCTTCCCTTGAAACTCATAAGCAATGTGTGAGGAGACGTCTTAAGGCCATGATATCCCTCTCATCATCAAAGCTTTCCCCCTTAGATTTAGCATCTATTAATGATTCTTGACTGACCCAATTTTTATTATTATGATTGCAAAATAATGATTTTCCAACTCCAGTATTCCCTTCACATTTACCAATCAGTCCTTAGAATTCTCCTATAAGCCAGGGCTCTCCTACACCACCTCATACCCATTCATTTATGTATCAATTTATTATGATTGTGGACTCATGTATTTATATTTTATTAATGGATCATTAAGATTCTTAAATATTTTGATGCTTAAATCATTCTAGATTTGACCAGTAGGAACCCTGTCAAGTTAGTTCTTATGCCCTTACAAATAGACCCATCATTTTATTTCTTTACCCTTTCTTACTTTCAGACATAACAAGATGCTCCGGGCTCATCTTGTATCTACCCTGCCTCATTCCTGGAATCTTTCATCTCTCCAAGGAGTCCTGACTCATGAGAAATGGTATTGGAGACCTAGATCTTAGTGTTATGTGTGCTCATTGTTCCTTGGGTGACTGCTTTTTTGGCTCTCTTACTGGGTAGAACTAGAAAAATATGCCTGCATATACACATACATCTAAATATACATCCAAACATACATGTACACATAAACAAATACATACACACATATGCATATTTTAGAAATCATGGATTCGCAGTGACACCTCCAATTCTAATCCATTTTCACAGTGTGCTCTGTTGCCGTCTCCATATTCCCTATTTTCATGTCCTTTCTTGCACAGTGAGAACACTGGCTCCCAACAATGACATTGGTTTTATTCATGTGCTTAACTTTATAATACATGTGAAAGAGTTTGCATTGCTTGCTCCATACCATACAGTAAACACATTTTTTAAAAAGAAGTTAAAATTTGTTTGCAAATCTCCCTTTCTCACAGCCCTGCCAAAGACTAAGAATAAATAGTCAAATTCCTCATTTCTAAATTAATTGGATTAGTCCACCCTTCCTTCCTTCCTTCCTTCCTTCCTTCCTTCCTTCCTTCCTTCCTTCCTTCCTTCCTTCTCAGTGTGGATATGATATTCATTTGAAATAAAATTAAGTCCATTTATTTTCATTTGCTTTCACTTTTAGATTTTTTTCCTTTCTAATTTTTATTGATTTTACTTTTTGAATATGTAAAACATTAACATACATTCAAAAGTCAAAAATATTCAAATACACTCAAAGTAATGTCATTCCCACCCATATCGTTTTCACCCTATTTCTCCATTATGCATAACCTATTCATTGTATTTTATGTTTCTTTTTGTGAAGATAAGCAGACATGTGTATGTTTTCTTATTTCCCTATCTTCCATATATACAAATGGTAGCACATGTTTATGCTCTTTTGTACTTTGCCTTTTAATATCATCCTCCTGGAAATCATTCTGTATCAGTTCATAGAGATCGTCCTCATTTTGTTTTACAGTTGCATTATTCTCACTTATGCATATGTAACAGTTTATTCAACCTCTCTTTAAGCTTGGGCTTTTAGGTAGTTTCCAATATTTTGTAACTATACATCATATTCCAATAAATAACCTTGAGCATATGCATTTTCACATTTTTGGAGTCATATCTTCAAGGTAAATTATGAGAAGTAGGACTACTAAGTTATAGGATAAATGTCTATGTGACTTTGTTAGATATTATCGAATTCCCCTCCATTTGATGTTGTAACATTTTCCATTGCCACTAGCACTGTATGAGAGTAACTTTTTCCTCCAGCCTTTGCATGAAATTTATACAAAAGTTAAAATGATGCCAACATAATATTATTTTCCAATTTTTAAAAATCATACTGTATCACAAGAAGTTCCACATGTTATTAAAGGCCTTGGTGGACGAGATGGGAAAAAAATGGTGTAGATGATAGAGGCTTTGTTCATCTTTCTTGCGACCAAATCAAAGTTGTGACAGAAACAAGGGCAAAGAGCAATGAAAGTCTCCTGGGATCTA
Organism: Eidolon dupreanum; assembly: GCA_028627145.1. Lineage (NCBI taxonomy): Eukaryota > Metazoa > Chordata > Mammalia > Chiroptera > Pteropodidae > Eidolon > Eidolon dupreanum. Next base: position 19,873,176 of record CM053505.1, read on the forward strand.
GATGAACAGAAGCACTAAAACTAGAGAGAGAAATAATTATTCAACCTGTCATGGTAGAAGGCAGGATGGGGTGAGGACATGAGGCTGCCCAGTCATCAGCAGCTGAGTGGGACAGAGGCTATGGCAGTGGCAGCGGCAGATACCTCTTAAAGGGGACGTGTCCATGAGTGGACTTCCGCATTGATGGACCTGTTTGCTCTGAGCACTAATGCCCAGTTGGCTGCACAGGGGCCACCAGGGATTTACAGGGGGACACCAAGTTGTCAGAGTGAGGGCTGGAAGCCAAGCTTTCTTGAGGCTCCCTCGGACAGAAGTGCCAACAGTATCCATTGTGTTCCTGTGGTGAGCCCTCCCCACTTCAGTGTGTAGACACAGGGCCACCATAGCTGACACATCATCAAACTGGATAACAGCGGTCACTCCACCCAGAGGATTCCCTGAAACTCCACCTCCTCCAACTTGTGGCCCCAACCAAGCCACATCTAGGGGTATCCTTGGTGAGTACAGTTCTCCTTGCTGAGCAGTGCCTAGACTCACACTGATGGCAGCTGGCCTTGGTTTCTGGTGTGGTTTCTTTAGGCAACTGTAACCATAGCATATGTGGATTGCTTGCTGAATCTTAACAGGTGGCCCCAGAGAGACATAGGCTGGGGCTAAACTTGGCCTGCTGCTGAACCCCTCTCAGGGCTGTGCCACTGGACACCTACTATGCAAAGCCACACTAAGATGGCCAGGAGACTTAGGAGCTTCGCTTAGTACATAGAAACAGACACAGAACGACAGCCAAAAATGGGAAAACAAAGAAGCAGAAATCATATGAGAAAAGAGAACAGAGATCCAGGAATAATGGAGTCAAGCAATCTAACAGATGCAGAGTTCAAAACACTGGTCATAAAGAAGCTCAATGAACTTAGGGGAAGTATAGATTAATTCAGTGATGATTTTAACAAAGAGATAAAAAAACAGAAAAATTAAAATGAAATTATAATGGAGAACCAGTCATAAATGAAGAACACACTATCTGAGATGAAGAGAATATTATAGAGAATAAACAGAGTGGATAAAGAAGAGGATCCAACTACCGATATAGAGAATGCGGAAGCCATGGACACTCAATCAGAATGGCAAGAAAAAAGAAGCCAAGAGTATAATAATAATTTAAGGAGCCTAAAGGAAACAGTTAAATGTAAAAATATCTGTGTCATAGGGGTACCTGAAGGAAAACAAGAAGTTGAAGAGCTATTTGAAGAAATATTGATGGAAAACTTCCCTCACATGGTGGAAGAAATAGACATACAATCTCAGGAAGCTCAGAGAGTCCCAAGAAAGAGGAACCCAAAGAGGCCCATACCAAGACACATCATAATTATTATGCCAAAGGTGAAATACAAAGAGAGACTCGTAAAAGCAGCAAAAGAAAAGCAGTAAGCTACCTACAAGGGAGCACCCATAAGACTGGCAGCTGATTTCTCAAACAACAACAACAACAACAACAAACTACGCAGGACAGAAGGGCCTAGCACAAAATATTAAAAGTGATGAAAACCCAGGATCTATGACCAAGAATACTTTATCCAGCAAAGCTACCATTCAGAGTCAAAGGACAGATAAATAGCTTTCCAGACAAAAATAAGCTACAGGAATTTATCAGCACCAAGCCAGTATTATAAGAAATGTTGTGGGGACTTCCTTAAGAAGAACATGTATCAAAAACAGGAATAAATAATGGTAATAGCTACATTACATTCCTATCAACAAGTACCTCAAGTGGAAAAGAATTAAGTGCTCCAACTAAAAGATAGAGTGGCTGAATGGATAAGAAAATAAGATCCTATATATGCCACATACAAGAGACTTGCTTCAGATTAAAAGACACACAGACTAAAAGGAAGGGAATGGGAAAAGATATTTCCTCGGTGGACCTAGAGTGTATTGTGCTAAATGAAGTAAGTCAGATAGAGAAAGACACATATTGCATGATTTCATGTACATGTGGAATCTAAAGAACAAAATAAACAACTACAACAACAACAAAATGGAAATAAATTCATAGATACAGATAATATTTTGAGAGCTACTAGATGGGCAGGGGCTTAGGGGGATGGCACAAAAGGGCAAAGGGATTAAGAGGTACAAATGGATAGTTACAAAATAGACATGGAGATATAAAGTATGGCATAAGGAAAATAGTCAACATGTTGTAATAAATATGTAAGGGGGAAGAGGGGTACTAGATTTAGTGGGGTGATCACTTTGTGATATAGACATAGATCTCTGATCATTATGCTATACAACTGAAACTGGTATATTATTGTATGCCAACTATAATTGAAAAAAAAAGCTCATTGAATTGTACAACATAAATATGAGAAATTAATTGTCTGTTGTATTTCAATACAGCGAGAAAAAAAAGACCCTTGGTGAATGTGATTGTATATAGCTGCATTATAGTCCATTGAAAAGCTATATCATAATTAATTTATTCCTTTTTGAACATTTAGATTGTTTCTAAAAATAAGTATTTTATATTAGCATACAATGAACATTTTTAGTGTATAATCATTTGCCCATGTGTAAGACTATGTCACTTAAATAGATTTCTAATTTTTCATTCAGTGTCCTCATTTTACATATGAAAGACTTTGAAGTTTGGAGAGATAGCAAAAATCTTTGCTTACATGTATATGTTCATGCAATTTATGAAATAACTTTAGCAGAAACATTTTGCTAAAACCAAATCATTTACACAAATCTATGGGCAATAAAGTCTTTGTCAAGTGTTGTCATTAATGCAGTGAAGAGAGGAAAACTTTAAAAGTATCAACTGAAGAAATCCCTGTACCCTCCATGAGTAATTTAAAATCTCTTTTTTGTTCCCTCATTGGAGAATACTGAGTTTATTGAGCTTTAGTGTTTTAATAAAGAGCTTCAGAATGATTGCCAAGTACTTCAAGTGCTCTCTGAGTGCACTTGGTGTTTGCAAGGATTTTCATTTCATAGATTACTTTGTGCAGTAATTTGAGAAATTAAGTGCTTTCCTTTAAGCCCCCAAAGTTACGATACAATCTGCATTGAAAATGTGTGGCCTTGTATTGCCTTCTTATCCTACCATGGCTAACTCTTCTGAGAAGCAAGTTGAAATTTTAAATTTGTCTTTCCTCTAGAAGCAGCAGGCTATGAGAGTGAGATGCCTGCTTCCATTAAAACTGCAACAAAGCTGTGAGGATTGGAGGTTTTCCCTGTGGACATAATCATTTTATAAGCTACAAAATACTGGCATTTACGCTGACAATATTGTATCAGTCCTGTTCAATGACATGGCTATCTTTCTCTTTGCTGCTGACACATCAGGCCTCCAACTTCCCTTAGTGTCATGTTCAATAAGGCAACCCTCATTTAAAACCTGCTGGTGTTTTAGCTTCAAACCTTGCCTTTCTGCCTGGCTACTACCCTTGCCTTGGATTTTTTCTGGTCTTAAGCCCAGGTTTGTTTGACAAAGCACCTGCCAACTTCAGTTCAGGCCACTTCACCAGTCTCATTCCAAATTACATATTCCTTGGTATGTGGCATCATTCACATCATGTTGCTGGCCTGTTTGCACTTGGCCACATCTGAGTCTAGGTCAGGCAATTTCCATCAATTACTCAGTGCCATGAGATGGAAGAGCTCTCATGTTAAACTACAAGACAGCATCCAGCTGGCGAAGAGATTCATAACCTCTGGCTTCAGAACCTTAGAGCAACTGTCCCAATCAATAGTATAGGCTCAAATGTTGACCTGAAGAGATTTTTGTCAAGGTTTTGTGCTCAGTTCACAGTTTTTCCTGAATTAAGTGAGTTGGATTGAGCTCTCCTATATATTTTTTAAACCAAAGGGCCAGTTAGTATATCTATACCACCAGGATAGAGAACGTGTTTCTACCTCCCCACCCCCTGTCTGCCTCTCTCTCCTTCTCTCTCTCCCTTACCCCCTCCCATTTCTCTCTGTCTCTGTCTCTCACTCATGCACAAACACTCAAATCTACAACAGAAAATAAAAAGCAATAGAAATGGTAAATATATGGGTAAATATAAAGGCTGTCATTTTTTTCTTTTAGATTCTATATTTCTTTAAGAGAAAACTGATTTTTACAACATAAATGATAACATTTTATTGTGGAATTTTTAACATATGTAGAAGTTAAATATTTGACAAAATAGCACAAAGTATAGGAAAATAGAATTATAGTCTTTCAAATATTTTGAATTTTATATTAAGTGGTATAATGTTAATCCTAAGTAGACTGTGATAAATTAGGGGTACATATTGTAATCCTAACAAAAAGTAATATAAGGACAAATAAGTGTCTATTAAAATCCAATAGATGATATAAAAGACTAAAAATATTCAAATAATGCAAAAAATGCAATAAGTGAGAAAAAAAGAAGCACAAATAGAGACAAATAGAAAACAAAAAGCTTAGAAGATAGACTCAAATTAGACCATATCAAAAAACTTTCAATTCACTAGGAAGACATTCAATCCTAAAAGTAAATGCACCAAATAACAGAGCTACAAAATTGGTGAAATAAAAACTGGCATAACTAAAATAAGAAACACACACACACACACAAAACAAAATCATAGTTGATGATTTCATTACTACTTTTACAATAACTGATAAAACAAGTAAACAAAAGATCATAAGGAGGTAGAATATTTGAACAATTATCAACCAGCTCAACCTTATTCACATTTATAGACCACCTCAACAATTACTGAACACACTTTTCATGTGCACATGTATTTTTCACATAAGTAGATGATGTCTTGGGCAATAAATATGTACTAATGAATTCGAAAAGACTAAACACTAACAGGGTACGTTCTTTGAACATCACAGAATTAAATTAGAAATCAACAATAGTAAGATATTTAGAAGATGTCCCAAATGGAAATTAACTAACACTCTTCAAAATAACCGATGGGTCAACTAATACATCATAAAGGAAATTAGAAAAAATATTGAATTGAATTCTGATGAAAATATAGCATGCCCAAATTTGTGGGATGCTACTAAAGCAATACATAGAGGGAAATATATGTCTTGGCATTTTTATTTTAGAAATAAGTAAGATTTAAAATCAATGACTATGTTTCCATTTCAAAAGGCTTAGGTTACCTAATTTTGAGGCTTTCTATAATGCTACAGTAATTGAGATATTGTGGCATTATAAATAGATAGACAAATACCTCAAATGAACAGAATGCATCATCTAGGAAAAAAAACTCACACTTATACAATCAATTGATTTTCAAGAAAGAGATCAATGTAATACAAAAGGAAAAGGAAAATACCTTCGACAAATCAGGCTGGAGAAACTTAATAAACATAATGGAAAAAATTAACCTTGACTTCTTCCTTATATGGTACCCAAAATTTAGTTTGAGATCTAAATGTAAAAGTTAAAACCATAAAAGTTTTAATTTAAAAGAAAACATTTCAGAATACCTTTATGAACATAGAGTCAGCAAAGATTTCTTAGAGAAGCACACAAAAAATTGAACTTAAAGAAAAATGATAAATTGGACTTTAAAATAAAAAGAAAACACCTCTGTTTTTCCATAATCATTTTTATGAAAATAGAAATGCAGGCAATAGAGAGGTTGAAAATGTTAGTGACATACATATCTGACAAAGGATTCATGTCCAGAATATATAAAAATCTCTCAAAAATGACTAATAAAAAATGGGCAACATACTTGAACAAATACTACATGAAAGAAGATATGTAAATAGTCAATAATTACATGTGAAGATTCTCAATGTCATTAGGCATCAGGGAAATAAAAACTAAAACCACAGTGGAACTGGTTAGTAATTTTTTGAACTTTTAAATGTACAACACTTTTAGATATAGTGATTCCACTCCTTGCTATTTACTTAAATGAAATTAAAAATTTGGTCCACACAAAGACTTGTATGAGTATGTTTATAGTAGTTTCATTCATAATAACCCCAAATTGGAAATAACCCAAAGTCTATCAACAAGATAGTAAACTCTGGTTTATTCATGAAATGACATAATATCTAGCAATAAAAATAGTGAATTATTGATACGTACACCAATATGTATGAATCTCATAATGTTGACTAAAAGATGATACACACAAAGTATTACATATTTTATTATTCCATTTAGATGAAGTGGTAGAACATACAAATCTAACCCATGGCTATAGAATAGTCATTGTGTATCTGGGTGAGATATGACTAGAAAAGGAAGCACCAAGGTCTTTTGATTTTATCTTGAGTTGCTGAAGATTACACGTGTATATATTACATGTGAGTGTTTGTGTGTATACAATCAAATATCAGTGAATTGTACACTTAAAATATTGTTTATTTCACTATATGTAAATTTAACAAGTAATTTAAGAAGTTTACAAGTTCATTCTTTGAGAAAAGATATTTAAGCTGAATAACACAAGGAGAAATTTGCTCAGCATGCAAGTAATTGTTTTCCTTTTCTGATCTAGTTTCTTTGATCTACAAATATTTTATTATATGTATTTGTGAAACCTTAGTGAAAACAACTTTTTGTTCTGTGGCTGTAGTTTTTCTTTTGCTTTAAACAGTTAATTTTTAAGTAGCAGGCTTTAAAAGCAGGTTCTTGATCCTTAAAATATAGCTATTTATAATGCAATTATGAGTAATCAACTTTTCCTGAACTTAACTGTAATGAAACAGATGTGATTTCCTAATCAATGGACAATACCCTTTGTTGCACAGTAAACCGTCTCACGTCTTTCAGCAAGAAAACATACTAAATTAGAAGAGTAAAGATATTACCCGATGAATTAGCGTACAGAGTTTTCTTTAAATATTTCTTTGGGGGAGGGGACACCTACTCCATTGGAGGTCTTTTATTTCTTTACACTTACCATGCCATGCCATGAATTCATAGGGAATGGGTTCCAGTAGCTCACTCAGGCTCTTTCCATTGGTTCTCCCACAGTGTGCTTCTCAGGGTGCAGCAGGCTGGCGCTTCAGTTCAGCCTAGGTAATTTTCATTTCGTCTTCCTTCTTTTTTTTGATCCTTTTCCTTCACGCTTTTCAGGAAGCTATTTTGGCTCTTAAAGTGTTTAATATGCTCAATACGTACATTAATTCTCTTGGCAAGAAGCTTGCCCTTAACTTGGCTGTTTACGTCAATGCCAACCATATGCTGGGTAACACTGTAGATTCTTCTGGTTTTGCCATAGTAACAGTTCCTTTTTGAACAGTGCTCATTCCTTTGGTGTCTACAATATCACCTCTTGTAGATTCATGTGTATACAACCAAAAGAACAGCTCCATGTTTTGTAAAAGGCCCAGAGAACATATAGCAGGTGCCTCTCCTCTTTTCCTTTGTGTTCGTATTTTGGCAAACCACTGGAAGGTTGTTGTTCCAACCAAAAAGAAGCCTGTAGCTGTATTCTTAAAAATTATTCAAGGTCACCAAAGCACTTTTATTGATTCAACAGTTAACATTAGCTTTTAACTAAAATGTACATAAACCATGTAAGTACGATTATTTCTATGGATCTAAGTTATTGTGTTTTTTTTTGGGGGGGGGGAGGGAGGGTAGTGGGTGAGGTGGTAGAAATAGTCTTTATTCAGGGATATTGGAGAATAGACCAGGCATATTTTTCAATAAATGCTCCCTAAGATACTTTGTCATCTACACTGTTGGATAAATATCAGAGAAAAATCCTTGGAGTACATTAGTGTTTTGGGTAAAATGAATTTAAACATACTTTTAAATTTCTTGGAATAGAATTATCCCACTCTCCTGCATTTGACATCTCTTAAAGGAGATGTGATAACTTGCCAGTGTGAATGTTTCTGGAAAAGTATCAACTATTCACCATTATTTTCAATACTTAGATGCAGCAGACCAGAAGACTCTTGACACAAATAATATAACTAAGTATGACATCAGTAATTTAGCATGGCAGGTTGCTGAAAATTTAAAAGGGATACCCTTTTTTATGCTGATTAGAATGCCATCATTCATCTGTTCTAGCTAATCTCAACAAGGAAAGGTATAGGGAAACTTAGATGTCTGCAGCTTTCAGAAATTGGTTCATCTGTTTCTAGTCTAAGTGAATTATTTATCTCTGACTCAGCACATCTCTAGCATTGAAGGCATATTATACAAATTTAAAATGAGTTTTTTATTTATTTCTACAGCCAAGATACAAATCCAATTAAAATAAAAAATTTGGGAAGATTTTTATTTCTGAAAGTTATGGATAATTTCTTCAATATAAAAATTCAGTATCTTCATTTTATGAACCACTTTGTACTTAGACTCTAATGCATTTTCAGTACTCACCTTTTTGCATGTTAAATGGCATGAACTGTTATTAAATGCTCATGTATTGTAAATAAAATCTCAGGAGATATTAGAGTAGAAAATGAAACTGAAAAGAAAACAGCTAAAGCCACACTTTCTCTTTCCTAACAGAACCTCAGTTTTTGTTTAGGTATCTGCTCCATTTCCAGCTCCAGAGCAAGTTCCTATTTGCCAATGGCATAAAAACATAGAATTTGTCTTGGTTATTCTTCTTGCTCCACAAGATGGTGTGAACTACGTTGGAATAATCAGAATAAATTTTATTCCATGTTTTGAGGAAAAGATATTTTGTTTTAGTGACCAAGAAAGTAAGTACCCCAGGTTGCCATTGGTATTCTCTTAAAAAGAAGTTGTTAAGGCAAACAAAGTAGAGAGATGGATATTTTATTGAATCTTTGAATCACTGATGTTTCTGTACTTGACCTTGTACTACCTCTAGTCTTCCTGGTGTGCAAGGAAATACATTTACTTATTGTTTAGGAAAGTTTAATTTAGTTTTTCTTATCAAAATATTTAATATTCTAAGTAACATGGGAGCACATCATTACCTATAGTCAGGCCTTGGTTCATATCAAAATATTTTGCTGTTGGACTAAGTCTTAGGCTAAAATAGAAACTTATCATAGTTCATGGTTCTTGTCTATATTGCAAGCAATAGAAATGTGAATATGTTTCAGTTCATATAGTGTAATCTAATTCTGAAGGGATTTACCAAACCATCTTGAGGAATATCAGAAGATAGCATTGTATATAGCTGAGAGACTCCAAAATCCTCTAAATTATGGAAAACCTCAAGTATTAAAAAGCCTCAAGTATTAAAATCTCTTATAAGAAACCCAGAGACAAACAATAATGAATGAAACTCAAGAGAATTGGTTTGAAGTATAGCAGTTTTAGAGTGCTGAGATTCAAGGAGAAGTAGTTTCTATTATATCTCTTCTCTGACTATTGAATGGTCATAGATGGCAATGGCCTTGTTGAAATTTTCTGTACTGTTAAGGAACTGTGATTCAATTTCATTGCAGAGCATAAGGAACTGATGAAAAATAGGATGAAGATTATTTCTCTTAAGTGTGAGAAGTAGGAAATATATAATGTATGCTTAAAGTTTCATTAATACACTAATTTTACAATGCAGACTTAACCTTCACAAGTTAGGAAAATAAAAACCAATCATTGTTAAATAGTAAAGGATTTAGACTACTGTGAGATGATCAGAAGAAACACCAGGAAAGAAATAAAATCCTGAAAAAGAAAAAAGCACAATCATTGTGATCCATGTACCAGAATATCAAGATTATTATTAAAGCAATAAAAGGGTGACAGTACAACATGGTGATGTAAGAAACTCCTGAAATAGGGAACTCCTCCCAAGGACACACCGAATCTATAGCTATACATGAAATAATTTTTTCTGAAAGGAATCCAGAAACTAGCTAAGCAACTCCTATATGTTGGGTGAATGAGAAAATACCTACATCACTCACAGTGAAATGGGTAGGAAAGGCTCTCACAATAAACTCCACTCCTGGCACAGAGGGAACTCCCAACTCCCAGCTTTTCTCAAATCCAAAGATTTGTATCCCACATCTAGCATTCCAACTTTTAAGACTGCCTCCTGTGGAATGGGCTCCCAAAACATATAGCTCTGAAAGCCAATGGGGCTTGCTTGCAGCCACAAGACCCACAAGCCTATGGCAAAAAAAGGAAACACTTTCTGATGGTCTTCAGAGGACTCACTACTGCTGTCCCCCGAGGCTCAGCAGAATGAGCTGTAGAAACCACCCATTTCCTAGTCTTTCTCTGAAAGAGGCCTGTTTGCATATTTTAATATTTTTATTATTTATTATTTTTATTTTTAAAATTTATAACCTGCAAATTTTTTATTTATTTATTTTTAATTCAATAATATGTCATATGTATATTGCATTGTGTGTTCACCATCCAAAATTAAATTTCCTTCTATCACCATATATTTTATCCCCTTTATCTTTAACTACCTCCCCCCACACCGCCTTTCTCTCTGGGAAACACTATACTGTTGCCTGTGTCTCTGAGTGTTTGTGTTGTTTATTTGTTACTTTCAGTTTTATATCTGACACATGAGTGAATTCATATGGTTCTCAACTTTTTCTGTCTGGGTTATTTTGTTTAGCATGATAATCTCAAGATCCACCCATGTGTCACAAATGGTTATTTGCATACTTTAGAAGCTGCTTCTTGAGAGTCAGGCTTCTCATTTAACACAAGACTAGAGGCTGACTGTGATCCTCCACTCAAGCCCACTACAAATCACCAATATTCCCCTGGAAGGAGCTTGCACATATGTCTGGTACCCAGTTTTTTTTAGTTGCTGTCCTATGGACAGACCCCTAGATCTCCTGGTTCTGATAGCCGACAGAGTTTGCATTTATGAATTTTGGAGAACTGTGGTAAACAAAGAAACAGTTATTAATGGGCTCTGGGAAACCCCCTCCCCCACCACAGCTATACACTTGGGCCTAGTACAGAGGGAGCAGGTAAAAAAGCCTATCTCCCAGTTTCTTCATGGACATCACCGTGGAGAAACCCGACAAATAGTAGCTCAGCCAGGTGAGCAAGGTTAACATCAACAGTGATAAGTCAGGTTGACAGTACGTACGCTGAATATGATGTGATGAGAATGGCACTTTACTTCTGTGGTCTTTCTTCCCAAAACACATAGCCCTAGTCTAATCGTAAGAAAAATAAGATAGCAAGAAGTGTGCTGTGCTATATTTTTATTTTAAAAATATTCGAAACATTGCATTTCAACAAGTTTAGGCATCAAAAACCATGTTACTTCTTGAAATTCAACCTCTAAATTGTGCATTGGTTCATCAGCTATTTTCTTCACTCCTTTAGTCTCACATCTACGTCCCTCTCACACCCAAATTCTTAAAAACCTCAAAAGGCCTACTTAAGGATGTTTTTGCTCTCTTTTGCCTTCTAGTTCTTTTATTTCCACCATTTTCCACTATTTTATTTTAATACTCTTCTAGCACACTGATCATTCTCCCATCCTTTCTGCATTTAAGATTCTTTGCCTTCACCCATTATCTGCTCTCCAATCCAGAAATAACCAATCATTTTCCTTTAGGCAAAATCTATTTTAAGACTTGGGCCATACCATTCTTTAAAATGAATTGAATATACTACTACTAAGCAATGCAAAGTAACAAATTACTGATAAATGCAACAACATGGATGAATCTCAAAAACATTATACTGACCGAAAAGAGCCAAACCTAAATTGACTGTGTCATTCCATTTATATTAAGTTCTTGAAAGATCAATCTAAGTTATGGTGATAGAAATCAAAATTGTGTTACTTCCAGGGATGGAGAACTGACTGGAACTGAGAATAAAGGAATTTTGGGAAAGGTAATGGAAATATTCTACAACGTGTTTGTGGTAAGTTACATTAGTATATACGTGTATCAAAATTTATTAAATTATATATTTAAATTCTGTGAAATTTATTTAATGCAAATTATACCTAAAAATTTGGAGGAATACTCTAAGGTAAAAAGCTAACAAACATTGTTATAAATTAATGCTTGAGTAATTTTTTAAATGGCTGCTAACATTTTCAATTTAGAAATCTGTGTTACTGACTTTTTATATAAAATGTGAAGACCTAGAAATATTGAACCCACACTTTCACATAAGCCTAGCAGTTGGGGTAAGAACAAACAAATCCATACGATCTCAATTGGACATAGACCTCACTACTCTACAATGTGTTTTGCATCCAGCCAGTTTCATTCATTTATGTTATCTCTGTAGGCACATAGGTATTTAAGTTTGTGACTCTGGTCATAGACCTTCCATGCATTTAAGGCTTTTTCTTCTGTTTGGTCCTCTGGTACAAATTCCAGACCTTACTTCTGATGTGACTGTTGTCCTTGTATTTGGGCAAACTGGGAGTATCTTAAGATGACACATAAGTATAAACAGCATATTCACATTCTCATTGAAATGACAGACCTAGTTTATTTCATAGACTAGGCAGCGGACCTAAGCAGAAGCAAGTCATTACCATTGCCCCGGATACCCTGGAGCTAGGCACTTTTTATACAGGTATAAAGCTGTAATAAAATAATAAAAAATGCACAATGCTTATCTATAATGAAGGCACTATTTGATGAATGATTAACTTTTTTTTTCTGAGTTTAAATTTATAAACATATCAAATCCTAAAGTTTACATCATTAAACTCTCTCTCAGTATATCTCGGTGCACAGTGATATTTTTTCCAAAGGGCTTGCAATTAAGCACAGAACATATAAGTGATTTCGTTAATGAGATTTCCTGCTAGTTTAAAGTTATTCCATTTTTAAGGCTGCCTGAACATTTTATAGGTAACAAAAATATGTTTAAAATTTCTAATGGAAAAGTGACTGAAATAGTTTAGATCAAAATAAACTTCACCTTCCATCAGAGACATGAAACATTTCCATTCAGATGGAGGATTTTTTTTTTTTTTGGCTTAGATTCACCTGATGAGTGAGACATGAAAATCAGATTTCTAGCTTAGCTAGGGAATTTCATTTAGGAGATCATACTCCTCTCATTCCTATTCAAGTAGCATATCCAATGAAAACAGAAACACTGCAATTAAGTAATCATCCAGTTTCCTTGTAAAAATACATTATGTTTCAGATGGTATCAATTGGACATGATAAGCAATCCACATGACATAGAAACAACATACTAGCAGAATATTCTGAAACCTATTGTCAACAATATTTACTGATCATGGCAAAAGAGAGTAAAGGAAAATAAAAGCGGTAATGACTGAAAAGTTCTGTTAACAAATGCCTATGGATTGCAATTTGAAAAGATATTTTCTTAATATTAAAAGGAAATGAATTTTAAGTAATCATGTTATTTGCATCCCTGTAAACACCTCTGCTGATTCACTTATCTGGGTTGCCAGCCAACAGGGTCCCAGTTGCATTGTGCATTGTAGCATCGACAGTGTAAAATATAATAATTTGCATTACCAAATTAGAGAGAAAATAAAAATTAAACTGACTTGAACTGCTTCTCACACTAGTAGTAAAATAGGGAGGTCTGGTTTGAAATATGGGATTTGGTTTTAGCCAAGTAATCTAAGCCCAAAGGGAAGTAAGTGACTAATAATGATACAATTTTCTTAGACATACTTGGAAGGTTCAGATAAATTTAAACTTTGAGTCATGTTGGCGAAATGAAGTAGGGTGAGGAGGGAAAAGAGAGAACAGGTGACATTGAAATCAATTGTATGTTCATGTTTACAAATGTTGGCCTGGATTTAGAGCTTTCAGGAACAGAGTTAAATTATACCAGGCCAGAGCCCTGAATGGCTTTGTGCAGTGAGGCACTTGTCAATTTCTAGAAAAATGCTTCCAAAGCATTCATGGCCTTTCCCACCAAACTAAGTCAGTGGTGTTTGGATATTAAGTTTGTTTTTCAATGATTATTAGACATCTTGAAGTAATCTTTGATTTCTTCCTGCATGAAATAGTCAAGGGAGAAATAAATTTAAGAAACTGAATTATCCAGATTAATGTCTAAGTTTTCTGAATCTGATAAAATACAAATATATTCTTTAAACTTCATCTCTAATGCAATCAAAGGTAGTGACTTGAAACCCCTAAGTATTGAGCACCTAATATACTTTGTGCTTAATATTAATTATCTGATATAATCCTTGCTATGTGTTTATGAAATAAGGTTTACTTCTATTTTACTTCCATTTACAAATGAGGAAACTGAGATTTCAATTTGTTCAGTCACTATGCTAATAAGTGGATAATTTGGTATTTAAATTCTGATCAGTCTTACTCCAAAGTATTTTAAAATATATGTTGTGACATCTTGCTGCTGGGATACTGATCAACCTTTTTTTAAAAAATAAAATAATTTGTAATAGAACAAGGCAAAGTAGAAAATATTAGATGGCAACACAGGTAGTAACAGTTCATGAAACTTTTCTTTCTGATGTGTATGCATGTGTACGGCCTGTGTATAATAATCTAAAATAAAAATGTGCTTCCTACTGTATCACAGTAAAAAAGAAGTTTGAAAAATGTTGCAGTCTATACTCTCAAATCAAAATAATCTGTGGCAATTATAATGTGCAAAAAAAAGAAAACCCCTAAAATAAAGTACTATAACTGGAAGATTTAATTGGTAACTTCCTCAGCTTTAGAGGCTGTGTGGGCTATTTTTCGTTTTTTTCCTTCACTAGATATATAAGCAGATATCTCTCAGATGATTCTCTGGATTCTGCAACTCAGAGCTTGACCAACAACTGTATGGTACTTAAGTATACAAAATATCTCACTTGATGCCAAGTAACACTGTGAGTTAGGACTTATATAAATATTAGAGACAGAAAACTGAACTTAAATATCTTTCCCAAAGTCATACAACTAGTACATCACAGAAATAGAAACTAACTGTGGACCCTGTGATGTCATGTCCCCTTCCCACACTGCCTTTAGATGGCATATAGCAGGTTTTGTATGTACACAAAGCTTTCAGGTTCAGAGCAGAAAACAGGACACTTAAGAAGTGTGAGACTTTAAATAGGTAAATTGTATGATATGAGCATTATATATCAATAAAACTGATAAAAATAATACACAACTATATCTTAATTTTTTTAATCTGTTTACACATTAACTCTAACATGTGTAACCTAACATTTATAAGCCTGACACAGGAGTAAAACTGTGGTTCCATTTGCCACATATCCAAATATTTAAAAGTTATAAATTGAGTGAACAAAACTGTTAGCTAAAATATGTCTTTCTACTTGCCTTGACAAATGTACCTCCAAATTACAAGTATATTTAAAAATAAATAAAACAATAATTTTTGAAAGACTGAAAGGCAGTAAAAGATGAAAGATGTCAAAATTTAAGTATTGTTACATTTATCTGGATTTTCTGATGGAACAACATTGTTTGCATGAATAATAAAATAAACTCATAAAATTTATAATTTTTATATATTTATACCATAAAATATATTTTTCTTGCCTTCATTGCTGCAAAATCACCAATTATATGATTATAATTAAGACATTCACCTCATTTATGTTCTGATCACAGATTTAAGGAGTTAAAAAAATAAAATGTGATGATATTAAAAATGTAGAGAATTTACATTTATTTTTGCCAAAAATAATAGTGTCAATATTGTTTTTCATTTGTTTTTAAAAATTATTATTTTTCTATGATATACAAGGTATTAAAAGTCTAAACTATTAAAAAAAGTGTGAGTCCTTAGAGTGTCACTAGTGTTGATAAGATGCTATGCTTTTTATACTATATAATCACAAAATTGCTGTTATTTGATCATTTTTATATAGAAAAATAGTAATACCTACACATACACGCATCTTTCTTGATTTGACAGCACCAACAAAATAAATTAGTGCAATCATTCAATTTAAAAAGCGGTAAGTAACAAAGTTCTGCAGTCTCAAAATTACCAGTTTGTCAGAGAATGAAGACTCCTCCAATGCTCCTGACCTTAGTGGGAGTAGGAAGAAGGAATGAAATTGGGTCTATTGTCAATAAGATAATAACTGATGGATAAGGAAACTTAATTCAACAGCAATATGTGATAATGAGGAGCTTCAATAGTTTATTGCTTTTTATAAATATTTGCTCCTTCTGAACTATATGAAACATTATTTGTAATTGGAAGAATAACTTGATTTGAATGCTTATTTAATTGACTCATCTGAATCCACACACAGTAAAATAAATTTTATTGTAACTGTATGGTTATTTACTGATCTAGTCAATTTGTTGAGTAGAGGCAATCTGAAAGGCAATACAATACGTAGGACATCTCTAGAAACATTGCAATGCATAGTTTAGTGCTAAATATGTAATAGGCATGTATATAAAAATAATCCAAATGTATATTTATACATGATGTATCTGTTTATTTGGTTAAAACATATTTAGATGCACAAGGAAGAAATCAATGTGAAGGAAATACCATAGCCATGGTGTTTAAGAAAATACTAGTGAGAGAAGCATGAAATACTGTATTTAACTATAACTCACAAATTTTCACTTGCTTTTGAGATGGCTTTTCTGGAAATACTAATATAACACTTAGCTACTACTACCTTCATTTCTATTTCTAGGAGCTAGTATCAGGAGATGAAATGCTACAGGGTTACTGTTGGCAAAATACCAGGTGTTTCAGATGTCAGTATTCACTGGTAGCATATGAATTTTATGAGGATAAAGAGTTGAGAAATTATGTCTCTGTGTTATATATAAAGTTATGTCACAGTTAGAATTATTTATCTGTCACCAAACAATCTCAAAATGCAGCTGTAATATAAGGGAAGACAATTGGATTTAGAGTTAGAAGACTACACCAAAATAAAAAAGCTAGAATTTACTAGCTGAGTTACATTGACAATTAATTAGGCTTCAGTTTCTTCCACTGAAAATTGTAGATGATACTTCCTTTATACAGGATGTTGTAATAGTAATTTGAGGTTGAATTATAAAATTTCTGATATTTGATCATTTTTTATATACAAAAATGGTCATTTCATTTAGATCAACCTAATAGTAATAGCTACACATTTATTGAATCTTCTGTCTTATAGGTACTTTGAATTGTTTTACATGCTCTAATAGGTTACAATGGTGGCTTCAAATTTTTACTCCTCCCTTTATCTGTGCCCTTTGCAATATACATTTTTAGTGTCCTCCCATCAGGAGTGGGCTAACCCAACCTGTCCCTTGTGTCTGATCTCACCAACTTGACTTATTTTTGTCAATGGGTTGTTAGCTTGGGTGAGCAAGCACAGAGGCTTGAAATGAACTTTAGCAATGGGGCTTGCCCTGTTGTGTCCTAAAACTATGTCCAGGATAGACTGTTAGGGAATGAGACACATCTAGAACAGAGTCAAGGACACTTAATTATCCCAGACTAGGTCATCTTGGATCAAATGACATCCAGCCAACCCTGAGACTTATTCAGAACAGGTATGATTAGTGTAGCCAAACTCTAGCTAACCTTCAGCTATAAACTTTTAGTTGTAAACCACTGAGGATTTCTATCAGTACACATATTATTATGACAATAACTAACAGATATAATTGATTATCTCATTCCATTCGTATAACAAATCTATGAACACTATTATCATCCTCACTGAAACTGAGGGTCCTTATGACTTTGATTAAATTTACTTTTAAATCCTGGCTCTAGAAATTACATCCCTTTCTCTCCATGCCCATCAGAGACCTAGCCTTTCCCTGTAGTAGTCAGCAGAAGACAGTAGCCTAGACCTGACTAATGGATACAGGATCCAGATGTGTGACAGGCTAAAGGTAACATCTTTACCTAAGTTATGTTTCAGCTCCTGAGCCCTAAGGTGGAATGACCCCCTGGCTACTTTCCCATAAGGCCAGACAGAGGGATGCTGGAAAAGACCTCAGAACTGTCCTCAAGACCTGAGGAAATGATTCGTTACCCTAACCTCAGCTCCCAGCATGACCTCAACCCCCTAACACGCAGTGTCTTGAAATTTTGCCTAAACAATCTGTCACCCACACACCATCTGCAAGTTTGAGCTTTTGAGCATGAGCTTCCTATTCTCCTGGAAGGCATCATTCACCAATAGCCAATATTACTCCACTGCAATTCTCAGTGTTTAGTGTTTGGCTCTGCTAACGCTGGGTAGATGAACTCTTTCTGTTCTGTAACATCACTGAACAAAAGAAGGCACTGTGACCCAGAGAAAAGTTTAGTAAATCACCCTGGGCATACTAACAGACAATAAATGACTGAGGAAGTGTTTGAAATTAAGAAGCCTGGCTCCAGAGGCCATATTCTAACAAGTACACTAAACAGCTTTGTTCTTATGAAGATGAAATGAGATTTTTTAAAAGTGCTTTGTCAATGTTAAAGCACACTAAAAATATAAGTCATTATTATGAAGCTGCAGCTCCTTTTCAAAGATGCTGTAAAATTCGAGCTAAGTTTTTCCTTTGTCTCATTAAAAAAAGAAACCCTAGGCAAGCATTAGATGATTTAAAATGCACTATTCTTTGATATGCCAGTTACGTAGGGAAAACTAATAAATGGTGAAATTTCACATGCCATCTTCCTTCTGAATCAATGATAGACCGCTGCTATTTGCTAGGCAACCAAGTAAACAGAAAAATAAAGCCACAGTTTTCTTGGCAAGTGTCATTAAAAATAGATTAAGTTTACAGTAAATGTAATCTGTAGCATAGATCATACAAGCAAAAAACCTGAAGGGGAAATGAAGGCATTAATAAGATATTTCTTAATTTTATGAAGTGTTACACACATCAGACCACTGAACCAAAATAACCTAGGGGAATAGCAATGAAACGGGGCATTTGTTCTTTAGCTTTGAGAAGGCATGCAAATACAAATGGTGCAAAACAAGAAGCTGATTATGCCCGTAAGTTGGAATAAACATAAAAAAGAGAAGTCTGGAGATGATAATAGGCATTAGGTCTATGAGATGTGACTTTATTTACATGGGATATTCTCTATGGGACTGAATTTTTAAAATTCCTAGATTTTTCATCTTTACATATATTGAACCCCCTCCCCAAAGTTATTAATTTCTTCAAAAAATAAAACTAGACAGGGGATTAAGAGGTACAAATTGGTAGTTACAAAATAATCATGGGATGTAGAGTATAGCATGGGGAATATAGTCAGTAGTGTTGTAATAACTATATGTATGGTATCAGACGTGTACTGGATTTATTGGGGTGATCACTTCATAAGTTATATAAATGTCTAATCACCGTGTTGTACACCTGAAACTAATATAATATTGCACATCAACTATAATTGAAAAATAAAAATATAAAAATTAAAAAAATAAAATGAATGCTGCAGTGGGTGAAATGAATAATGGGGAGAACTGGAAAGAGACAGAACTCTGTGGAAGTGCTTGCCTAAGTAAGGGGTGACCAGAAGAAGGACTTTTTAATTTGGGAGGCTTTTGTCTGCAGTATTATTTTTATTATTTTTAAAGAACGCAGAAATGACACTTGTTAGAAAAGAGAAAGAAAAAAATGAACTTAGAAGAAAAAACAAAAAGGAGCCCAGTAGAAATGGATTAAACAGAATAGGAAAATAGAATTCTGCTTTGGAGAGCATAACTAAGACTTAAATGATTTATACAAAACCTTTTGTTTCATAAATGTCTCCAAAAAATGCTAGCTTTGATTTAAGTAGTTCTTATTTTAATCATTTGCTTCTGCTCTGATAATTGTCACCTATCTGTCCTTCTTTGAATAAAAAGGAAATTTAGAGGGAGAGAGAACAGTCAGAAGAGTTTTGCTCTTGTGTGTCTTTACTTTCTTTAATATTCAGCTTTAAACACAACTTTTCAACCATTCATTCATTCACAACTATTCAATCATTCACACAAACATCGACTGAGTGAAATAACTTCTCATTAGGGAGTTGGCACATACAAGCTCTGTTTAGGGAAAGGTGACATAGATTTGGATAGCATTTTTTTCCCTGACAACTATACTTCAGTAACATTCCACTATCTTTTTCATGTGAAGTTCTGTGACACAGCCTCCTCATAGTGTACTTGGTCAGATAATGTAGCTTTAAATAATTCCTACTGAATTTCACCTTATTATCATTGCTTCATTGACCTAGCCTGTCGATAGTTTTGAATCCTGACAGTATAATTCTACAATGCTATTTGCAAATTTTGGGGTATTCTTAAAAGTCACTGAAAAAATTTTCCACAGGCCAGATGACTAAGCAAATAAACAAACAACAACAACAACAACAACAACAACAACAACTGTCACTCTATTATGTGGCCGCTGGACACATAAATTGATATCACTGCTTTGGAAAACTGCTTTGAAATACTTATTAAGTTGAAAATGTGAATTCCCTATAACCCATCAATTATATTTCAAGCTATAAATACACAACAGAATTGTGTGTCTGGTTTTAAGCAAGGTACCTGTACAAGAATAATCACAACATCAATACTTGCAATAATCCAAACTGAGAGCAAACTATAAGTCCAGCCACTGTAGAATAAATAAATAAATTGTGGCATCTTCATATAATGAAATACTGTACAGCAATGATAATGAACAAACTACAGTTTGTATGCAACCATATGTATAAATCTCAAGAACATAATGTTGAGCAAAATAAGACAGAAAGAAAAAATACTGCATAAATCCATTTTCCTGAGTTCAAAACATACACTAAAACTATAATGTATAGATAGGGATGAATAGTTACATGGTCAAACTATTTTCATAAAAAGAAAACAAGGAAATTATTATCTCTAAGGTGGAGGAGGTGGGAGAAAAGTGATGGCAAGAGCACAAACAATCTCTGAAGTGCTGGCAATTTCTGTTTCTTGATCTTGGTTATATTTATACAGATGTTCATTTTATGATCAATTACTGACTTCTATCTATGTATTTGTACACATTGTTGTGTGTTTTATTTTATAGTAAAAATGATTAAAAACAAATGGTACTAATTAGAATGTTATGTGTGGAAGCACCCCTATAAGATCATCTTCTGGTTCATCTCTATTCCTTTAGCCTAAGCTGCCATTAAACATCATACTTTTTTAGACATATGCTTTTATATAGAGCAAATCTTTCGAATAAACTAGTTAAAGGCTTGCCTGATATCTGTTTCTATTATTATTTCATGAACAAGTGACATATTACTAGGCTAGAACCATATTTCAGAAGATATATATATATATATATATATATATATATATATATATATATATATATCCAAAAATTAAAGACACTGAAAAATAATGACTAAGATATATAAGACAATTAACTCCTCTTAAATCTCAAGAATTTTAATCATAAGAGCTAATTCTGAGGTGAAGTTCTTTTAATCACTTACAAATAAGTAATAACCATATTTCATTAATCCTAAAACATTTTCTCACATACATGAAATCAGGGTGCATCTTATAATCAACTGTATCTTCAATCTTTGTCAGATCAAAGTTAAGGTCTTCCAGAGAGAATTTTTATTTGCTTTTGCCAGTCAACTTCAAGCACTACCCACCTGAGACCATTTTAAATTAAAGTCTCTGCTTGAGGTTTTTTTGGACCATGCTGGAAGTGTGAATTCAGACCTCAAACCCGCACAAGTGCTGTCTAGTTGTTCAAATTCTCCACACAGTGCCAAGTTTGAGACATTAAGTTTCCCTTGCTGCTCCTTTCTCTGTGGCCACTCTACTGGTCACGTAGTTTTATACTGAAACGATTGCCTTTGGTGACACAGTTTTATTCATAGGGCTCCTGTTAGACCACCCCTCTACCCAGACTTGATCATGTTTTTCCTTTCTTTTTGGTACATAAAATCTTACAGTCAGTGATGTCTAGGATTATACAAAATACAGGTCACAGGTGGACATTTACTCTTTTTCCAAAAGAAAATATTTAGCCTACAATTGGACAGGAAAACCCAGACTGATTCTTACATGTATCTTTTTTTTTAACTTTATATTAATTTTGTGCAAAATCTTGCTATGTACTCTATATTGTTAGTAAAAGTGTCAGGTAGCAAAAAAACTAGCGAACTTTGAGAACTTTAAGTCATTCCACAATATAAGGCAGAATTACTGTTTCTACATGCATACTTTGTGTTCCCTACTTGAACTATAAGACCATGAAGTCTCAAATTACACTTTTAGTAATATCCCATAGTCATATTACAGTATTGGGCCTATATTAAAGACTCAATAAAACTTACTGAATGTTCAGAGGGCTGAAAAACAAACATGTGGTTTGCGAGACACAAACAAGACTTGCATAAATTGTGTGTGTGTATGTGTATGTGTGTGTGCATACACGTACACAAGAAAGATCAATATGTTGGCACAGAAACAGAGACCTTCTCTGTTGGTCTTCATTGAAAATATAATTTGGCCTTGCCAGGATTAGATATTATGAAAGAGTGCTCTGGGAAGGGATTGGGAATCCTATCTACAATCTTGTTCCCACATATTCAATTCACAACCTTAGCAGGTAATAAAAAAAGCCTCTGGACCATGTAAGGGATTGCCCAGGCATAGCTAGGTACATTGGCCATTTTATGTATTGACATCCATCGCAAATAAATCACTTTTCTGGTCTGCTGTGGAAGGAAAGAAGATATTTCTGTCAGGAAGTGAATGGAGGATTACTGACTTACTGACCTTTCCTGACTGTGATAAAAGATGACTTCTTTCCTTTCAGCAATACTTCAAAAATGGAAATTGCTCTTTTAAACATATGATGTGAGATGAGAATGAAGTAGGGAGCCTGCTATTATTCCTTAAATAGATGGTAGCAGAGGGCACCCCTGGAGAAAGGGAGAAATTCTCATTAGGACTATTTTTCTAAGAGCTGTCAGTATGCATGTGTTTGCATTTAAAGACTGAGAAAAGAGGAAGTAAGTCCTGACCGGATATATTTTTAACACTCTATTCTTATTCCTGCAGCATTTAAATATAGTATATAAAATACAGAACCCTTAAATGTCTCGTGCTATGCTTGTTATGTGGATTCTTATGTCATTTTTCCTGATGAAGAAACAAGGGATGCAAAATTAATTTGCCTTGCACTGTTAGACCCAAATAAGAACGGAAAATAAGAAGGCATGCATTTTCCCTTGACCCAGGAAATGTGACAGTTACCTGGTATTTCAAAAACAAATGGCTTTTGCTGCCCAGGCCACAGGAAAAGAGATTGTGCTAAGGATTCAATTTTTTGTTAAATGTATCCAAGGATCTTTTGAAAGCCTGAGAAAATTAAACAAATGAGAAAATGATGACGTAGAGTATTAGTGATATTAAATACTGAAACAACTAAAATGGCCTGGAAGAAGACCCCCATATCCTTGAGGTCTTCTATCAATTAAGTCTTAAGAGACCCTTCTTTCAGTAGTACCAATTGTCAAAACCACTCTTTTGTCTCATGTTCTGGGTGCATGTGGCTTCTCTGGAAAATTTGAAGTTATTGTTCACAAAAAGTAGTGATTGTGTATTATAACAGTGGTTGCTTCTGGTGATGAATCAGTTTGTCTTAAGGGCTCAAGGCCATCGGCTGTCATGTAGAATCACAGAAAAATGTCAGTCAAAGCTGAAATTCACATAAGTCAATAGAACTTTATTTTGAAATTAAATACGAAAAAAAAAAAACCAAAACCTTTCAAAGCAGATGACTTAGCTCCTGGATGAAAGCTGTGGAGATGACAGATAATTTGACTGTCTGTAATACTTTACACTAAGAACTAAAAAAAAAATCATTGTAGCATGTCATTTCAACATAAATATTTTTGGTCTCATTGCAAGAAAGAACAGTCCTTTTAAAGGTGTTTATGTCATAGTGTATCTGATATTGAAATATATATATATATATATATATATATATATATATATATATATATATCAGTGGATTATCATGAACAAGTAATGACCTTTACTTAAAACACACACACACACACACACACACACACACACACACACACACACACACTGATTTGCCTTTAGGACACAATAGCAAGAAGGGAAGAGGGTGACTCCCCATCTCTTGTTTAATCCTACATTGACTTGGGAACACAAATGTGAGGGAGATTAAATCCTTAATCTTGGGTTCAGTTGTCTGTGCTTGTGTATAAATATTTTTTCACTTAAGGAACCACTATGTTAGCCAAAGGATGATAAAAGAATAATAATAACCAACAGGTTGACTTGCTTAAGCAAGCATGCAGATCAGGTCTCCAGAGGAGTCGGATGAGTAAACTCTTTTACCAAATACAATTAATGGGTTTGTTCCAATATACTTAATTCTACTTGGGTTTGATTCCCATAAGCCCAAAGCAGCACTACAGTGAAGGCAACGGAAACTTTGGTTGATGCTATTGTGTGTGAGGTATTATTCTGAACTCAAGAGAAGCCATAAATGCAAAGAAAGAGGCAGGTTCAGCAAGACTAGCATTCTTGGAGAACACATGTGAATGGTGCTTTCTGAAATTGTGCAGCGCATGTAGATTGCTAATGCATTCTAGATGTGAGATGGAGGAGGAATTACAACGAGTGGCTTCACAGATTTCAAGGCAACTTTCATGCCATCTGATAATGATCGATTTTTTCCCCTTTAGTACATGACTTTGATATTGGAAAAAGTATACACACAGAAGGGTTTACACTAAAATATTTTCACCTAGATACATTTTTCTGTGAATGAGACAACTGGGAGCAATATTTGACAAGGAAGGAGTGTGTTGGGCACCCTGGTGTGAGATGAGATGTGTGTCAGGAAATCTTCATATACTTCCAAATCCTTTTTCTGAGATTTAGCACAGCCCAAATATTGAACCCGCTAACAAAGGGTGCTTTGTCTAACAAAAGGTTCTATTGGTTCCAACTAAAACTGGGTAATCGAAACAGAAAATTACTGGAAGGACATACAAGTATTTCATGGAACACAAGGCAGCTTGACTTTACTAGGAACTGGGACCACTCACTTTCATTCCCTTTGGGTTTTACATGATCTCTCTTGACCGCTTTTCTATGAATATCTTTTTCGTTCCTTTTATTTATTGTAGTTTTTCTTTGTATCCCAGCATACACCACCAAAACCCATAGTTTATGCATTTTATTACTAGCTAGCTACATGCAGAGACCAATTCCAAATTAATGGGCAAGAGAAACAGAGAGAACTAGCCTGAGGCAGGAACCATCTCTGCTGTAATCACCTCTGACCAGGGGTGCAGGGTCATGTGGTGCAAATATGGCTGCCTGCCAAGTCCTCTATTGTTCTTGAAAAAATCACTAAGGGTGGAGCATAGACTGCCAAAGCTAATCAATTACATCAACCTGTCAGGTTTCTACTCTCACACCTGCACAATACCACATAGTTATGACTAGATGGTAAAACTTTTAAGATCCAACGGCTTAATTCCCTTTTCCTGTATTTTTCCCAGTCTTTAAACTTTAACTTTGTATTTCCATAAATTGTAAATAATTCTAAAAATGCTCCAGTTCCAGTGTAGATAACATGCAAACCATCCCAGGTATATAAATGCATGATATTTGTACGTATTTATAATAATTCAAAACCAGCCTAACTTTAGGAAAACAGCAAGCTATAAGGGTTTTCCCCATCCAAATAGCATAATAGTCAAATAAGTCTTAATTGTTGCCTCAACTTTTAAAGTATTTCTGATTCGAAGATGTCATGCATTTAGCAGCAGCAGGAAGAGGTCAGTGTTTAGGATTATATTTAAATTTCCCAAAGCTCAAATGCCTGGCTAAATACACACTAATGTTTACTGACTTTCTGATACAGTTAGGGGAAAAAATGTTTATGCATGCGTGAAAAAAAATGGGGAAAAGTAACTCAAAGTATTCTATGTCTTGAAAGTTGGCTGGAAAGATGTTAAATATTGAGGTTTGCAAAGAAATATTTTGGCAATTGAATTTTCCAAAATTCTGCTTCATTAAGAAGCATTTAAAAATATCAAGGTCTTCAGAAAATATAACCAGAAATTTTATGTGAAAAATTATGCCTCTATAAGGATTTCTATATTTTGTCAAATTTATGTCAAATTTCTTCCAACAGTGAACAGCATTCATTGGAGTTGAATGAGAAACATACTTTTCATGACCATAACCGTTAAATGTTTTATTATAATTTCTCATTTTGCTTCTTTTGGACACATCACTAGTCAAATAATTAACACAACCATAATAGCTAGATAATGCATAAGAATCATCTAAAAGTCAAAAATTGGAAAACTTTTTCTTGATGCCATGAGTTGGCACATTACCACTGAGCAGTGACATGGCCACAAAAGGGAACTTACTCTCCAAACACTGATACAGAAGTTTGCCTGAGAGAGGATGCCAAGCATGATAGCATTATCACAGTATCAAAGACCATCAAAGGAGTGTTTCTCCTGCATTTATTCCTTAACAATTTAACTCTCCATTCATAATCTTAAATGTCTTCTGTTCAGATTGAAACAATTTCTTTGAACACTTCGTGAATTATATCTTTATTAAATAGGCTATATGTGGAATAGTCTTCAGTAACATCATCACATATATGTAATGTTTTTTTAAAATAATTTATTTTCAGTTATAGTTGGCATACTTCTCCATCTTGAATCTCTCCCATATATGTAATGTTTTAAGTTTAACTCCATCCCTGATTGCCTCTCTTCTATAGTATAAGAAATGCCTTCAAATCATCCAGACACATCCTCAACCATGTCTAATATAGCATATATGTAATGAATTTATATTTTATATATTATAAATACATATTTGCGTATTATATAATTTATACTATTTTTCAATCTTTGTCATATGCACAAATTGAAGTATTCAAAGTTTTTGCTGGTTTGATGACATGATTTTCCAGTACTTGTTCCAAGCTTCTTTTATAATCATTATTCCTATGAAGTCATTCAACTCGGAAATAATTGCTTGCCAAAACTGAGTTTCTCTCTGGTGAACCACTCAACACAGCTTCAGTTTTACAAAGAACACCATTCTTAGTGTGCTGTTAATCTTGGCTTAGAAACACTACATATTATCCTTCCCACTTGAACAGTTCAGCTCCTGTTCTCTTAGTTATACTTTGGAACCATTAGACTTACTGCTGGAATATAAATCTGTGAGTCACCTAGTTGGTGACTCTTTGAAAAGATTTTCCAAGTATAGATACATGAACCTCTGCTCGTAGCAACATTTAGTAGTTGTTAAAAATGTGAGGACTTCCCAATCTGGAAATCTGCCTTATCTAAGAAAAGTTGTTAGTATTTTATTACATGGAAGTTTTGTTATTTACTCTGATTTTTAACTCTGACATTAACTAACTATACCATGTTCTAACATTTGATATAAAAGTTAAATTATTCAAATTAGTGCTTCCTGTGAAAATACTAAGCACTTATTTTTAATTTTTATTTGCTCTTTTAATCTTACCTCATTTAAGGTTGCACTTCTGAAAAGTGATTAATGTTAAGGTCATGACATGAAAATCTGGTAAATTAGAAATCCAGGTATTCTGTGGATTATTCTATAGAATATAAATTAATTTCACTACCAATTTATTTTCTAATCACAATGACTTAAAATCAGTGACTTAAACATGGAACACTGTTGACATGTTATGGGCTCGACTTTATAAAACAAACTGCTAACTGGCTATATGGCCATTATGGCAAAGCAAATTGAAATTGCTTTCCTGTTTCATGTTCACAGTGAAATCTTTGAAGGCAAAGAATTTTCTGTCAAATCCTAGTGAGGTTATGTCTCCATGTCTTCCAAATTCAGAGAAACTGGGTCATGGATAATTACCAGGCAGGACATGTTTGTAAAGGTGTTCTGCTTATGAGAATTCTGTATAAAATGGAAGTACTTTAAGTACTTTATATGGAAAATATAACACATCAAATGAATGATGCTACTCTATCAAATCACAATAAGGCCATTGAAAAGGAAATTTTCCAAAATGATAGACAATATGCAAAAATGTCAGAATTTATAACTTAAATATGCATATCTTTGAAAGTTTGATATTAAATGTCATAGGGCTTACAGATGATTTATATTTTTAATAGTAAAATATACTGTGAACCCCTCAAAATTTGAAGGTTTATGAGATATGAAAAGGACATCATGGCAAAAATAAAACTAATTTTATCAATAAGAAAGTTTGCTCAATTATATAGTTTTATTTATAATGAAGACAATTTTCTGAAAATCATACAAGTGAATTTTATTACCTAATTTTCCAAGTATACTCACCATTTTATATACACAAAGGGTGATGGAATATTTTGACTTTAACTTTACAAATTTCTTCACATACACATGTGTACACATGTATTGAAAATTTAGCATGTCTAATTAAAAAGTAGAAATAATATAGGAAATCCTGCTTTAACATATCTGGCAAACACTGAAAACTAAATAAAAACCAAAACAGAATATCAAACACTTTTGCTACTCCTGTTTCTAATTGTGTTATTAGAGAGTAGGAAAAAGGATAGCCCATACTGTATCTTCTTGCTCTGTATTTTAAAACACAAGTTTAAAAAGAAGTAATGTTATGTTTTTCTTTGTGGTTCATATAACTTGACTGCAGGGGATAAAAAGGATCTTGGGAGAGAATTTGAAATAAAACATAATTTAAAAACATTTACACAAAATTAGCATGTCATATTAAGCTGTGTTTTCTAAATAATATATATTATAAAGGAGAAAATAAACTGAAGACAGGTAATTTAGAAACCTGTTAAAGGCTCTACACAGTAGAGAAGACAAAAAGTCAAACCACATCAGTGAAATCACTTTTATTTTTATTTTTTTCTACATAGATAACTTCATGTCAGCTACAAAAATCATGAAATGAAGAACTGATTGTGAAACTGCAAACTCAAAACCACTGGAGTGATAAACAGGTTCCCCCCAGAGGATTGTTAGAAAAAATGACCAGAATACCATGAATTCATATTTAAGTAGTATTAAACATGTCATATATTTAAAAATAATAAATATAGAACAGCAGTAAACTAATAGCATAAACAGCATGAAGTATATTTCATTTTTTAAGACAGATGAAATTTCTAGGCACGGTTTTAGGCATTAAAGAGGACACAGAGGCATAGGTTAGTGTGCATTGCTCTGTACAAAAATACAGTCTGAATAAATTACATTGCTAGCCATACAATTAGACGTCACTTACCAGTCGGTTCATTGCATGTTTAATAATATACAGGTACATGCTAATCCATATATATCATTTATATTTCAAACACATATGACTCTCTATATTTGTCTTTAAAATTTACATGTTGAACTTACAAAAAGCTAAATAGTTTTGTGCAAGAGATCCAAATAACTAGCCCTGCTGATTATTTTTTGCTATATGTGTGCATGTGTATCTCTCTCTAAGATAAACAATGGGTTTACAGTTAACAGTTTTGCTTATAAGAAAACATCATGTAAACCTAAAGATGCAAAGACATAATGCTAATGTAAGTGGAAAATTCACTTGTGTTTATTCTGATAGACAAAACAGTATTTCAGATGAGCAACAACTCATGTTACACTGAGCTGGTTAGCAATGAAACACTTTCAAACATTAGTGATGGTAGAAATATAGCACAGGGCTCTTCACTGGGAAGGGGGAAAAAAGCTATATAAGAAATCTACTTTTCAATAAACTGCAAATATGTGTGCCTTAGCCGATAACATATTCTGTCACATTCCAGTATGTCATATTGACAGAATGAAAACTTGGTAAGACTCGAGATGTGATATTTGTCTCACAGCACACTGCATCCTCCAGTAGGACTAAGAAAAGTGCCTCATTGATGTCAGCATCCAAGTACTGTTCTTCCATTATTTAGGAATAAAGAGATTCTCTCACAATAGAGAGTGTTTAGTAGCTGAAATCCATTTCCAACAAATGCCGTATTTCTCATGCTGCTCTGACAACATGTAATTAACTGCAAGACAGTCTGGCCCAGATTTTATTATGTATTTCTTAAGGAAACTGCTTCAAAAGATTCCATAATACTAATATCTTCCTAGAAAATTCCCCCTCAATTTCTTATGATTCTATATAGAACCATATACTTTTATAACGGTTTCTCTAGGATGCATTTAGTCATTTTTGTCTGTCATTGCTAAAATAATAAGCCTGGTTCTCCATAATTTGTGATTCTACAGAAAAGTCATAAGAGTTTTTTTTTTTAAGCATCTGAATAATAAAATAGCTTTTCCTGTTGCTTTGGCAACAGTTCTTAAGACAAGCTGAAAGCACAACTCTGCTTTGGGAGGTAAAGCAAATTATTAAATACTATTGATGTGGTCCTGCTCTTAACAGATTTTGCAACACAACAGAACATAGGTATGTTTTAAATGATTTTTCCAATGTTTCTTTCTGCAAGAGGGCCAAAACTAGGACATACTGTTTTAGTGTCTTTGTTAACAAAAATAATTATTTATAACTTTTATATTAGAGCTGTATATTTGATATAAAAATATGTTTATAATTAAACTATCCAAATTTGTATATTAAACAGGGTTAACAAGTTTGCAGTGAGATCATTGCAAACTTATTCCCTATTATTGATATTTCCTTCCATTTGAACTGTCAATGAATAATTCCCTTAACATAAATCCATCCTAATTGTATGCACAAATCAGTCCCTTAACTTCAGAGGACCAGGTGATAAACGAATTCTATTCCTCTACTGAGACATTTAGACATTTATATAAATCTATCACTATTCCTTTATTTTTTAATAAAGATATTTAAAATACTTGAAAAAAGGCAGCCTTCTATTTTAGTAAACCTTAAACAAAATGATCATCCTAATTGCTACTCTCTTTTGAACTACAGTGCTCACAGGAAAATTATTAATTTTCAGAATAACACCATTGCAATTTGTCTTCTTACACAATTCTATTAAAATTGTCCAGTGAAATAGTAGAGAACATAGAGCAAAAGCCTTAAGGTATATGTACTTTTGTATGGTAAATAAGTGTGAATGAATATCCATCAAAGCCTCTTAACAATGTGTACAAGTTAGTGTTCAAATCACTTCACTAGAGCAAATATTAACGTGTAATAGGCAAATGCAAGTGTAGGGCTAGGGAACAACTTATTGCCATTTATACTAATGGTCCATCTTCTATAAAAATATTTAAGCTTGTCATATATGCACAATTATTTGCTATAATGTTTGGTAAATGATTTAAGGGTACTTAGGCCAAAAGCAACTCATGCATATTTCTCTCTAGCTGCCCCAGGGAAAGTAGAGACTCCCAGTTTTCCTCATTCTAAATATGGCTGAGGCACAATTTCTGACCGCATAATAAAAAGCACATGTCTCCAAGTTTTGACTCCCTTCCCAGGGAAATGCTGATTTCCAAAGCATAATCTCCCATTAAAAAGAGTACTCTTGAAGGTGGAACATGTACCATTAACCAGTTACATTCATAACTCTCATTAGGTACCGATGAGCTGTTTCACTTTTCAAAAGCTCACTCAAGCAAATAATCAATGGCCAATGTAAGTTACTGGGTGGGAAAAGCAGGTGATAAGGACTCTAACAGTGGAATCCTTGTCAGCACAGAGGAACTTCTAAATGTGGCTTATGCCAGCTGCTCCCCTGCAGGCAATAGGAGATTCAGACTTTTCTCATTCCAACTAGTTTTTCACAATGATTGCTGTCATAGATACCCTTCACTTGTCAAGAAAAATGACATGAACATATTGGAAGTTTGCAGCATTTGCCTATGTCTAATCAGCACTCTTAATTTGTGCAGGTCACTAAAATGGATGTAAAAGCTGGTTATGATGTTGACAGCCAAAAGGGAAAAGATATTAAATCAACTGAGCAAACTGCTTGATGCTCCACAAGTGTTTTAGAAAATAGTGAGTTAAAAAAGATGCAGACATAATCCTTGTTGGATCTTTTTTTTTTCCAATTTGAGACTATTGGTTCTAATAGTAGTCTTCATAGTTCTTAGGGTTCAGGCAATAAAGGATGGCACCCCCAAACGAGAATATAGTTGCACCCCATGCCAGGCCATAACCCCAGTTGAACTCATGGTAAATTTTCAAGCTCACAGTTTCAATGAACTTGATTGGGTAAAGGACCAGGCTGCAAACCTGTAAAACAACTGAGAGAAAAGCAAAGGAAAATTAGAAAAAAATGCATTTACAGGAAATAAAATAACATATAAATACACCTGCGTGTGAGAATTACTTTTTAAACAAACAAAAAACATTGAAAGTATTGCTTATTTTACCATCTAGAAACATTCTAGATGGTAAATACTTTAAAATATCAATAAATTTTCTTTAACACTATTTCATAATATAGTAAGAATTACACTATTAATAATTAGTAAATCACTATAATAGTGTGATAATAATTAGTGCATTATAGTAATTTATATAAGCATACAAAGTAGTAATTCTCATTCAACACACACACATATAATTACCACTATTACGGCAAAAAGTACTAGTTAAGCTAAACTGGTCCACTATACAACACCTATAAAAAGCTCCCTGAGAACAGTGACCCTGAATACCAGCTAAAACCCTTATTATATTTATTTATGTTCTCGAGGAATTCAAATTCATTTGTGCTGATGAAACTGGTCAACTGTGACTCAAGACATGCTTTTGTTGTTGTTGCCTCTCAATATCATCTAACTCAGCTCAATATTCTAGCAAGTCCTACTTTAATGTCTTTGCTCATATTATTCCGATCAAAAACTATTTTCATTCTTTTTCTCCCATCCAGTCCATACCTCTCCATCTTTAAAAAAGAGGCTCAAAAGTCATCTTTGTCAAGAAGCCACACTAAATTATACCCTTTCTATTAGATGTAACATGACATTTAGATATTTATTCCTCACTTACTTTCAAAAAAGAATTATGCCAGTGAAGGCAGGGGAGATATTGGTACTAGAAAAACTAGGCTAATAAGGCTACTACAATAGAGCTCAAAATTTAGCTTTTAGTTCTTAGTTAAATCTTAGTTCTCGGTCAGGGCTAAAGGGGAAATGTGATGAGTCATACATAATAAAATAAAATAAGCCAATTAATGAGGAAGGAGGTTTTTAAAACTATCTAAATAAAGCAGTATTTATTCTGTTATTTTTATATGGAAGACACTGGATTACACAAGAGATGATGTCTTCCACTCAAAATTGAAACCACACCTTGTTTATAGTTTAAAAAACTCAGAAAAAGTTTAAGTCATTGTTAGGACAACTGACAGCAAATTACATAACTCACTCTTCATCTATTTCCAGTTGGCAAGTGCTAAATGTATATTAATTTAAAAAAATTTCAGCTGGCTTTATGCCTTTGTGAAAGAGTGCTTTCATGTTTTAAATGTCTGAAAACTAATAAGAAATCAATTACTATCAACCATGAGCTACAGAAGAAAACATCCAAAGTTACTAAGTGAAAAAAAAATGCATTTCTCCTTAAGGTTTCTATACTCTGGTCACTAGTCAAATGATGACTGATCCTGGCAAGATAGGACTGAACTCATTCAACAAATTCATTCATTCAATAAATATCTGAATGTTTCTAAAGTAATACTGTTTAAGGCATTGGTAACAAAAGTTACTACCTTCATGGGTAGGCAGTCCATTGTAAATATATACAGAATACTGCAAGTATTGCTAAGAGACAATGAAAATATAAGAAAGCAAGAAAATAAGGGGCAGAGAGATGCAGGATGCTCTTTAGATGGAGAACTGAAGGACTTTCTGGGGAGGAGTCATTACAGCATAGACCTGAATGAAATGAGGGGTGCAGGTCAATACAGCGGGGGGAGTGAGCAATCTGGGTGGAGGACACAGAAAGTGCAAAACGGATGCAGGAACACACTGAGTACAGTGGAACATCAGTAAGGATGCTGTGGTTGTGGTACAGAGAATAACAAGGGAGTGGCATGAGATGAGAGGGGAAAGACAGGCAGGGGCCGATTCAGGGATGATCCTGTGAACCATGGCTAGAGGCCTGGATTTTATTCTAAGTGTGTGATGGGCAGCTGCTAAAGGAGTTTGAGCAGAAGTAATAACTGATGTGCATTACATTCTAAAGGACTATACTGCTTCTTTTGTGAATCGGTCAGTCCCTGGATTGACGTGCTTAGCTAGACTGCTTTTAATTTTCATTTCAAAGTGTTTTATTTAGCAACTATTTGGCCTCCATGGTATAATATATAATGACTTAATTTCTCTCTAGTGGAAAAGTGGAAATACAACTTTATGAGGCTCCAATGGCATACTTTCCAAAGCAGCTTTCTTAGAGATAAAACTTTATTGTGGTGTAGCCAAATGGAAATTACCCTAAAATGCTTTATGCCTCTGAATTATTTTACTCTTTGATATCACTGAGAAAACATGCATGTAATAGCAAAATTGAGAAAACAAATATAACTCCATTTAATAAAATCCATACATGCCAGTAAAAATGCCTTCTTGCCTTTTGTAGATGCTGCAAAGGAAACAAACAAACCTAATGAGTTCAGAACTCAAGAAAATACCACCATACTTTATTCTAGTTTGCCACCAACCAATGAAACATAATAGGCACTAGCTATAGTAATCTCTATGCTCTACCTCAAAAACAACAAAGGTAAAGTTAGGGAGATTTTAGATTTGAAGGATATTTGAATTTCATTTTAATCCTCCTCCCTACTTTTTTAAAACGAGGCAACAACTACCGACCATGAAATTCTGTAGATAGAAGCATGAGAAGAACATGCAGGTACTAATTCTTGTTACTGCTAGTTTTCTTAGAAGGGATATTTTTCAATGTTTTCAATACTGAAACACTAATAATGTTCAACATTGAAATATTCAGCATTTTCTTCTAAGGAAATATTTGAATAATTCAACAAACATTTATTGGATACCCACTGTGTTTTGAGGGAAGTGGATGAGACAAGACCTGGCTCTTGCCCTTTGATATTTCATATTCTATGGTAGAGACACACACACACAGATAATTGCAAATGAATGTGTCCAACAGTAGTAGTATAGGTATGTTCACTTATAATCCATTCATGACATGTTTACTGAGCTCTAACAATATTTCAAGCACTACTTCTGTCTGGAGAAAGGGAAGGTTTCAAAGAGGAAGCACCATTTGAACTGGTTCTTGAAGGACAGACAGGACTTGGTCAGAAGAGAAAGATGAAAAGACCTGTGGTAAGAAGCAATCTGTCTGTAGCTGAGAGGTATAAGAGGGTGTGCCAATAGAAAATAAAATTCACATGGGTGGAATGAAGGGCACATTCAGATGGAGATGTTTGGTTCAGACAATAAAGGGCTTAGTGTGTCATAAAAATAATAGACTGGTTTCTACAGGAGATATCTCTGAGGTTAGTTTAATTGTACATGCTGTTGGTGCTCTATTCACATACTCTCATTCTCATCACTCCAGTCTGTCAGCTTGACTTAACAATTGTCAGCACCTACACTTCTTTGCCTGACTTTTCCTCTGGTCACTCGAGCTTCCTAGTCTGACCATAAGGCAGGCCTGGCATTCTGGGAAATTAACACTTCTATCTCCCATCATCACCCACAGCCCTTACCAATGATTCTCAGAATTTAGTTCATAAATACTCCATTCCCTATTCCTTCCAGTGAGATAACTCTGAGGTGTGTGTTCTACCCTGGTTTCTGTATTTTTTCCAGGAGGATTAAGCTCCAGCTGCTTACAGTTAACAACTGGTTTGATAACGTACTCTTTAATGGCTGCCTGACTCACTTTCTCTATCACTTCTTTTACCTCCCAGATGAAGTACTTGCACTTGATTCCTTGTCTCGGGATCTGCCTCTGGGGGAATCAACAGGGGCAAGTGACAAGAATAGATCTGAATTTCAGAATTACATTTCATGTGTTTGTGTGCAAGACAGATGTAATGGGGAGGTGACTAGAGAAAGACAGGCCCCTAGAAGGTTAGTCCATGCATGGATACCTGTCTGCTGTATCGACTAAGGTGACATTAGAGGGAAAGAAAGATCAGAGAATGTAAAAAAAAAAAAAAAAAAAAAAAAAAAAGACTACAAAAGAAAAACTGAATAATTGAATTCTAAGAAAAGGAAAAAGAAGGAGTCACATAGTCATTTTAAGTCAGATGTTATCATAGAAAAATAAAACACAGTAAGGGAAGTTCACATTGGGGGACTGAGATGATCTACTTAATGAAGAGTTATGTCCTCAACTAAGGCAGTAATGGTAGTATATGAAAAGAAGCTACAGACTTAGAAGATAATTTAAAGAGAGCATTGATAGGACTTAGCAGACGAGTCCCTAAATATAGCATGTACATAAAGAAAATGATTATTTGGAGAATAAAAGCATTTGCACATTAAGGATTAATTAATATGAAGTTATCAATTTCTTTTTAAAATATAATCTATAACTACTAAAAGTAGTAGTGCATAGGAAATTATTAGCAATGATACTGTAAATTGTTCTAGCCAAAAGATAGTTTGATATTAACAAAGATCTGTGAATAGAACTCCTTTTTTAGTTTTATTTTAAGCTGGATTCTGATTTTCCTGTCAAAATCTAGACTCAAAATACCTCCAGCCATCTCACTGTGTTACGGGATAGTGAGGAGGGCTACGAAACACAAGCCTCTAATTGGAGATAGTTCAGAGATGGAAAGCAGTTGTAGGAACCTGAAAAAAAAAAACCATCATTCTGCATAAACATTCATTTACAGGAAGGTTTTTGCAGAAATGACAAAAAGCAAACATCGTTAATAAAACAATTAGTGGGGATTCTGTTATTTAAAATACGAATTATAAAAGACGGAATTTTCTATAAATTGTAAAGGCCTTGGAATAAAAGCAAGCAATCATCCTAAGTCCCAGTGGGACATAAAAAGATCTGTAAAGCCAGACAATAAAAGAAGAGGACCCAGAAAGAAGCAGCTGCTCTAATTTCACCAAGTCTTAAGTGAGAACTAGATGCCAGTTATCAGAATTTCATCATGTATTATCTATCATTGTCAGTCACACAATAAGAAATATGCTCTAGTCAACTCCACTGGAAACGTGCACAGCTTTCATGATGTGCTATGGTTCAGTCATACTGGTCTGATCAGTTTGTGATCTTTATGACATCTCATGTCTACCTTCAGCTGTTGCTCCCAAGAGATGGAGTAACTGTAGTTACAGGACGGGCTTCGATTGCGGCACACAGCTGGCAGCTGAACTCACAGTTCAAGGCTGCTTCTGCTCTTGTTTTTCTACATGTTACATATACCCAAGTAAAGGTGACTTGTGAATCCTCACTTGGGTTTTCAAGTCAGATGCCCTGAGATGAAACTCTGGCTCTGAATCTTACTAGTTAGATAACCTTGGGGAATTACTTAACCTTTCTGAACCTATTTATAGCTTCCTATGATAAAAATGAGGAAAAGAAATACCTAATTTTAAGGTCTAGTAGTATGACACATGGTAGGTGCTTAATTATTATCAACATCATCATTATTATTAGATAACATCTTATTTTGAAGTCTAGACTTCTAGGACCAGTGAGTAAGAAGAGAGTTGTGGAACATGGGACAGCATTTTAGATAGGCTACAGTGATGGCTAGCTCTTAGCTCTTCTAACAAGTATTCAAGCAGGTAACAAGCCTACCCTAAATCAAGGACCTCAGAGAAAAAGATAAAAAAAAAAACCTTCAAAATCTCTTTGGCTATCTTTATGAGACTTAATCATCAGCTTTTAGTAAAAACCCTTAGAGCATACTATCTAACACTAAATATAGTTACACACTATAGATGCCCAACATATATTTAAGTGAATGAAAATGTGAATAAATCAAAAAAATCATTTTATAACTATTATTTTTTTGAACTGCTTTGGTCTTAGCTTTGTGGCTACATAAAGTAACTTACTGCTTCATAAATTGCAAAGGGAGAAAAGGTTTAAGAAAACTAAATTAGTTAGCTAGTTGTTTACATGCTTATTTTCCCCTACCAGATTACAACCCACATACTTTAGTCTTCTTTCCATCAGTCATTCAACTATTTACTGAGTGCCTGAGAGTAAATATGTAGTCCTGTGCACAGATGTTTCTATGTGGTAGTGCTATGTTTGTTTTTATTTTACATGCTGCATGTCTCAGCAGAAGAGAGAATACTTCTTTGTTGAGATAGATATCATTCTCTTTATGTGTAAACCCCAAGATAAGGCTTAATATTATTTGGAGAAGAAAATATTTTGAGTAAAGAGGAGAAATGCAGACCATTTTCAAGTACACTAAGATGAATAAAAAGGGGCAATGTCCCCAAATACACATTCCAAAGAATCACTAAACTGAACTACAAATGAGACAAGTCAAACACTAGTATAAGTTTGTTTACTAAGAAGCAAGCAAAATAAACCACCATTATTTTAGCTAGCATTGTTTCAAGTACGCAGATTTTCCAACTTCGTTAATCTTAGGCCTAAATCAATAATAGATTATTATGTGTAATGAATATCTTTTCTAGAAATCAGCTACAGGCTACTCCTTAATGGCTTTTGCAGATGGGAGAGAAACCTTCTCGTGACATGATTCAAATAACCAGCAAGTTTTACCCTGCTTATATGCAAAGTGAAGAGTAAACTAAAGGTCATTTCAAAAAGTTTCCATAAGCACAGTGTCAAAAAAGAATGAGTCAAATTAAATCTCAACACATGCACATTTTAAAAATGTAGCAGTATAATGCTCATTTTAGGTCTCACTACATTAGAATAATACTACATTACTATTGCTGTAGGGATTCCTTTCATTATCTTATTATTTATTAATATTTGTGGCAGTGAGAGCTTAATCAAAATCTTCATTTTGACCAAATCCATTTCCTTTAACTTATGTTCATTTATAATGTTTTCTGTTACAACCAGAACTTATTTTCATATTTTCATACTTGGAAAAACATACAGAACTTTTTTTAGAAAAAAAAACTGGAAACTTCCAGTTATTTTTCTAAGCAAGTTTTATAATGAATTCTCTAAACACCACTTTATAGATGCTGCACACGCCACTATACAGTAAGTTGAAGGCTAAATGGGATAGTAACTAGGTAGCATAATAATATTGGATATTTATAAGAGAATGTCTAGAACACCTCTATATCATCCTAAAATCAGAAATACCTGAGCATCTTAAAAATTATTCAAAACATAATTCCAGTTTTAAAGAATGGTATGTCATGTCAGAACAATCTATCAAGAAATTCTACAATTGATTACCTAATCACTATGTTAATAAATCATAGCTACAAAGGCAAA
Organism: Eidolon dupreanum; assembly: GCA_028627145.1. Taxonomy (NCBI): domain Eukaryota; kingdom Metazoa; phylum Chordata; class Mammalia; order Chiroptera; family Pteropodidae; genus Eidolon; species Eidolon dupreanum. Next base: position 19,912,465 of record CM053505.1, read on the forward strand.
CATATTACAGCTAAAATATCTAAGTTATTTCATTTTAAAAATAGAAATAGAGCCATGGTAAATCTATGAACTAAGAAATAAACTTGAGAACAGTGTTGGATTCCTTAGGAGAATCTTCATGTTGTACTATATGATTCACAACAGAGACTTTTTATTACACATGAGATCAATGGTCACTGCCTGAGACTTCAAAATATTTTTGTAATGTTTTCTACTCTATTAAAAGTCAGTAATAGGCACTCAAGAGTTGAATAAATGAGTGAGGGAGTAATAAATGAACCACTAGATCTACCACTATGTGATCTTGAGCAAGTCACTTAAGAGATTTGAATTAGACGTATTTCTAGCTTTCTTCAGCACTTTGGATAATTCATTATGACACCTCCATTCTGACCAGTCTTCATCAGTATAAGATGAACACAAACAGCAGGGGGCAGCAGAACACTTCTGCTTTTACATTTTTGGCTCAATCTACCCATCAAATCCTAAGAAATTTCATCTAGTCCCATCTTTAAACAGCTTTAAAAAATCCATCTAACAGCCTAGATGGTTCTGTTAGTGTCTTCATTACTGACAGTCACAAGTGCTTATTTTGTAGTCTTCAAATCAGATATGATTGATAGGGAAAATTGAAGGTACAAGAATATTTCAGTTTGAGTCAAAAAGAACAATATATTTAAGGCTATTCTAAATGAAAATTTAAACACACAAAATAATGTACTTGGCTTTTAGTCTTATAAACTCCTTTTCTTAATAGCTCCCTGACTTTTAGTAAAATCTCCATTATACATTAGTTGATATTTTAAGCCAAGCTGTGCTCCACAGAATAATGGTTGTTAAATTAATTAGTATGCAATTGACCTCAATTCAACTGTCTGATGTTTCAAGTTATACATTATGATTTTTCAGTATAACCATGTTTATGTCCAGACTTATATTTTTAAGGGTACATATATTGGATTTTTTTTTCCAGTTTCACATTAGAAAAAATAATGCACTTTAAGACTACCCAAGGGGGCAATACAATAAAGGGGAAAAAACTGGATTTGAAGACTGCTGGTAAATACATCTGCTGTAATTCCTAAGGCAACGGCCCTGTCAAGAACTGTTATTTATTCACGTTTTAGACGTTTAGAAATTGCCACTGTGCTCTGTGAAACAATTAACACACTAACAACTGATAACGTGATAAACCTTTAGCCAGTTTACCTTAAAAAACAACAAATGCCTCTCAACTTGGACATAGTGCAGCAACCACATTCTGCTTCTGCATGAGAAGGGAGGATGGTAGAAAGGTTCATGCAACTTTAATACCAATTTGAAAGTAATGAATATATTTACCCGCTGCAAAAAGCATGACAGCAACAGGTCTGTAGAAGCGCCTTCTGGATCCCACGCAGATAGAAATCAAACCCACTAGGAATGCAATGAGAATGATGGCAGCACCACCCAAGAGTAAAGCCAGAGTAGCAATCTGCCAATCTGGAAAGAAAAAATAAAAATATTGCTTTTAAGCATAAGTTCTCAAGGAATCAACAAAACTATGCTCAGCAGCCTTCACCTTGCTGAAGCTAAATAGATGTGAATATCCTTTGGGATTTAAAGTGTTTTGCAAAAAAATTACTATAAATGACCTTATTCAGAAAAGTTTCCTACATTAAACTCAGCAGAGTTTTTAGACTAGGGGTTTTCCAGGCTTTTCTTCCAAGGACTCTATTATAAGCATTCATACAAAGTTTGGTGCCCCCTCCATGACCTATTTTTATATTATTATTATTAGATTTTCTATTGAGCTACAAAGTTCACAAACCTTAAGTACAGAAAGTAGAGAACTTGCTGGACTTTTAATATATATACACCCAGGTAACTATAATCCAGATTAAGATATAGAACATCTCCATCACCCAGAAGATTCCCTCGTTGCTCTACCCAGTCAACAGTCACCTTCCTACCCAGGCGACTGATGGACATATATCATCATGGATTCATTTTCCTGTTCTTAAACTGTATATATATAAATGGTATAAAGTCTTTTGTGTCTGGCTTTTATGTCTCTAATATTCGTCCACGTTGTGTATGGCAATAGTGTATGTATGTATGTATGTATGTATGTATGTGTGTGTGTGTTTGTGTGTATATACACACACACACATAATTTTTTTTTTCTCAACCGCTGTCCTTTCTTGGAAAGTCTTCCTTCTCTGCACACACATACACGAAAAAACAAAAACAAAACTAGTTTTCATTTGCATTTCTCCCTTCCCACTAAAACAATATCCCCAGCAAATTAGCATCAGAAGGATGTGTTACTGTTTCTTCCCTCTCATTTCATTCTAATCTTACTACTACTGTTGTATTTACTACCACAGGGATGGCTTCTGAAATTAAATATTCCCAGGGAGCCAGAATGTACTATAACTGGCTGCTCAGCCCATTTCTTCATTCATACATGGAAACAGTAAGCATACATTGACCACTTACTATGTGTAGGCCTCCGTACATGCCCTGAATGGAACATAAACCTCATTGAAATTGCATTTGTCATTTCTTAGACAGAAAACTGGCTCATTTTCCATTCTGTAAGAAGAGTAAAATGTTCTCTAAGAAGCAGCAAAGTGAATATATGAAAGCACTATCTTGCTCAGGAAGCATCACAGAAAATGATACTGGTGAAAACATTCTTCAGTGGGAGTTGTTCAGAAGTCCCAGGATGCCTCTTCTGGCCCTCACTTTAATGTATGTGCAGGAAATGAAAAGACACTTTAATCCATGGCTAAATTGCAACATAGTCTATCCAAAGTCAAGAGCTCGTGATATTTTGATTCTGCACATTGAAATTATCTCTCCAGAAACCTTCCAAAGTGCACTCTTTGCCACTGTAGGATAAGGGATGAGCGGAAGGAGCTACAATACCCTATATTTTCTTCTTTTATTTATACTTGTATATCCCTGCCTCAAGGGTGCTCTTCCACATCCTCTCCTCCTAATAAATTCTGGATATGAGACACTGAATATGAACTCGCACTGCATTTAGGAAACAAACAAACAAAGGGAGAAAACAGAACAAATCCGCATTTCTTAAAATATAAAGATGAATCACAAGAAAGTGGAGAGTATTTTTTTATGTTATCTATTTGTAACAAAGCCATATCACTTCAAGCAAAAGTATATCTGGCTTTCAACTAGAGTTTAAAAGGATAGCCATACTATGGCTTTTTACTCCATAACAGCATGTAGCTTTGAGTTAAAAACAAAACAAAAAAAAAAAAAAAAAACAAAAGAATAATCCTTACATTTGGAAGTCTCTAAATTTCTTCAAAAAAGTTTATACATGGCACAATTATATTGCACATTAACATAATAGAAATCTTGAAAAGTTTAAGTTGAAATTTCTGAATAAGAAGTCAAATTTTCATCATATTAAAGAATTTGGGGTACAAAGAAAGTAATAAAATTCATCCATCCATTCATCCATCCAGTTCTTAGAGACTTTAAGACAGCCTATGTTGAATACTTTCTAGCTGTACTATCATTTTTATAATATGATTATTACTTTTAGCAACTTCCTATAAATTATTTTAAATAAATGAAAAATTTTAAAGTATTTTGTTTGACATAACTTAATATGTATTCATTTAAAAATACCTTAAAGGTATAACAGATTGCCTTTTCCTGATGAGTTCTTTCACATAGCCCAATAAGCATAAAATGCCACACATCTGAGTATTTCCATTTCCAACCTAAAATAAATCGGGAATTAATTTGATCACTTTCTCTACTTTAAACATCCTAGCTAAAATGCATATATTTATTTGCATTGTGTAAAGATAGCCTAAGATAGAAAAAAGCTGGCAAACGTTCCCTATGAAGGTTATGTGGGTCATGGTCTCTGCTGCAACTACTCAGCTCTGCCATGTTGTGTGAAAACGGCCATAGACAACACGTAAACGAAAACGCATAGACATGTCCCAATAAAACTTTATCTACAAAAACAGGTAGTGAACTGGATTTGACCCTCTAGGTGTTGTTAGCTGACCCCTGGTCTAGACTTTATGTACCATTTTAAATGCTGAACTTTTTTTGTAGGTAAAGGCCTCTCAGACAATAATAAATCATAATGAAGTCGATTTGATAAATGACAGATACAGAAGCACAAAGTGATGTTTATCCATTTTAGCAATAGAAAACTGCAAAAAAAAATAAAACCCTAATCTCCCATAATGTTGAACTTCTTTAAAACAGTAATACTTTATTGCATATGTAAAACCAATAAAATACAGCAGAAGCCACCAGGTGAATAACAATTATTAAAAGGGATGAGAACCTAATTAGGAAGAGAATCTCTTAACAGCACAGGAAATAGTTGTAAAAAGTAACTGAATACAACCAGTTCTGATTTTCTTCTAAATGTCCTTTTTTCTTTTTCTTTTTTTTTTACTGAGTGTTGTGGCTAAAGAGAAGAGTCACTCTAGACATAAGCATCACCACTTTTGTGTTATTGCTACCCTTCTCTTTGGTCCGTAACCATAGATATGCTTGCTAAAACAGAAAAGCCATTTTATTTTCCAAGACGGACTAGAATTGGGCCATGTCTGCCACTGGCCAGAGGCTGGGACTCAAAGTGAAGTATTGAAGCTTTATCTCTGGCGGATGGTGCCAAGTTTGGGGATTGCTGTCATTATATCCATTTGGAATCATTCACTTGGGCAGGCTGCCCAGGACCAAAGTTTTAACTTGCTGACCAGTTGAACATCAATCAGGAAGCTGAAAAAATGGTTCAATATGGCTACCATAGTAAAGGGAGCCCAGGACACTTTTTGAGGTTCAGCACTATGCGTTATGGAGCTGAAAAATGCTTGTGATGTCATGTCTTTCAGTAGACAGCTAGAATCCATTGCCCAAATATTAGGGCCTGCCTTACAAGTGAGCTAAATTCAAGCGCTATGTACATTGGCCTGATCCATTTCTCTCTTTTATATAGAACAAGACTAGAATATGGAAAATTTAAAAGTGATGAAAAATACTTCTACAGATACCTACTAATGGCCATTAAAATAAGTTTGGTTTCATGTTTACACAGAGAGATAATTATTTATTAAGTATAAACTTGACAAGAATACATATAAAATATATTGTTGTGTATTATAGGACTTAGGCAATTTTACAATAATGTGATAATAAATTACCAGAAAACCTGTCTCTGAACTAATGGTTTTTCCATTAGAAGGTTTGCATGCCACAAATACTTACTATCCCATATTCAGTGTTTGAAAACAAATTAAAATGCCATAAAATCCTCAATTTTCAGCCCCATTTCTTCAAAACAAAATCATCTAAGTTCTCCTAATTGGTTAATTTCTATATCAATCTTAGTTCCCTAATTTTATAGCCCTCACAGTATTTAGTCAGATGAAGTGTTAAAAGTCCTTAGAGATTTATTACTCTGCATTAGTTTTACACATTTCTATAAATGATATACTGATACTGTAGTGGAGCAATGAACAGAAACCAGCTCTGCAGAACATCAGTGGCCATGGTGCTGTTTTACAAATTGCATTGCTCTGCACAATTAAAGCTGGTCATTGTTCAATGTCAGACCAGCTGATTTGAAATCTGAGTTTGGTTTCTAAGACCCGAGAGAACAAGTTATAATCTATTTTGAGGAAATAATGTACATCCTTAGTCCATAAACCAGTGAGGGCTCAAATGGGCTGGGAAGAAGGTTTTAGATCTGGAAATCAAACTGGAAATGAGGCAGAATATATATCAGGTTCCACTTAAGAGTGTTTTGGCAAAGTTGACACAGTGCCACACTGGAGCTATTGGAACTGCACCTGGGGAAACCAAGGCTCAAGGTAAGTGTATATTTCTCCACCAGTGCTTTCTCTAACAGAAAAAAAGAAAAAGGAAAAGAAGAATGAATATATATATAATGTTATACTTCCCCTGTAGTTACAGAACAAAAATTGGGCAGTCCTTATGTCAATAATGAGGGGTAGCAGCATTTGCCACTCTAAAATATGACTTTTTGGGGACATTATTTTAAGCTGGTTATTTTTAAGAAAAGACTCGGGAAACAATGACCTTCCCTCTAACTGCCTAAAATAATTTAGAGAGTACTTGCTCCAGGAAGGGAGTTATCATCATAGATAATTATATTTTAATATGAACTAGGTGTGGTAGATAGGGAGGAACCTAGCAAGGCCCCTTTGATCAAAGTCCTCTCCGTGTCTAATTGTTAAGATGGTCCAGCAAACACTTGTTTACCAAACATTTGCTTTTCCATCTCCATGTGAATTGCCTTCTCCCCACTGAAGTCCAACCGCTACGCCCCGCTTCTCCTTAGCTCAAGATGGCATACGAGCCTCAATTACCCAATTTGTCCCCCAGCCCTATTCTTATGGAACTCTTGTACATACATATGTAATAAAACTGGTTACTTTCTCCTGTTAATCTGTCTCATGTCAATTTAAATCGTAGGCCAACCAGAAGAACTAAAAGGGGGAAAAAGAAGAACTTTAGATTAGCACACACTCCCTGCTCCACAATGATATAAAGTCCACCATTAATATGCAACTCGGGAAACTAAATTCAAGTCCTCTTTCAAGGTATTTTTATTAGCTGGCACCAGAATTTCCAACGTCTATAAATGCTTTAGTATTCTGCAAAATTGTGCTGACTTACCTTACAGTATAACATGAGACCGTTCTGAAATTGTCGCTACATTATGGAAATTCTATGGGCCACATTATAACTGTCAAATTGGGGAATTCATATTCCCTTAGGGAGTTCATGGTCAAAATTGATTTCTGATTTTCATGAAAGGCAAAATATTAAAAATGATACATTTTCCAGACTTTTGAGCCAAGGTTAATGTACCACAAGCTTTCCTCCAGCCATCTCATTTCGAAACCTTTAACTTGTCAAAGGTTGGCTAATTTATTTATCTCTGTAGGTATTGTTTATATATTGAGATTAGTTCTACTGTATGTAAATCCCTAAGTATATACAATTGCCACTTCTAGGAAATCAGATATAATTAAAATGCAGTGATGAAATATTTTTAATCTTACAAATTAAACTCCCAGAGTTTGGGTGGGATAGTATAGTATTTCCCTAAATGTATTCAATGTTTTAATGAATGAGTCTCACTTTTCTATAATTCTCATCACAAATTAAAATATTGATTTTTAATAACTCTTATAATCACATTTAAATTTGTCAGACAGGCATTTATATTTTCACTTCTGATTCTCCAAAAGAAAATTACATGAACCAAAATGATATACATGACTGTCATCAAAATCATTCACTATTCAGCCCATCATCTTGACATCATCCCACAAGTCATCCACAACATCTTCTTAATTTACCCACATGAACTTGATTATTTCACTCATCCTTACTAACATTTAGTTCTTCTAAACACCTTTATTCACTTGGACATACTTTTAGTAAAACATTTAAATTTATGTTATATTGGCGAGAACTCAGTATTATTGCTAATTTCATTTTACTATCAGGAATCATAAACATTGGGATGGTTTATATTTGTTTAAGGGAAAAAAAAAGCTCAGTTACCGAATTACATTTCAAATCCACATTGTTTCTGTAACATATCCATCTCTTCACTGAAGACCATGTCTTTTTCCTGACTAGCTCATGTTGTCAGAATTATGGCATTTAATTATTTTGATTAAACATAATTTAAGAATTTGAGATTAATGCTAAATACTTCTGAGTTTGGAGAGTAAGGCCATATCTTCATTTATGAAGAATGAACCAAAACAGTGCTGTTATTTTGTGTAACAGGAAGGTAACTATAGACTTAACAGCTGAAATATTTCCAGAGGTATCAAATGATATACTTAACTTTTCAAAGTTCGTTTGCATGTGGCAAATGAAGTGGGAAACTGAAACCATTACTGATGGAGTTTAAACTTTGTTGTTTTTTTTTTTTTTGGCTGAGTTGCATTCTGACTGAAATCCATCAGTGTTGCATTAATTTTCCACTATTCCATGAAATGTAGACACAAAGGCAATGAAAGAATTCTGATTCTAATATCAATAGTTAAAATAACCACCTTTTTTCTCCAACTAATATCAAAACTAACATTCTTCATGAGCAAACAAATATTTAAGACAAACAGCCATGTCTTTTATAAAATGATAAACAATATTAAATGCTATGTGTACTGTGCTGCATAAAGTGAAGTGAAACATCAGAGAAGTGCCGAGCCACAACTTTAATGACCACAACGCAGTTCAATTTTGCCAAAATTTCTAAAAATTCTAGGTATCTAAAAGTGCCAGACAGGTTACTACTTTTCAACCCATGAAAATTTTGTTTAAGTCTTTTGAGTTGTTTGGTATTGTTAGAAGGATATGCATCCTTTTTTTCTTTAACAAATAAAGGGAGCATTTTAGTTGTTTCACAGAATTCTATTTTAGAAAATTTGGTGGAAATGCAATTTATCATCTAAACACCATAATATATGGTGTTTCTCCCCCAAATAAAACCACTGTATACAGTGCTTAGCAAAGAACCTTACTATTAAAGCATGTTTCAGTATTTAGACAAAAAGAAAGACACCATCACTGCTAACAACTGCTGTTTCTTACCATGTACAATATTAGAAAGCTTTCATTAGTATTTGATGGTAACTAATATTATCTAATGGGTACTGGTATTTCTCAATAGTGATTTTTAATCATAGTATTTCTATAACATTCTGATGAGTTTGTTACATGGAACACTTTCTTCTCCACTCTTTGGGAAAAAAAAAAACTAAGAAGGCTACAATTTGGAAAACTTGGCTATTTGGAAAAGCAGAAAGAAGAAAACCCACACCAGGACTAGGAGTGGGTGACCTTCCTCTAAGCAAATAAAAAGCTTTTGTGATGAGTTTAGGGTAGCTAATAATAATCAAAGAGAAGACGGAAGACAACCAGTCACACACCATCAGTATTAAGACACCCCCTTAGTAAATATGGAGGGGGTGAAATTGGCAAGCTAGTGCCCCACCAGTTACCTGTTTGCAAGGCTCTTAGATGAGATCACTTCTATTACCCTACAGAAATCAAACTTATTTTTCCTCTTTTACAGCACTTTGTACATTTATATTATTTCATTAATTTGTTTAAAATAAACTATGTCATTCATCATCTACCAGCACAGTGCCTGGCACACTGACTGGCTGACTTTGTACCAGGATAATGCCTACTCTCTGCTAGGAAATCAATGAGTATGTTTCAATGAAGTTAGCTTCTTGGGTACACGTGAGAAGGTAGGAAAGAGGGGGGAGGCCATTTTTATCTGTCTTTAAGTCACCAAGTGGTGCTAGAAATAGATTCCAGGTTGCATTCACAAATCACTATGGCAGCATTTTGATGAACATTTGGTTTAGGGACCTTAAAGCACAACAGCAATAAAACCCTCTGTGATGGAAATTTGAGTTCTTCTGTAGGTGTGCCTTTTAATGCATAGAGAATATGTGATTCAGGGGTCTCAGCTTCTATTTTTTAACATCTTTTGCCTAATAAACATATATTTTGAAAAGATAGAATAAAAAAAAGACAGAATCAATGTGACATTATCCTGAAGTATGCCTCATTAAACTATCATTTTAAATCTTATAATAAACTGGTAGAGACTAAAATGACCTCCTAGATATTTCTTCCTGGTTCTTTGCCTCATTTTTGTAGGGTGTTTGTTTTGTGTTTTAATGTAAGTCTTTGGTGCCAAAGGCAAGACTACAATAGAAAATTGATGACCTTCTAGTGTTTCAAAATCCTACATAAATATAAGAGCAAAAAAGAGTAAGGAAAGGTGTCCTTGTCTAATTTTCAAGGGAGATGATCCACTACTTTGAAAAGACTGGTAAGATTTAATTGTCAGTGCCTTTGGCATGTGAGGACGAAATTTTGCTTAAGGAAAAATCAGTCTCTTTTAAAAAACAAATGTATATTTAAAATAAAAATAAAGCCAGAATGCAGTACTAAGTTGATCTAGGGAAATTTATATTCATTTAATCTGTTTAAGAAATTTACATGACTGGCTTCCACATACTTCTGGAATTATTTTTCAACTTAAAACTAGTTGTTTTAAAGTATTCTACCATGGAGAAACTTTAAAAAGGCTTTGTTGATTCTTAAGGACTAGCCATGGTAACAATGTAAATTTGATAATAAACATCTAAAACTTAACTAACTTATCAACATCAGTCTGTTTGAAGATTCTTTAAATTCTATGTGAAATCAAATCTAGGATGATAATCTTATAAAAAGTGGACATCTATTATTTCACATGTAATCCTTAACCTCTTCATCCAAAATTCCATATAGTATTCAACAATCCTTCAAACAACAACAGATAGTGATCTGCAACATCATAGGAAATTTTGAAAACCCACCCTGCAAAAAAGACGACGGCTAAGTACAATCTCTTTATTGAGTCTTTAACATCATGCCTTGCCTCGTTTCCTTAATCCGCATAGAAAATTTGATTTGGCGGGATTATTTAAAAAATCTTTTCTATTCCAAATGTGCTATAATTTTACCATTCAATATATGGGCAGTTATCAATTATATTTTTAAAAAGCACAAAAAAAAAAAAACAACTCTAACTCAAATAACTTTCTAGTGCTACAAAACTTGGCTTCTGTCTGGAATTTTAATGTTTTAGTATTCATGTACAAAGCATCTCATCAGACTTACAAAACTTTTTCCAAAAAAAGACTAAAACTGTGTCATGCAACATGAAGTAGCAGATCATCAGTCCAGAATCATAATCAGTTTGAGCTTTGGTCATTTGAGACTATAAATCAAAGATGACCTAAGGTTATATAGAGGAAAACGTTCTTCATTTGCAGATAGGTTAGGTTCTTGAGTTTGTTTGATTCCAAATCCAAAGTAACCGCTTACAAGTCAAATGACCAATCATTAAAGCCACGTGTTGGTTGAGGGAAGATTTTGCCGTACCCAAACATTATTTACATAATTGATTCAAAATTCTTAAGAAGCTATGCAGTTCTTGGTTTTTGGAGGCAATAAAGAATGCACATTTGCAGCAGGACTTCAGTGTCAAACTGTATGCTGTAAATGTGGCCCAACAGCATGTACTATCTTACATGCTCTTCTACAGTGTGACCTTGCCGCTGATCAAGATTTTCCTCCCCTGGAATCTGGGTTGGCCATATGGCTCCTCTGAGACTTCCCAGGCTAGTTCAGACAGAGCCTGATTCTCTTAGGACCTCTGGAGAAAACCACTCATCCTGTAAGAAGTCCAACTATCCTGAGACCACCATGCTAGAAAGGCCAGTCCCAGCTGAATCCAGCCTCCTAGCCATTCTCACCAAGGTGTCAAACCCAGTGAAATCATTTGGAAGACGATCCTGTAGTTCCATATGTTCCAGACCTTGGCCAGTCAAAGTCACCCTCGGCTATGGCCCCAGACATCCTGGAGCAGAAACAAGCAATCCTCATTATGCCCTTTCTGAATTCCTGACCCACAGCAGTCACAAGCACAATAAAATGATTGTTATTTTACACCACTAACTTTTGGGGTGGTTTGTTTCCCAGCAACTGGAACAGTCTTGGATAAAACCCATCTCTACCACTGATTAAGAACTTGGTACCACTTACAAAAATCTGTAATCTCCTCAAAAATATATAGGGATAACATTAGCTACATTGAAAGTTTATTGTGACGTGGATAATAAGATGTCTGGCCTGTAATAGTACTGAATAAAAGGTAGCTATTAGATAACAGTTTTGTGATCATGGCCAAACCAAGAGCATTATTAAATACTAGGTAATACCTATCAAAATTTCAATTTGAAACTAACAATGCACTTCATTGTTCAGTGCAATGAAAGTTTACCACTTTAGGGGGAAAAAGTCCTCGATTATTGAAAAAAAAATCACTTTGGGTTTTTCTGAATACACAATAAGAAACACAGCCCTAATGAGCAGGTACTTTCATGTACTTAATCTTCATAACAAACCATTTGTAGACATAAAGTTGTACAAGGTCACAAGATTGGTAAATGGCCAAGTTCATGGCAGTCTGAATCCAAAGTTTCATATATTCTCCAAACCCTACCCTGCTCTGCTACAGGACTATGTTATAGTATAGCACATATAGAAGTTCAGTGCAGTATTCAGATAAGGTATTCCAGGGACTTATTTTGAAGCAGCTATAATCTTTTTCACAAATATATCTAGTAGCACTGGATTTATCTATGGTCTCATTATTAAACAGTAAAGAAATTCCCAAAATGTACTCTTGACAGCAGGCCAAATCTATTGCTTAAGATATGTTTTTGTTTGTTTTGAAATGTTTTATGAAAGGCCAAGCTTCTCACACACCCATCAACTCCCTTAGTTGACAAAGATTGATCTAAATGGCTCCTTGGAGGTTACAATCATTCTATAAATGTGAGCCAAAGAGGAATTATATCTGCCCACAAATTAAAATGTCCTTTATAAAAGTCAATCTGGGGAGCTTGAAAATCTTAGATGTTAAAAGAAAATCATCATAAAGATCTTGAAATAAGTTATACTTGGTTTTCTCTGGTTTATTACTTGAGGAAGTTTTGGTGCTAAGTGCTACTCTTTGTATAATTTCCCACCCATCTAAACTGTGTATGTTAAGTAAAACAGCATTTGTTCTACTTCTGTTCTTTTTCAGGAAGCCAGATGAGGGTATAACTCCAGATGAGGTGTGACCTCCAGGCTTGCAGAGCTATTTGTAAACATGCATCAATATCAACTCATTTCAAGCAGCAAGCTGAACCAACCCTGGAGTAAATCTCATCGTGAGGTTTCCCAGTGAAATTCTGTTTCCAAATTAAGGTATGGCTTTAAAATAAGCACAGATGATACACGTCTGAATTCTGAATCACTGTATCTCAGATTGATTGTCTAAGATTTGCAGGTGTTTAGGCAGTTCGGTTTAGATAAACTACCAACTAAGACAGATTTTCTTATAATGCCCTTTAGAGTGGATTTTTATACTCTCATTTTAAAAAGTGAGCTACATATAACCACTCTTAAAAGAACCTCTTGTCAACTGAAAATAATAATATTCACCTGTTATTAGCATACAGTGGTGTGCACTGCCATTTCAACATTGCCAGTGACTCATGTTACAAACGCAGCTATTTTTAGGACGGTGCATGAATGATGTTAACAATACTCCCTGAAAAAGGCACTATTTGATCAAGTATTTTGTGGACAGAAAGATGGATAAATACACTTGTTATATCTCCAAATTACTCTCAGTAAAATGTGTTCACTTGGCTATCTGCATGTTCTTGTTTTTTGCTTAGTCAATAAATCACACAGACATAAAAATATCAATCTGCTTTATATGAAATAGCTACATATTTATAAATCTTAAAAAAGAAAGGTACAATCTCCCTAGAGGTTATATAGCATGTTTGATGTCAAGTGTAGGGTGGCAGCACTCTGTATACCCTTGAGTAATCCTATTTGCACTAAGGATTCTCTCGTAAGTGCTATGGCTGTGAAACCCTAACAACTATATTTTTAAAAAAAGTTTTCACAACTAAATGTGACTAAGCAAAAGTCTAAAACATTATTATTATTTTATTAAAAAATAAGATTAAGCATGTAGTAAAAAGGATTTATTAAAAGCCAAAATCAGTAATGGGGAAAACTATTCTTAGAAAGAAATTCTATGGCCGGCAGCCATGTGATTACTACTGATTCTAAACTTCTTAACAACCATACGCTATTATTTTTGTTTGTTTTCATCACAAATGAGAGTCAATTAGCCATTTTTTCATTTGTCTTTTTGGAAAACTTAAAGCTTAAGATAAATGCCTGGACTGTTCCCCTTACATTAAATTGGGGCACTGGAGAAAAACATTACGCTGACTGACACCAGGATTACTGGTTCGGACTAGAAGTGCTGACGCAACCTTCAATACACTAGGACACAAAAGACATGGTTCTGCTTTTGCTTAAAACTATAAAGCAGGTTATAAAAGCAGCAAACGACGCATATTTGGTACCAAAATTAAAATGCAGCTTTAAAATAATGGTCTGGGGGAAAGTTTCTATAGGAACTGGGCCTAAGTAGGACATAATGTCCTCAGTAGAAACATTCCTGAAATTTCCCTTCCGTAAATACAAGCTGGCCTCTTCACAGGCAGTTTTAATTCTAATTAAGACAAAGGTTTTTAATTAAGCCCTGATGATCCTGGTGAAGGGCCTTCTGTAAAACTGTCCATGATGGTTACTCCCGAGGTAATTCATTTCGAGAGACAATGAAGTGGATCTCTTAAAATCTTCAAAGAAGACATTTCCCTCCCTGCTTTCTGCTACTCCATACAGCAAACAGACAGAGGAGAGCTGCTGGCCCTTTGGAACAGGCAAGGAAAGGACTGCTCGTTTCAATTCAAGTCTCCCCCTTCATTTCAAAACACTGGTGGATAGAAGCTTCAAGCCCATGGAACACTGGAAGAATGCCGATTTTGTAAAGTGGAGAGCTAGAGCAATTTCTCATATCTTGTTTCCTTCCCCCACCACCACCTTGGGGAAGAAAAAAATGGATTGCTACTACATAAAGAAAGCCAAGAACTTGTTCCAGATAGCCTCAAACTAACCACCTCTACTCTCTACCCCACCCCCATTTGCTTATGAAGTATACTTTTTCTAGGATGAAAACTAGTTTTGAAGCAATATAAACTAAAGCTGAGTTTCAGGAATCCAAAGAGAAGTAAATGCTGGAGTATGAGTTTCAGCAAGAGGGCAGAAAAATGGGTTTAGGGGAAAACATCAGAAACTGTACCAGGCTCTGATTTTTACCGTGCCCAGTCCTATTATCACTACATTTGCATTAAGCTCCTGTCTCCATATTTTCTAGCCTAGAGAGGGAAAAAAATGCCGAGATAAATGGGTATGGAGGCAATTAAGGAAAGATTAGCAGGCACTGCATACTGCTCAAAAACACGAACTGGCTTCTCCCCATGCCCCACGTTCCTGCCAAGAGAAAAGGATCAGGGCCTGAAAAGAAAATGGGAGTTGAAGCTGGTTTCTTTAACCTAGCTGAAAAGTCTTTATGCAATCAGGGGGCTATTATTTCAGGAGACAGAAAGGGGCAAAAGATTCACGTTGCTAAGGAGACACTCTGAAGCTGGCATTCCTACATAAATTTCCATTTCTATTGGAGAGGGGAAAGAAAAGATATTTTCTCCAAAGTTTATTTGGATCCCTTGGTTACTGAAGAAAGGCATTTTACCGATTTATTTTATCTTTAGTTGTAAACAACCAACCCTGAAAGAATTAAAAGACCTAAATGTTGACCTCCTGCTGCCAACCAGTCCCCTCCACAGTGAATTAAGCAACAAAGACGAAAACCTTCAATGGGAATTTTGAAGAAATATCAAAGAAAAAGCCTTTTGTCAACAGAAAATCAAATTTATGGCAGAAACTTAACCAAGTGAACTAATCTCTCACATAACAAGAAACCAAAGACAAAAGTCAATCAGATTCTTGGAGATTTCGTGCTATTTCAACTTTCATGGAACTTGAAACGTTTCCAGTAGAGCTTTATAAATAGTCCCAGGGAAGACATGAAATTGTCACGAAGGAATTTAATGAGTTTCTCAGGAGTGCGTGTGTGTAAGTGTGTAAAATCACGGGCAGATCCACTCCCTTTATTCCCCTTTCTCTGCACTGATACACCAGCAGCTTAAGAATCAAGATTAGCAAGGAAAAGGGTTTGCAGCAAGAAATCGGAAGTTGGCAGAATTCGGCTAAGGGAGTAACTGGGGCGCAGAGGAAGGTAACTGGGGGTCGAATAGAGAGTAAAGGCCCCCTTGGGGCTGGTAGCCCCCGTGACTACCTTCTTCTCCACCCTCCATCCCATCCATTTGCAGTTTCCAGTGCTGGCTAAATAAACTATGAAGTTCCAGGCTTCTGTGAGTAGTTCATGAAACGAAAGAAAGGTTTGGAGAAGAGAGGGGGTACTTGGAGAGAAGAGCAACTCACAACCAACGACGGTGTCACCTAAAAAGGAAAGGAAATTAAGACTGTTCCTCTCCCAACTCTCCATATCCCTCAGAAATGTAAGGAAATAAAGTCCAGACCGAAACGCACTGGGGAAAACCCAGATAAAGTGGAGTAGAAGACGCAGGGACGTGGGCACTAAGACGTAAACTCAGGCAGATGCCTCCTGAGAGAGGAGGGAGAGCGCGGAAGACCGGGAGAACACAGAGCCTCCCGGTGGAGTTGGGGCGTTTTTGCTCTCTTTTAACGGGGGTGTGGAAGGCGCTGCATTTTTAACAAGGCCACAGAGTTCTCGCCTTAAATGATAAGTCACCCCAAATAGCATACGTGTTATTCCAGAGCCCCGGGAATGGCCACAGGAAGAGGGAGAGGGTGCGGGACGGGGCATTGGGTTTGGCAACCAGGACTGGGGAGAGGAAAGGGGTGGACATCAGGGAGGCGGCTGGAGCCCGAGGGTCCGCGAAGGGCCAGGATGGGGCGGACAAAGGCAGGGGACGCACAAGGTGGGGGGAGAGGCGGTGGCGGTCCTGGCAGTGGGGCGCGGGGCAGTCCGGGGAGGGAGGGGGGGGTCGCGGTGCGCCGGGCACTCACCGCTGCTGAGCGTGGACTCGCAGTGCCAGATGTCCAAGCTGGCGGGTTTCCGGCAGGACTCCCACAGGGACAGGTAGTACTGGTGGTCGGCCGTGACCCAGGCCGGGCTCAGCACTGCTCCCAGGTCCAGACACAGCGCCAGGAAGATGCACACCAGCCCCACCAGCTTCAGCGGAGTCAGCACCGACACGCGCACCTCCTCCATGCCGCTGCCCGCCGAAGCCATGCCCCGGGCGCCGCAGCCGGCAGGCCAGCCGGAGGCAAGGACGCCAGGCGGGTCCGGAGAGCAGTGAGCTCGACCTCTCTAGGAGGGAAAGAGCCGCACCGCCGCGCGCGTGGACTCGCTCCCTCGGGGCTCCGCGCCTCCGGCCGCGGCGAGGGTTGGTCTGCAAGGGCGGCCGACCAGGGCGGGGGTAGTCTTGCAGCTGCAGCGACGCCGTTCCCGCCACGGACCTTCGCCACCGGTCCCGCGCCGCGCTCTGCCCGCGCCCGCTCCGCCCCGGTGCAGCCTGGCTAGCTCCGCCCCAGCCCCTCCCCGGGCTGCGGGAGGAGGCACCAAGAGGGGCGGGGGGGCACTCCGCACCCCGGCGGCGTCAGGCTCCGGCACGCGGCTCCCTGCGCTAGAAGCTCGAGCCCGCCCAGTTCCTTTTTGGTGCGTGCAAAGCGGGTCCCACTCTCCGACTCTCGTGCGCGGCTCGCGCAGAGAGAGTCCACTTTCCCGGTGTCCGGCGCTCCCTCGGAGCCCACTGCGAGCCCTCCGCCCCCGACCCGCTGCGCCCCGCAATTCCTCGAAGCTGCCTGGCCCCTGGCCCCGCCCTTGGCTTTGCTCGCTCCGGGGTCGCCTCGTTTCCCGCCCCCAACCCCTGCTGTCACGTGGGTTGCCTTTTCTTAGCAAGCTGGGGTGGGTCCTTTTCTAGAAGGCGTCAGCTGTGAATTCCTAGGTTTCCTGGGCTGTGGCCCTTGGAGCAGTCAGACGTTCTTCAGTCTTTCAGTGATGTAACACCAACTCCACCCTCTCCGCCCCGTCAATTTCTTATCCTGGGGAATTTGGAAGAAGGAAGAGAAAAGTGGCAAAACGCATTTCGTTTTCTCCTTACAAACCCAGGACGAACCCAGTCTCAGACCCAGAAATTCCCCGATTTTCCCTATTTCCTAACTTTCCAAGCCCGCTGCTGCTTCTATTTTCTGGACTCGCCTCCTTTTGCGGCCCCTATGAAGGGCGATTGCTCTGGGAACGCAGGCGCTAAAATGGGAATGAAATCTTCTGAAAAATGTGAAGTAAACATTACTCGCTTCCCCGCTGCTGCGTTCTTTGTTGACTAAAATTGTTATTCATTTGGCTTTGCATTATGCCAAGTTGGATCTGAATCCCTTCCTGGGCATTAACCTGTTCTTGTGCCCCACAAGACCTAGTCCAGAGCCTGGCATAGGAAAAGTGGAATATCGTTAAGAAATCGGTTTACACATATTTATTGAGCACCTACTGTGCGCTACTGGCTAAGGAGTCAACCACATACAACCCTGACCCTGTTCTTAAGGAGATGCTCTATTTTTCTCTATACGTGAGGAATAAACGCCCCTTGAAACTGAATTTGCATTTCTGTGATTGACTAGTTCAGCTTGTGATTGGTAGATCATTTGTCTTCTGTATCCCTACTTTCCATTTTTTACTATAAAAGAAACAATTTATTGAATAGTAGATCATTGGGGGTAGGGGTGTCTCTAGACCTTTCACCATCTGGAAGATTTGGTGAGAAGCCCAAAATAGTGGTCAAGATCTGGAAAATGGAAGAAATGCCTTCTCCCTTTTAATGAAACACTGTCCTGGACACTGAAGGATTTCAAACTTTTTGTTAATAACCATTTTCCTTCTAATCATGTCTTTCCATGGGCTGACTATTTTTTTGATCCAAGCAAGATTTCGAATGTAAGAAACAATTGAGTTAGTGTCAAATGACTTGAGAATAGAAAATAACTCAATGTGAAATAAAAACCCCATGGTTTTCTTATGTTTGGAAATTAGAGAGCTGGTAATATTCCCCTACCCCTCAGTCATGATACTTACTGCCATTAATAAAGAATGCCTAGAGCACTCTGAGCTCCTTAACCTCTAAATTCTAACAGGCTCTTTGGCCTCCCAACCTCCCAAGGAGGAAGAAGCCTAAGTGCTTCTCCTTGAAAACAAGTTCCTAATGCACCACTGAAAAATTAAAAACCAAGATAATTAATACGGATGACCAGGCTTGTGATATTGTTCTTTTACCTGGATTTATGCTCATTGGCTGATAATGTACTTTTGAAAATAATATTTAAGAAAATTTCTTTCCTATGCTCTCAAAGTTAAAAGAAATCTTTTTTTCTTCAATGTCTATCACCTTCCTTTCATAAGTTTCATTGCTAGTCAGCCAATGTGTTTTCTTTATCTATGTTACTCCTAATTTGGGCTTTCTTCCTCTTCCACCGCTACTTTAGTCCCCCCCCACCCCTGTTTTGCTTTATTTTTCTGGCTTGTTCCCAACTGCTTCCTTGAGTGACTCCATCCTTCTTTGTACTACTTACAAACTTGTCTCTGTACTGTCTCCAAAACTAGAAAAATGAGCCATATTAACAACAAAAGCCAACTTCTCAAAATACTTTATTCCTCTGTTAATCATTTCTAGAATTTGCACAACATAATACAGATCAACCATTCGGTGAAAAAAAACAATTTCAAACTGATATGAGGCTATTTACGGTTACAATTTATCCCATTTTGTATGAATAAATATGTGGCCACACACCCTGTTGGGTGTTGTCTAATTTAGAGTATGTGTACCATAGCAAGGGCCGCCAACCCCTGGGCTGTGGACGGTCCGTGCCTGGAACACGGCCGCACAGCAGAAGATGAGCAGCCCGGGAGCAAGCAAAGCTTCATCTGTATTTGCAGCCGCTTCCCAGTGTTGGCATCACTGCTTCAGATCCACCTCAGATCATCAGGCATTAAATTCTCATAGGGACATGGGTCTCTGGTGTCAAAAAGGTTGGAAATTGCTGTGCCATAGTACACTTCAAATATCTAAAAAAATCTGAAAATCTGAATTCCTTAACACAGTTGTTCTCAGGTTTGAAGTAAGAGATAATGGACCTGCATTTACCCTAAAAATGGAAAAAGTAGAGTGGGGGATTCTAACAATTAATAAACATTAAATGAAAGCCTATCCAAAAAAAAAAAAAGGTATCTGGCTCTAGTGGAATGGGAAGTGACATTTACGGGGGGGGGTGGGTTGTGTAGGCAGAGGAAGGTAGAACCAAGGATTGAAAGAAACCCATATGCTAGAAATGATATGAACCTACATTGAACTGTGAAGAAAGTTAGAGTCCCTAGCTCAGGAGAATTTACTCCAGACATCTTAAAAAGCAGTTGTTGGCCTTGTACTATAGCATCACACAAAGGCCAGATCCGCGCCCCCTCCCCCACATTTTTCACCTGAGTCTTGCCTAGGGCACCATGTCACAACGGTCACCCCATCCCTGGACCTCAGCGAGGCAAAGGCCCTAACTTTATTCCACAGTATAGGAGCTCCATGAAAATTGGGAGTGACAGAACTCTGACTTGCAATTCTGTATGAATTGTGTAGCCAGAGAAAGGTAGGAAGGAGTCCTGACTGAGACTCTGAAGTGAAAGGAGAGGTCAGCCCCACGCTTGAGCTAGTCAGGTCAGAAAAACAGGGCAGAATGTGAGAGGTGAGGTCAGAAGGAAGAGATTGGGAAGTTTATCAGAAAAGCAATAAAGTGTCATGGTGAGAGGTAGAGGATGTGGAAGAGTTGGGGAGGAAAAGCATGTTCCAGACTTTGAACATGTCTTAAGAGAATAAAGAGAAGTAAATGTCATGTCTGCTCACAGTCTGTCAGCAAGGTTACCATCTCTACATTTGCTTAACAGTGGAAATGTACAACTACTAAGGTTCAATGGTTTGGGATAAACCAGAGGAGACTTAATCAGTTAGAAAGGGAAGATCCTATTTCAGGAATGAGCCCAGCAAATCTCATTCATTGTTCAAGTCACCAATCTCGTCACTATCACAGCAGTCTCTAGTCATTGTCAGTCCTGTGCCCCTCCTTTATGTAGGCACTGGGGAGTTGTCCTCCAGTTTTTCTGAATCCAAGTCACCATTCATAATAGAGTAGGCTCCATCCATCAGGGGCAGGACCATGTGGCTCTGTTCTTTGAGTTGTGCTTCTGTTCTCAAATCCTAGAAAGGTCTGCCTACACTGTAAACTTTAAGCACTGGGGTTTCATCCAGTCATGCACTGGTTAGACTTGTTGGCTCTCAGAGAGGAAAAAATAGAATGGATAGAAGACAATGAAGCAGTCATTAAAAGATTAGAAATATCCACCAGCTGTTTTTCTAGCGTAACAGATAATGTTGGCAAAATACATCAGAAATTAGAAACAAAGAGTATTTCAGTGATTTACTCTCTTGACTAAAATTCCATTCTGGAAGGATTCTGATGCATGAAACCATGATATAATGAGGCCTGCCTGCTATTTATGATAATAATGTCCAAAAGAGTTTCAGGTATGGTGTATTCTGTATGGTATTATTGAAATTTCTTGTTGCGTTGTGGCAAAGTTCTTGACCTACAGTTATCACAAATAATTTTGACTAGTAATTGCTAATTCTGCTTTAAAAAAATTGATGAAAATGAAAAATTCCACATCCAAAAATCTAAATTCCATCATTTTATAATATCTTCTCCAATTTAAAAATGTGTGATTTTGTTGAATCTGTTAGATTTAACTCAATAATAGTATACTCACTATTCATATTATGTGTTGATGTTTTGATTTCAAGTTAATTGTTTCACAGTAGTACCTATGACAAGAATAATTTAGACTCCCACCAAAAAAAGGAAATAAAACATGAGAATGAAAACACAAGAGGCCACTGGAGTTGAAGGATGATTAGTTTTAAATAAATATGCGTATTGCAGTGAAAGGAGTGTGAGTCAGATGCCCAGGAGGAAGGAATACAGGGAAAATTAGAATATTTCCTGTGGGATTAAATATAAATGATGTTTTTCATCTTTTTTCAAGCATCTATTTCCTTAACAACAATCACTTAGAGTCACAAATCTTCCTACATATTTATATTTTATTTGTATTCACTTATAGCTTCATGGAGAAAAACCAGGTATAAGCACTTCAAATACCTCATGACTGCATTTTAAAACTTTTTGTCTTTTTGTTTCTACAACTATAAATTGAAGCTTTTGGTTGCTCTGAAGCAAGTGCTTACCTACCAACATTTTCTCGTCTTGCTGGCATTTCAGTTATTCTTGGCCACCAACAGCATGATACATTATTTCTATATCTCTCCTGGTGTGTGATACGGTTGAGGACTGAATTGAAATGGAGCATGGGAAGTCTCAAAAATGGTTCCCCTGAGTAGCTGAATACTTTGGTAGAATGAGCAGGTTTAGCTTATGCCTGGTAGAGCTTGAAGGGGATTTGTGTTGAATCATGACTTAGCCGTTGACTTAACATAAACCAAGGGAAGTTAGAGAAGAGATGGAATCATCATCATCAGGAATCACCTTGGGAAATTGCTCACCTTTTCCATTGCTCTCTTTGGAGCTAATTAGCTAAGCTTTCTCTGTGACTTTAGATTTTACTCCAAAGCCATCTTTCGGCACTTCTTGGTGAGTTTTCAGAGACCTTTTACCTTAGACGTTTGAGTGAAGACACTTGTGACTAGACAGAAAAATTCTAAGAAATACCTGCATATAATAGCCCCCTTCCCAAATTAGACTGTGACAATGTCAGTTTCTCATCTCAAAAACAGTTTCATCCTTGATGATTGGCACTGTTGTATTATCTCCCATGTTGTCACTTTTCGTAATATACAGTCTTAAAATTGTCCTAGCTGGTAACCCTTCCCAAGTGTTCTGACAGGAACCATGTCTGTAGTGTAAGAAAGTTATCTTTCATTAGAAAGCATGGGTTCCTTCTCTCCTTTGTGGCTTGAAGGACTCATATTCTCTATGGGAAAAAAATGAACCTCAAATTTATTCATCTCAGGTATAGTGATGGCTCGAAGTTAATTGAAGGAAAGTCTGAAATTAAAAAAAGATTAAGTAGAAAGGGTACCTGAAGCAATTTATACTCACACTTCCAAGTAGAAGAATACAGTTAAGTGATTTCTCTTTGGAATTTCTAAAAGGTGGTCTAAAATGTCAGCAATGCTAGGGGACTGAGGCTAGTGGAAAAATGATCCTCTTAGGAATTATATTTCAGTGTAGCACTCACCTCTAGATTTCACCTTTTGAAATTTGTCTGTAAAGTGAGTAAGTAGTACTGCATGATTTGTCAGTAGTTAGTCAAAATTCAAATGTCAGCTCATTCAGGTCCAAACAATATAGGTGGGAATATCGAAATATGAAGATCAGTGCTTTTTGTCATTCACTGAATCATTTTTCCCCAACTTTTCCTTAGGCTATCTATTTCACATTTACCCCCTTCTACTTTCAAGCTTTATGGTCTTCAAAAAACAAGAATGAGAATCACTTTGAATTCTGCTAGACCAAAGTTAAGGTACTCACTCTAGAACCTGCCAACTATATGGATCTGGGTATGCCATTAACCTCATTTCTCTACTTTATAAAATGGGGTGATACTTATGTCTTTGGATTGTTGTGAGTATTAATGAGGTAATTTATATAATGTGTAATGTTTGGCATATGGTAAGCACTAATCATAATTATTATATTATTATAATCCAGATGTCAACTAGGGCCTTCTGGTCCCTGGGAGGTTTAAGTAAACTTGATTAGAATCTCTAAGTTTATGATCCCGTCAAGTCCAGAATCCTTTCCCAAATCCTTGCTTCTTCTATTCTTCCCTGTAAGTGGTTCTGCATCTAGTCAAATGCTCAATTCTGCCCCTAATAAACCTAGGTGCAGATGTCAGCCCCTTCACCAGTTTTCAGGAAAAACACATCAAATAGCATTATATAGTTTTGAATTTATGACACTTTTCTGACTACTTGAGAAGTCATGAGGAAGAGATTCTACACTATGAAAATTAAAGCCTTCTTCTATATCATGCTTGTTTCATCAGAACCCTCACTTATCCCTTATTTTTTCTGTCAGTCCCATCCCTCCTTCCTCTCCCCACCTGCTCATTCAGCAGATTTCATCCACAGTGCTCTCAATCCTCTCTACTGGAAGTCTGGTCCAAGGATGCCAGCCATACTGGACTTACCTGGGAGTTTGCTAGAAACGCAAATCCTTGGCCTCTCCCCAGACCCACTGATTCAGAATCTGTAGTTTAATGGTATCTGTAGTGATTTGTGTACAAGTTAAAGTTTGAAGAGTGCTTATTTTTAGGCCTCTCAGGGATCAACCACTACTGCAAGTAGCTATATCAAAGCAGCTGCTAAGAGAATAAAAAAAATTTCCATTTTCTTTCTTACTCTTCAGCACATTACGTGGTGACTAAGAAAATGGTGTTTCTTTCATGTCTACTTCTTAGGGGGGTCTATTTGCCACTAATTTTGGTCTCATTGGCAATGGTAAGTAAGAGTCATCTACCTTAACTGGCATCAGTGTGTTCTTGACACAATAGTTCTAAACCATCTTGTTTTGTTTTGCTTCCACTTCTGAGAGCTATGATTCTTAATGTAGTTCCAAGATTCTGATGATGTGTTTAATTGACTGATGAAGACAAATTATGATGTCTGTCCAAGTACACCTTAAAAACCAACTTTTAAAACTGAGGAATGCCGAGTGACTGCTGGCTTCTTGTGAATTCACTTTGAGACGTTTATGCAGCTTCACAATACGTGAATAAACCACTGGGGATCTAGAAGTAAAAGGCATAAGTTTAGTGATCCAAGTCATCTGAAAGAGTATCATGAAACAAAACACAAAAAGACAGCCTCAATGATAAAAACCATCAAAGATGGAGAGTCACAGCCCTGGAGATGATATCTCTAGGTAAAATAAGAGGATGAAGCTGTAATGCTGTGGTTTTAAACTGGCCACTTTGACGTTTACTCTCTGGACTCCTTTTAAATTCCTTATCTTTAGCCACCCAGTTATTAGATTTTGGAAACTTATATATAGTCTTCTTAATTGACAAATTCACAAATGAAAAATAGTGTGCTAGTAAACAGTGTTGAGAACAGAAACTGTCTGTGGAAGTAAAAGTAAGTTAAAGATGGCATCTGAGAAAATTGATCCAGGGGACATGATGTATTGAGAGATTGGATACAGGATTTCTGGTATGATGGAGAGTAAACTAAAGTGGAGGACAAGGAAAATTTACTTTAAAAATTATAAAGACTCAATTATATATGAGCAGTTGGCAAGTCAGGAATAAATAGAAGATAAATAAAAGTTATTGATTACTACAGTTGACAATTAATACTGAAGGACAGGCTAGTAACCCTTGCAGGGACCACTTTTTCACAGATGGCATAGAATCAGGGTGATTGACACCACCATTTTATGTTTTGACATCATCACCCTACAGAGAATTAAGCGAAACTGTGATTTCTGATAACCCTTTATTATTTCTTAACAAAATATCAACGATTTTGATAAAGCAAGACAGATAAAGCAGATTCTTAAACACATTCAGAGAAGTGCATTTTTCCAATATATTCTTCTATTCATTATCTATTAGAATTTTTCTGAAAATATTTTGAATAATTTAACCAATTCACTGTCACTTTTAATCTCTGGAAACTTCTTTGGTCATATGTTTTAATACTTTGTGTGTACCCAAGAGGAAGAGCACATATTTTGTGTTTGTTGTGCATGCTTTGGGTCTTTCTAGGTTTTTAACATATTTTTCATTGATGTGTGTTGCTGTTGCTCATGTCTCTCCTGGAGTACATTACTGTCTTAGAAATAAGCTTCCTTTTAGGAGAAAAACTAAATCTGGTTTTCAATATTTGCTCCAAGTTTCTGGGTGCAGGATCAAATAATATAAGAAAAATAAATACATTAAAGTTGTGCTTTGGAGTCAGCAAAACTGAAATAGAAATTATTTTAAAGAGTGTCATTTCAATTATTGATGGACCTGATGCAAAATAATTTCAGTTATTCCATGCTTCTTTAATTTTATTTATCATATCCTTTTAAATTCATGGTGTTTTCCTGATGATTTTAAATGTTTACTCCCATTCCCCAATTCCAGTGAGAGAAACAGAGAAAGATAAAGACAATTAAAAGGCATTTGTAAAGTATATATACATATTTACTCTTTCCCATTGAAAAAATCTTATTCCTTTTTATTCCTTTTCTGCTGTTGTCATATTTATTCTTTCATGTGATCCACATTCTAACTTTTTTTTGAATAAGCAGATAATGGATCTAATTATTTGAACACACACACAGAGCCCAAACTGTATTACTTGTATAACATAAAATCCTCATACATATTCTTATCTCTCCCCAGGAAATATGTAGAACTGTCTTTCCTTGAAGTATAGTCAAATTTCATTTGGATGTGAGTAATTTCATCAAACTGAAACCTCTCTGTATATTTTGAGGTAATGTTCCCACTGCCATTTTACTGAATATGTAGCTGATTTTGCCATTACCAAGCCAGATTCATGTCAACTAGCATGTCCTTAAACAAAAATTTAGGACAGAAAGACTGACCAACTATGTGTTCTAAGGGAACAACTAGGCAAAATAATAAAAATCTGGAGTGTCCTGCAAAATCCAGACACGAGATTGCTGAATCTGTAGTGAAAAATGTTTACTCTGTCCTTGATCTCATTTCTCAGACTTCTTTACTATTGAACCCAAATATTTGAGGAGCTTTGTCAGCACTCCATTTTTCTTTCACTCTTCCAGATGGTTTTCCAACCATGCCTGAGTTTCTCAAACTGCTAATGCTATAATGTTTAGTCTTCTAAGGCATTTCTTGCCTCCTAATCATCTCTTCTGAGAAGTATCAGAACAAATGTAATATAGTAAATTCTGTGTATAAATGAGGATAGGTGGGTGGTAACCATTAATAGTGCTTTAAATGGAAAGAGATCGGAAGTTATTAGCCTAGATTAAGTTAGCATTGACTGTATTCTGAATAATTTTTTGACAATGACTCCATAAGAAGAAAAAGTTTGGAAAAGCATTATGTAGAAAAAAAAATACATAACACCTGTTTGAAACAACTAAGACAGGTGGATACTAAAGAGTGAAGAATTGGAAATGATTCCACCATTTATTGGTAACCCATTTGTTTGAAAAAAGACATATTCAAAAGGCAACTTACAGAAAGTAGAATAATGGTTGCTGGAGGCTGCAGGGAAGGGAAATGTGGAGTTATTGCTTACTGGGTTTAGAATTTCAGTTTTACAAGATAAAAAGAGTTCTAGAGATTGATAGTGGTGATGCTGGTACAACATTTCGAATGCATTGTATTCAAAATGATTAAAATGGTAAATTTTATGTGTAGTTTACCACAATAAAAAAGATTGGAAAAGAAAGGCAACTTAATTTTTTTTCTTCCCCCCCAAAGGCTCTTTAAACATTTTCAGTATGGGGTAACCTTCTTCCTCTCTTTGTTGAAATCTCTTACAGAGCTCATGGGTGTCTGTTCATTGACTTTCAGGTAATAGAGAGTCCCATGGACTTTACGTGGCAAATACAATCTCAATTCAGTGATTAGAATGTCCAGATGCAATGTATTAATCAAAACTCTTAACTTCATTTAGCATTAATGAAGTAACTTCTTTGTAGCTCAGACTTGATTAACTTCTTTGTAGCTCAGACTTGATTCAGGTTAAACATATAAACCTACCCTTTTTTAAAAGGAGTGTTGCTTTCATTCTAGATCTATTTTTATGTCGTTGATCAGGCTGAGGGGGTTGAGAGATATGGAACTGGTCCTACTTTGTATTCTTTGTAAATTTAGTAATTGGAAGAGGAAATCTTTGTCAGCCTCACTCTGTCATCCCAATGTCTGTTCTATTTGGTATCTTATTTAAATTTGAGGCAAGGGAACTTCCATTATAAGACCTTATTATAGTGTGCTTTCAAGTTTGGCCAGAAGATTGAGAAAGAGAGAGGATACTGAGGACACCACTCAGATGACTGATAGAGGACTGTCTGAGACTTAAGTGTTTGGACATATGTGTATTAATGAGCTAGTGTGTGAAAGATGTAAGTAGCTCCAAATTAGATTTCATTGCACATGATTTTATTAATGTTATTACTAGCTATAATTTATTGAGGGCCTACCAACTTTAGCATTTTCTAGGTGTTTAACACATACTTTTGAAATTATTAAATGAATATAACCACACAAAGAAGTAGGTGTCAGGTGAGGTAACTTGGTTGCATAAAGTTTGAGTCACTTACCTAAGGCTACACAATTAAGTTAAAAAGCTGAGATTTCTGTCTTATGTCATCCAAAATTGATAAAACATCAAGATCACTTCATTATTCCCAACTAATTTCTTTACGAAGATGCCTAAAGCTATGTTATACACAGAGAATAAGATCACTTTGTGTGAAGCATGATCTGCATACTAATACAAACCAAAAATCTGTAAGACTGCTGTATTAACTAGGGATGAGTGAAAGCATCTTAAATGAAAGATAGTAAATGTAGGGACGGGCACCTGTGTTTCCTAGTTCAGATTTTTCTTGTACCGTCATACTTTATATGTCATTTTAATGTAACATGATCTCATGTAAGAAACCTGTTTGTACTCAACCAAACAACCAAATTAACTAACACTCTCTACTGTTTCTGTAAAGCAAGCCAACTGAGGCCCAAGGCATACTCAAGACTCAGGGCTAGTAGGTTACTCTACTGTAAGCCCACTTCCACATGCAGATAAATGTTAACTAACAACTATTTGTGTTTGTTATGGTAACTGTTGATGGTGTTTGCATATGTTCTGGTAATTGTCAAAAACAATGGTAAAAAATTGGAAATATTCAGACAAAAATCTGGATGCAGTCCAAACCCCAAATGACTCCTAAGTGTCTAAGTGCATTTCTCACTTAAAAAAAATCAGATAATCATTTATTCATGAAAGATATTAGGAGAGTTCCATCAGTGAACTCATTCAGAGGAGGTATCTTAAGCCTATATCACAAGATTGGTAAATAGGAACTCAGTCTCTGAGGAGGGCCCATTTTACTTTGAAGAACAAGTACTAGGAATATGAGTGAGACATTAAGAACACACATATGCGAGCACACACATACAACTATAAAATTGGAACCCTAGACCAGGATCCTCTTGTGTCCCTTAAAGCAGGTGTCCTCAATCCCCGGACCGCAGACTGGTAGCAGTCTGAGGTGCACAGCAGGAGGTGAGTGGTAGGTGAAAGAGTAAAGCTTCATCTGTATTTTCAGCTGCTCCCCAGAGCTAGCATCACCGCCTCAGCTCCACATCAGGTATTAGATTCTCATAGGAGCACTGGTCCCTGGTGCCAAAAAGGTTGGGGACTGCTGCATTAAAGGATCCAAACCACCAAAGTCTTCACCTCAGCAGTGGATAAGCAACCATCAGACGTCAGAGAACCAGAGTCAGCTGTGACACTATATGGCAACAACATAATGGTATTAGAACAAGCCTCTCTAGCTCTCTGCGAGGATAGATTTTGGAAGAATAATTGATTTTTTTTTGCACCAATAAACTCTTCTTTTCTTGGTTAACGCATGCTAAAGCTTTCAGAAAGGAGAAATTGGACATATTGCTAATAAGAACGTGAGGTTTTAAACAATCGATTTGAAAAATAAAAAAGATATGACCTTATTTATATCCCAACTGATTGAAAAAGGTCATAAATATTAAATCCCATTTTAGGAAATATTGTTAGATTAAATATGAAATGGTCTGGTTATCTTTCCAAGACCAGAAATAAATATATTTAATATCCATTTATTTGCAAATATAAAAAGCTATGGATTTAAAGAAACTGATTTGTATAAAAAGGAATTATAATATCTACATTTATGTTAAGGTTATTTTCTTGCTTTTGGTTTGCCTGATAATTTCACTTATAGGTAAATATCCTAGAAAAAATATTTATAATTTTAATAATAACTTTGTTGTTTTGATATTGCAGTTGGACTGATATTTGTAGTCAGCTCCATCCAAGTTAGTTGTTTTTTCATCACAAAAAATCATGTGAATGTACAGTTAGAGATGCTAAGCTAAAGTAGGTGCATATGCCCCTTCCTCCCTTATGAAAGCACAGGGCAAGCTCTGACCTTGGGTCAGGGCATTACTTGTTCATGGGCAGTACAATGAGTGCAGATAAAGGGGGAATATAAGAAACTACATCCTGGGGAGAAGCCAGATAGACCATGCAAACAGATTTTCAACCCTAAGGTGCCAGTCCAAGAAGTAAAATCCAGGTAAATGGCAGCTAGATAGAAATAAAGGAATGAGATAGAAGGTAGAATGGAGAAAAATTCTCTGAGAAGAAGCAGTAGCTGCCATGATCTGTAGAAGGCATCCAAGACCTCACACTGTTTGGAACGGTGCTTTCATAGGCTCTCCAATGGCCTGAAGGGCAGTGGGTAATTTCTCAGCTAAAGACATATTTTTCAGTTTCCATCATGTTTGTATACACTATTCTAACTTTGTGAAAACACCACTGGGCATGGGTGAGGTGGAAATAGGTATTGTAGCATGGTGTAGTTAAGTCCTTAGAGGGGGTTATGTCCAAATCACCATAAATATTGTAAATAAGTTCTTCTATTCTAGAGAAGCAAGTCTGCATCTGACATCTCTGAGAAAACTGCCAATCCTAAAACCATTTTTCTTCAAATCACATTTTTATTATGAAATACAGCATATTTACAAAAGAGATTTATATCAATTTAACCAATAACAATTAAATGAGTGCTTGTGTATCCAACACCAAATTTAGAATAGAATATTAGCACCTCAGAGCCTCCTGTATCAAATATATTTTATTGATCTATTTATATGATCATGTATTTTCCTTCCTATGGTCTATTAATGTAGTGAATTTTATTAACATTTTTATTAATATTAAAATGTTTCCTGGGATAATAACAATTTGACAATGATGACTTTTCTTTTTCAATAAGACCGTATACTCAGATTGGTGGTAGTTTGTTTATGAGTAGTGGATCTACATTCATGAAATGTTCCTAGAACTTTCCATACTATGCTCTTTGGAAGGAAGTCACTATACACGGTCCACAATGAAGGATTGGAGACTTATGTTCCCTGTCCTTGAAGGAGGAGTATTTACATAAATTATTTGCAATTCTTCTGCACAGGAGACTAGTTTCTTCTTCATTCATTATTTGTTCATTTAATCATTTATTTATATCACTGTGGACTCCTGGATATTTATTTTATACTTTGAGTTACAATTCAATACTATGTTATTTATTTTGTTACTCAAGTGTTATCTCCTATGTTCCTTTGAGTACCTAAATCATTGTGCAATTTTGTTTTGCTTTTTTTCCCCAAAAACTTCCTTTCTTTTTGACACTACAAGATAGATGCTCTAGGCTCATTGTTTATATTTTTAGCCCCAGTCCTATAATCAGCGACTTCCCCAAGGAATCTAGTCCTATAACTTCTTAATACACTAGTAAGAAAAAAAAATTTTTTACTACTAAGGTTATTCTGTTATCATCAAATGAATTGGAGACAGTAGTCCTTTTTCTCTACTAGAAAACTTGATTTGTTGAAATTCTTTGTTATTTCATATTTTATGGAATTTCCCTGCAAAGCCATCTGATTGTAGTTTGTTTTTTTTTTTTTTTTGGTAGGATTATTTAAACTATTGATTCTGGGTTTTAATGGTTTTCTATTTTTTTCTAATTGAACCAGTTTAGGCATTTTTCTAGAAAATGTTCTCATTTCATCTAATATTTGTAATTGATTAACAAATTATTTATACTTTTTTTTATCTTTTTAATCACTGGAGTACATGTAGTTATGTCATCTCTTTCACTCCTAATATTGTCTATTTTTCCTTCACCACTGTATCTGTTAATATTATCAGAAATTTGTGCAAGTTATTGGTCTCTTACCTTTTGCTTCTATTTTATTTATTTATGATCTTTGTTATTTACTCCTTATGATTGTGGGGAGGTTTATTATACTTTTTAAAAAAATATTCTTAAGTTGGCTGCCCGATTAATTATTTTTAAATGATTCTTCTTTTCTAAGTATCACTTTAGTTATATTGCATGGTTTTGACATGTATGATTTTAGTCAGTTTGAAATATTTTATAATTTCATTATGATTTTCTTCTCTGTCTCAAGGGTTATATAAAAATGTGCTTTTAAATTTCCAAATTCATTCATTCTTTATTTATTCAACCAGTATTTATTATACACAGACAAAATACCATGAACTGCTCTAGTCACTAATGACATAACAATAAATAAAACTATAGGCTCTAGGAGTTTACATTCTAGTAAAGGGAGATATGATAAAATAGTAATATTTTAGATGATGTGAAACGATTTAGAGAAAAATGAAGTTGGAAAGAGGGATAGAGAATGAGTTATGGGTAGGGATTGAAGGCCTCGGTAACAAGTAATATTTGTAACATGGCCTAAAGGAGATGAAGGAGTGAATGAGTGTTCAGAAATCTGCAGGAAGGACCTTGACAGAAGAAACAGCAAATGAAAAGTAAATCAGGCTTACTGTGTTAATGAGACCACAGAGACCAGTGGGCCTGGAGCACAGAGTGAGAAAAGGGGTAGGATATGAGTGAGGTTGGAGAGACAAAATTGGCTGGAGTGATAGGTGAGAGGCCTTGTGGGCTACTGTAATGACATGGATTTGGGCTTTCACTTGTAGTGTGATGTGAAGCCATTGGAGAAATCTGAATTGAGGTGACATAGATTTCCCCAGGATCACTCTTGTTGTGAAGTTAAGAATAGATGGAATAAGGACAAAGGGGAAGCAAGAAGACAAAATATTATTGTCATTTCCTTTGTATATTAGAATATGGTCAGTTTTCATAATGTTCCTCAAGTTCTTGTAGAAAACATATATTCTTTAGTCACTGTATGCAATATTACATATACATCCCTTAGATCAAACTTTATTGTGGTGTTCAAATCTTCTGTATTCTTGCTAAGTTTTTATATGTTTATACATTAGTCACTATAGATATATGTTAAAGTTTCCCGATATGATAGAGTTTTTAAAATTTCCCATTAATTCTGTCAATTTGTGCTTTATATAGTTTGAAGCTTATATTATTAAGCTCATATGAGTTAAGAATAACTATTTTCTTCTGGCAAATTGAAATGTTTGATCACTATGTAAGACTCTCTTTTTATCCTCAATAATACAATACTAGGAAATTAGACAGGTGCTATGACAGAGAAATGGATAAAGCACAATTCCTGATGTTCTTCCTGATTTCTACCTAGTCATTAATCTTCACTCTGACAACCATAGAATGTCATAGAATATATACTAAAAATCTTATGGAATATGATCATCAAAAATCAAAATCTTTTATAAAATAATGACAATATAAACTCTTTGATAAAAGAAGTTTATTTTCTATAAATAGTTTAGATTTCTAAAAAAGCAAAATATTATTTCTATATTCAAGGTGCTCACTGGATGGTAGTCCCGCCTGACCAACCAAAACATAAATTAGATTGGCACAATGGATAGAGATTTATAAAAAGCACTCTGAGATCACATAGGCAACATCTTTGATCCAGTATCATGCTGCAGAGGTGTTGAACCATAAATGACTTTGTAGAAAAATGGGATATTAGGTAGGGGAGAAACAGTTGGTGCTTATCAATTCTCCTTTCTGTATTTTACAACTTGCTTTGCAGTTAGGTTATACTGTGTGATGAGTTATGGCCAACAATGAGTGAAAATAGCCTAAGTCAGTTCTTAAATAAGGCAGTTAAGAGTGGGAGTTCCTCTTTCATCGCATTCTGCCTGCAGACATGAACTAAAACACTATACGTTCAAGATGGTATGGCAGCAATATGGAGTAAGACTGATCAGTCTGCATTAGACTTAACAAAAGTGAGAAAAAAAAACACTGATTGTATTTAGTTATGAGATGGGCTAAAGTTGCAGGTAATGTTAACTACCTAGATTGATTAGCTTGGGATACTACACCTAGCCCCCTAACAGCCTCAACACTGGGATTTGAGAGCAAGTAGTTTATTTGAGAGGTGACACCAGGCTACATCCATCAGTGAGGAAGTAAGATGATCAAGACGGGATAGTGAATAACAGGTTTGTTTTTAAGCAGATGCTGTGGATAACTTGAATTTGATCCTGCTGGGGAACTCTGAGGGACAGTGTAGAATATACACTTCAGAGTGATTCCTAAGTGATTTCTAAGGGGTGAAGGAGTGGGAGTTTTTTTTTTTTTTTTTTTTTTTTTTTTACATTAGCTCCTATTAGTTGTTGCTTGAGGGTTTCTTATGGGAGGTGTGGTTTCCACAGCACTTTTTGCCTGCCATACAGGTGAGAAAATGGACCGTGGTGGACTGAGAGAGCTCTCAATCACAGAAATGCGGGTGGACACAGCATGTTTTCACTCGTATGAAAGGCACAATGCAACATGACGTAGCCCAGGAACCATAGATAGTTGGTGGCTATTGAAGTGTTATGTGAAAGGCTGGATGGCGTGAGATAGGGCTGAAAAGATAATATAGTGTCTTGTCATTAGAGGCGCTTGTTTGCCATATTAGGACCTTTTATCTTTTGTCTAATGAGTAGCAGGAAGCTGTGGATTGGACTATAAGTGTAGGAGTGGTGTGGTCAGATTTGTACTCTAGATTGGTCACTTTGGAGGTGTTTGGAGGATGGAATTGAAGTGGACCAAGTCAGTGATTGTTACAGCTCTCCAGTGAGGAGACCACAGGACTTGAAACTATGACAATGATAAAGAGACAATACTGATAAAAGCTAATATTATTTATCATTCAGTATGTGCCAAATACACTATTAGTTTTTTACATAATAAATCCTTTAATGCAACAACTATATCAATAGGAATTTTTATTATATGTATTTTTGAGGAAACCATAGCCAATAAAGTTTAAGTACTTTGCTGAAGATCAGAGTTAAGAAATGGATGACCTTGGACACAAACCCAGGATTTGTTGTTTTGGAGTCTATACACTTAATATACTCAATAATAGCTGTAGGTCAAAAAGAATGGATTTCCTAACATTATCTGGTAAAATGAGCAGATTGTGGTGATTTCTTTTAAGGGAGAGGATAATGGTACGGATGACTTTCAGCATTTCTACCACAGGAAAAGGTAAGATGCATGTTTATAAACAATATTTTTAAAAGAAGAGAAAATTATTTTTTTGCTTAAAATGCTGCTAAGAGGTATTTATTTTAACAACATAAAGCTTCTGAAGTTTATTTTATCCCTACAGTCATAATAAAAGAAATGAATCCTGAATTGCACCAATTTCTTCCAAAAAAATCTAATGCACTAATCTGTGGCTGAACAGCTAAAATATGAACTAGCTCAATGGCAGGTAGTATAGTATTTTGTTTACTGGCAATTTGGCAGATAAGAGTCTTTCGACCTAGGAATAAATGGCCCTTTAGGCAGGAGGGGCTTATTTTTGTCATGATGTGAAAAGCAAACATAACTATGGATAAGACTAGTAGCCTTTTTTTTAGTTTATTTTTTTTTGAAGATTTTTTTAATTAAAGCATAGCTAACATTTGATATTATATTAGTTTTAGATATACACAATAGTTATTCAACATTTATATACCTAAAGAAGTGATCACCATGATAAGTCCAGCAACCCTCTGATACCATACAATGCTATCACAGTATTATTGGCTATATTCTCTGTGCTGTACACCATATCCCCATGACTGATTTATTTTATGACTAGAAACTTAAACCTAGTAGCCTTATTTATAGCAGTCATTTCACATAGTTTTAAACTTTCAAATATTTTTCTTAGAGACAAAAACATGCTACACTTCAAGTATTCTTTCTTTAAAGATAGCTGAAATTCTATGGAAAGTGAGCTTGATTGTTACTTTTGGTAGTACTGGTAGCCAAATAATCACCACGAGTGGTGGTGTGGTTCTACTGTATAGACTGAGAGTGATAGTCATTCATTCTTCATTTGTTAAGTATATTTCCTGAGATCAATGCTCTAGAAATATATTTCACAGGCTATATGAATGGTATTGGTGCAACTCATTAAATGTTGTTAGGAACTAACATTCCCTTCTAAGAGAATGGTTAGAACTGACAAGATTCTTTTTGGGCTAATCTAGGTATAATATATATTTTTTCATTGTGAAAAAAACACAGCATGAAATTTGTCGTCTTAATCATTTTTATGAGTACAATTCAGTAATGTTAAATATATTCACATTGTTGTGAAACAGATCTCCAGCACTTTTTCATCTTGCAATTCTGAAACTTTGTACCCATTAAACAGTAGGTCCCTTTTCCTCTCCTTCCCCAGACCCTGGTAACCACCATTCTACTTTCTGTTTCTATGATACTTTAGATACATCATGTAAGCGAAATAATACAGTGTTTATGTGTTTGTGGTTGGATCAGTTAACTTAGTATTATGTCCTCAAAATTCATCCATGCTGTAGCATGTAACAAGATGTCCTTCCTTTTTAAGAATGAATAATATTCCATTGTATGTATATACCATATTTTGTTTTTCTATTCATTTGTCAATGAACATTTAGTTTGCTTCCACATTTGCTTTAGCTATTGTAAATAATGCTGCAATGAACATGTGGGTGCAAACATCTTTTTGATACCCTGCTATCAATTCTTTTGGATATATACCCCAAAGTGGAATCACTGGATCATATATTAGTTCTATTTTTAATTTTTCAAGGGCTAGCCTACTGTTTTCCATAGTGATTGTATCATTTTACAATCCCTCAAAAGTGCACAAGGATTCCAATTTCTCCACACCCTTGCCTGCACATGTTGTCATTTTTTTGATGGGAGCCATCCTAATGGGTGTGAGGTGATATCTCATTGTGATTTTAATTTACATTTCTTTGATGTTCAACATCCTTTCATATGTTTGTGGGCCATTTATATATCATCTTTGGAAAAATATCTATTAAAGTCCTTTGTCTATTTTTTAATTGGATTATTTTTGTTGTTGTCAGGTTGTAGTTCTTTATATTCATGATATCAATCTGTTATCAGATACATGGCTTGTAAATATTTTTTCTCATTTGGTGGGTTGTCTATTTATTTTGTTGATAGTTTCCTTCGAGGCACAAAAGTTTTTAAGTTTGATGTAGTCCTATTTGTTTATTTTTACTTTCGTTGTTTGTATTTTTGGTGTCATATCCAAGAAATCATTGCCAAGTCTAATGTCACAAAACTTTTCCCCTACATTTTTTTAGGGTTTTTTTAGTTTTAAGTATATTTAAGTCTTTAATTGATTTGATTCAATTTTTATATATGATGTAAAAGAAGGAACTATTTTCCTTTTTTACATGTCAATATCCAGTTGTCTCAACACCATTTGTTGAAGAGACTGTCTTTTCCCCATTGAGTGGTCTTGGGACTCTTTCCAAATATCATTTGACAATACATATGAGGGTTTATTTCTGGGATCTCTATTTTATTCCATTTGTCTATTAGTCTGTTTTTATGCTAGCACCACACTATTTTTTATTAGTATAGCTTTGTAACATGTTTTGAATTCAAGAAGTGTGATGCTTCCAACTTTGTTTTTCTTTTTTAAGATTGTTTTGGCAATTTAGGGTCCTTTGAGATTCCATATAAATTTTAGGACTTTTTTAATTTCTGCAAAAAAACACTGTTGAGATTTTGATAGAGATTGCATTGACTCTGTAAATCACTTTCGATGGTATGGGTGTCTTAACAATATTAAATCTTCTAATCCATGAACACTGGATGTTTTTCCATTTATTTATGTCTTCTCTAATTCCTTTAAGCTGTGTTTTGTAGTTTTCAGTGTACAAATCTTTCATCTCCTTGGTCAGGTTTATTCCTAAGTATTTTATTCTTTTTGATGCTATTATAAATAGAATTGTTTTCTTAATTTCCTTTTTGCATTGTTTTTGTTAGTGTATAAAACACAACTCCTTTGAGTGTCTTGTGTCCTGCAACTTTGTTGAATTCATTTATTAGTTGTAACAATTTGTGTGTGTGTGTGTGTGTGTATGTGTGTGTGTGTAATCTTTAAGGTTTCTTACATATAAGATCATGTCATCTGAGAAAGTAGATATAATGGTTTTGAAATGCCTAATTGTCAGGGGGCCTGACACCACAGCATTGATTGTAAAAGTTTATTATGATTAACTAATAGTAAATTTTTGTCTATTGCTCTATCTAGGAAAAGAACTACATTGAGCTTTAATTTCAATGTCAGAAGAGCTGACATCAGACCGAATCTAAAGTGAAGTGATGATGTATCATTTCTATTTACTGATTCTAATTACTGTGGTTTCTATTTGCTGACACTTTTATATCAATAAATAGAAATGAAGTTCATGTTCTATAATCCCCAAAATTATTTTTACAGCACTCTACATAGATAAGCATTGTATAGTATAAATAGAAATGCTATCACTGCTTCAGAAAGGCATTTCTTTTAAACTTTATAAAAAAGACTAATAGTTAACCAAGAACAATATTATCTCACATTGAAAAAAAGTTTGGTCAAGCCCATTCCTTTCATCCTCACAATACTGCCACGGAGATGGCTATTGTTATATACTTTTACCAAGTTAATATTTTATATATTTTTATATAAATTTTTATATAAAATATTTACATATAAATATTTATATATATACATTTTAAGTATTCATTTCACACTTTATATATGTCCTAGTCTTCTCTATTTATAAAACAATTAAAAACACTCCTAGCTTGTGAATCTTTCTGAAACTTCCACCAGTAGTAATTTCAGAGTTGCTGGTGTGATGTAAATCTTAGGAAACTGTGATAATCTATCCAGAAATCAATATACTAACTATAAAAATAAATATGTAAGTAATGATTTGCAAATTATGAGGCAATCATCCATTGTATTTTACAAGCACCCAAAAGCACCTGAGAGGCACAGCAGGAAAATAGGCAGTTGGTACCATGCTCTTGGGATTTGCTTAGAGTAAAACAATCCCTGATTCCATTGAGGCAGAAAGAGTGTGTTCTTTCTTGTAGCTGTTATTCTGTTCCTTAGAAATGCAGAGTTAAATTTACAGGTTTTTAAATAATTGAGTTAAAATTATCTCCAAATTTCTTAACTGACATATTTTGAATACCTATCAGTCTTTTAAATTTGTTAAAATTGTTGCTTATTTATTTACTAGTCGACTGTTTGCTTGTGAAATTTACTTTTTTAAAAAGTCATTTAGCCTTCTAGCGTATTTTGGGAAACCATCATAAATATAAGGTAATATTTAGTGAATTATAAGATTTGAATTCAATATTACTTTTTTAAGCTGTGACTCTTCCAGTAATTACCTGTAAGATCTTGAGTTAGAGATGTAACCTCATAGTTTTGTTTAATATCTGCAAAGTAGGATTGCTTTGATTATTAAATACACATGCCCCAACTATAACTGCTGACTATATATTAGGTGCTATTTTATGCTAAAAGTACCTTAGAAATATCAAGAGAAAATAAATCTGAAGGGTTCTTTAAGGATAATCTATCCCAATTGTACTTTTAACTGGTGAGGAAATTAAGTGAATAGTTGGTAATTACAAAATTAGTTAGTAGCAAGATTAAGATTTGGATCTAGATTTCTTATTGGTGCTCTAATTTTCATGAATATTTCTTAATTCTAGTTCTTAAATAAAATTGTTCTTGGCTAAAAAGGGAAAAGAAACAGTTAAAAGCAATTGCTGACTATTCATGGCAATTTATAGTTGTAATATCACTTTCATGAATAAAGAATCCAATAAATAAATATTATAGTAACTCTGGATGTTAGATGTAGAACAGGATAAAGTGGCCAGATGGTTCATTTCAATGTAAAAATATTTTTCTTGCCTATTTCAGGACTTTTCAAAATCTAAAAGAAAGCATTTCTTCTCTGATTTAGGAAGAGAAAAACCAGCACAGCAAAAGTGTGCTGAGAGTGCGAAGGGTTGGGCTGGGTTGGGATAAAGTGGAAATTACAACCTCACAAAATTTTTTATTGTAGCAAAAAGGGGGATGGATCCATCCTGATTTTTTCTATGGAGAAATTAAATGCAAACAATAAAATTTAGAAAATATTTCAAATTATTTTGAAAAGTAATGATTTCTACATTGCTATAGCAAATGTGTGCAGTGCTTGCTATATTGATTGCACATTCAAAGTACTGATTCAAATTCATGTGTACACATGTCCTTTTGCCTCATTTAAATCATAGATAGGTTGCTCCATACCATCCTTAAGCTAGGTTCCATTCACAATACTGAACATATTAACATACTGAGTTCATTTACCTTTAGAGTTATTTCATGAGATACGTATCATCTCCACTTTCATTTGAAGAAACTGAAGCTCAAAGTAGTTAAGTTGTTTATTGAAATTACAGAATCAAAGTTTTACTCTAGTTTTCTTTTAAAAAAACATTGAGTTATAATTTCGTGAGTTCAGAGTGCCTCATTTAGGCAATGGGATAGTCTAGCCGAAGCCTCACACTCACTCTCGCAGGTAGGCCATGGATTAGAGCAAAACTAGGGCTGATGTTCAACCAGGAAGAACCAATTTAGTTAAAATGATTATCAGCATTTGTAAACACTACTGTACTGCTTGATAATTTGCTACTGCACGAACTTCCATATGGATCCTCTACCTACCTTGAAGCAGGCTGCCTGATCCCTCCTTATGTGGGAATTCCTAGATTTCTTCACAAACCCATAAGGCAGAAAGCATAGCTGGAATAGGAGAATGTTCCTATATGCTCAGGGCTTTGCCCAGCATCAAAGAAGTGAGGGGTGGGGAAATGACTACTGCCTGCTTTCTCATTCCATTGGCCAAACCCACTCAGAAGCCAGAGAACAAGAGTCTGGGATACACAGTCTGTAGAGGTCAGCCTCCTGAGGTGTAGAACTAAGCAAGGAAGTGGTGAGAATAGATCTAATGGGGCAAATGGAGTATAACTAGCATGACGATGGAATAAAAGATTATTACAGAAATTCAAATGAGTTCTAAAGCAATAAATAAATCTGCAGTTCTAGCACAGCTGAATTTATTACTCTATGTTCATTTCTGATATAGGAACCCTAAATTAAGTAAAGCAGAAGATTTGAGTTTCAGCTCTTTGAAGGGCTGGTAGGTTTATACTGCAGTTGTTTCCCCTTTTGATCTAGAGGTTTCTGTAATAACCCCTTGGAGTCTGTGTAGATGCAGGGCCCTAAATTTGTCTGTCATTCCACAACTGTTGAAAACTGTCAAATCTTACCTCACATTTACTACTAGTCACATTACTGAAGTGGAAACATCTGCTGAAGAGATGGGTTTATGATAATAGTCTCTGAGGTTGGATTGTGGGGCTACTGACTTTCTAGAACTCTGGAATGCTGAGGCATGGGTACTTTTTAGGGTGACCTGTTTAAGAAGACCTTACATTCTCTTGCTGAATAAGTAATGTGAGCATGCCCTTGTTCAGTTTTGTTTAAGAGACAAAAATATCTAGTATTTATAAACATCTTTTAAATAGAAACATATAGATTCTTATGTTAAGTCTTCTAGGAAGATGGTATGAGCCTGATATAAAAGAGCAGTAATATAAAAGCCTGAGTATAAAAGAGTAGGAATTTGAATGTTTTTCAACTCTGACAGCAATTTACTTGCATGAGAGTATCACATGAAGCTATAGAGGAATCCAGAGTCCAGTGAAAAGCCATGTAAATGTGTGATACCTCTCCGTTCTCACTGCACTTCCACTTAGTTCTGTATAGTTGGCTAGTTGATTTGGAAATTACATTATGTACATGTATTAGTTTTCTAGGGCTGCTATAACAAAATTCCAGACTGGGGGACTGAAATAACAAATGTATTTTCTCACAGTTCTAGACGGTAGAACCAGTTAAGACATAGGCAGGTTTGGTTTCTTCTGAGGCCCCTCTCCTTGGCTTGCAGATGGCCACCTTTTTGCTCTGAATTCACATGGTCTTCCCTCTGTCTGTATTATTTGTGTCCTAATCTCCTCTTCTTATAAGGAAATTCGTCATATAGGATTAGGGCCCACCCTAGTGGCCCCATTTTTACTTAATTACCTTTTTAAACACTACCTCCAAATACAGCCACATTCTTAATTACTGAAGATGAGGGCTTCAACATAAGGATTTGGGGGGAACAATTCAGTTCTTAATATTCCATGAGGTCTCTTATCACTGATCTGTAACCCATGATGTGCTATACCTCAATATACCTCAACACTGCACTGTAATATAACATTAATATGGCACAGCTTAGTTGCATGTCTATTCAATATCCATTTATCTCTTCCCTTTCTTCAGATTACCAAAATATTCCCTCAGGTACCCACCTATTTATGAGATCATTAGCACCAAGAAGTAAAACTGAATTTCTTAAATTAATCATCATCTTTCCTTCTTTTAGGCCACAGTCACTGGTACAATGCTGAGCATATGATCTATGTTGGCCCAGTTACTGTGAATCTGTAGGTTTCTTTCTTTCATTGTGGCAAATATTTTTTCCCCTGAATGTGGCCAAAAAAGCAGGTAAGCTTTGGAGTTTTGGGCAGTCATCTTGTAACCATGGAGGGGAGCCAGGTCTAAGATGATGTTGCAAAAGGAGAGAGATGAAAAGGATCAGAGTTCTTGTAGACCCATCCCATCGATCTATTGAATCAAACTGTCCTTTATACTCACACCACACCTGGACTTTCTAGATGTGTAAACCAATAAGTTTTCTTTATTTTTGAGCCATATTCAGCTTGTCTTTTTGCAGCTGAATACATTCTGATACAAGGCACTGATGTTTTGTGCTTTCTCATCTTTCAGAGATAACCTTTCATCAAATCAACAAATATTTATTGTTCATCTACTATGTATGTGCCAGTCACTCTAATAGATGCAAGGGATATAATATTGTACAAACTAGATAACCCTTGGTTTCTTTACTTACAGCCTAGTGCAGGAGACAATCTTTCATTAAATAATTATACAAATAAATGTACAATTACAACCTTTGATGAGTACAATAAAAGAAATATACTCAAGATTATAAAAGACTATAAAAGGAGGAGCTCACTTAGTAATTGTTCCAGTTAAGGTTTCCCTAAGAAGAGGACATTTATCCTGGAATTTAGAAGAAAAGTACCATTTAACTAGGAGACAGAAAGGAGCAACATGAGCAAAGGGTCTGAATCAGGAAGGAATATGATACAGCGTGTAAGGAACAAAATGAATGCCAGTGTAAGTGGCTCACTTGGATTAATAAGAGAGGGTATGGGATAGTGCCCTTTTAAAACAATACTTGTTACATAATCTGAGGTCTGGGGCTTCTTTAATCCTATTTAAAAACAAATTAAGTGTCATTAATTCTTGTGCTCCTTGACTCCATGGTGGGACAACAGAAATTTCTCATTATAAATTTTATGCTGAAAATACCATGAACATTTCTTTCTTCATTTTACCTGGAAGATCTGGCATATTTAAGATATATAAGGATTAGTGCAGGGTTTCTGGGTG
The DNA here is from genome assembly GCA_028627145.1 of Eidolon dupreanum. Classification (NCBI taxonomy): domain Eukaryota; kingdom Metazoa; phylum Chordata; class Mammalia; order Chiroptera; family Pteropodidae; genus Eidolon; species Eidolon dupreanum. Next base: position 19,955,759 of record CM053505.1, read on the forward strand.
TGCATGAATGGGTATTTGTATTTATAGATATGTGAGTGTTTATGAATGTGTGTCTTTCTAATGTGTGTGCATGTCTATATAAATATCTGTGTCTATGTGTGCATATTTATGAATTTCGCTGTGTATGTGTGTGTGTTGGATATGTGTATATATTTATGAATGTGTGTGTAGAAAAGGCACTAGGTTGAGGCTTGGCTCTGTCCATGCTATGGTGTTAGGCCTAAGCAAACATATATAGTTACCTTCGGAATCCATTATTATAAAGGGATTTTCCTCTGAGAATGTCAAAATGTTATCTTAGAATAAATGGAACATTTACCAAATTCTTTAAAGTTTATTGCAAACATCAGCATCAGTCCTTTTTGATTCCTTCTCTCTGGACTCCTAAAAGAACATTTCAAGCCTATCTATCCTTCTTCCAAGAATCGCGTTCCAAGAGCAGAGAGAAGTTATTGTTTGAACAAATAACAACTCTGAACTGACCCTTTGAGTACCAGACACTTAATTTTGTGTCTCAAAGAAATCAATCTATAGAAAATATCTGCAATGTTTTGGTTCCAAGTTCATTATGCAATAGGATGTCAGCAACACAGTCTGATGGATATAGCAGAAGATTCAGCAAAAAAACTATTTGAGAAGACAACATTAGACAACATTTTACAAATAATTACAAATCCCAATTTTAATAACATAATGAACATGGTTTGATAAAATATTTTAGCCATTATGTTCTATGAAGTAGAAGGAAATATAAGAAACCATACTTTCTCTTAAGTATGTTATTTTCATGAGTCTATGTTATGTTTAGTTATATACATAAATATGAAGGTAGTTAAGGCACATAAAATATTAAAATATCAGTTTAAGAGTAGAAGAAATGCTGCCTGGCAGAGCAGGTTTAATTGATAAATTAATTCTAACAATCAGTCATTATGCCAATTCAGAGAAGCAAAATCCTTTTCCAGCTAAAGAAAGCAACGCCTGATTATTGAGAACTGGCAAAACTTGAATTTAACAAATGGAAGAGGTTTATTAATCAGGATTTCAGTTGGCTGCTGCTGAAGAAAATCCTATAAACAGTGACTCTTGCGCACAAAAGGTCTAAGAATAGGCAATCCATAGTATTATCAAGCACCCAAGCTCCTTTGATCTTCCTGCCTTACCACATGTGGTATGTATGGCTTTCATCTTTATGAACACAAGCTGGCAGTTGCACTTCCAGCTATCATGTCTCCCTGTTTTATAGGTAGGAAGACAAGAAAAGTGTAAAATAAAAAGGAAAATATTCTCCTCATGATGATTATCATTTTTATTTATTGATGACAACCTTCCACAAGAACTTTTGTGTGGAACTTGTCACGTGGTCATTCCTAGCTGTAAGGGTGGCAAGCAAATCAAGTATTTCTCTTTCTAGCTTCAATAGTAGAGGAAAATGAGGGAGAAAGAGTTGATATAGTTGTTGAATGAGCCAACCAATAGGATTTGCCTCAAGGATAACTCATCCCAGTGCATAATCTGTAAGACTGAATGACATAGGAGGGAAAGCATGGTAACTAAACCTTATTGGTAGAAATATAGGAAACAGTAAAAGAATAGTGAGTGAAAATACTACAAAGATGGTCAGGGCCTATATTAGGTTGAATAGTGTCATCCCAAATTCATGAACACTTGGAATCTCAGAATGTGACTTATTTGGAAATAAGGTCTTTTAGATATAGTTAAGTTAAGATGAAGTCGTACTGCATTAGAGTGACCCTAATCCAATGACTGGTGTTCTTATGAGAATAGCAAAATTTAGACACAGAGATACACATACTGGAAAGTTGATGGAAGACAGACACAGAGGAAAGAAGGCCATGTGATAATGGATGCAGTGATTGGAATTATGCAGCTGCAAGGCAAGGAATGTCAAGGATTGTTGGCAACCACCAGAAATCAGGAAGAAGTATCGAAGGAATTGTCCCTTAGAGACTTCAGAAAGAGCAAGGCCCTGGTGACAACTTGATTTTGGACTTCGAACATTCAGAGTTATGAGAGAATACATTTCTATTGTTTTAATCCACTCAGTTTGAGGTGCTTTGTTGTGGCAGCCCTAGGAAATTAACACAGGGTTCTATTGCGAAGTTAATGTACTATCAGATTTAGAATTGAGTCATTAAACTATGGACTACTATCCCAAAAGTGTTCTTAAGTGTTCTTAAGTGTTGGAAGATGTTCTGCAAAAAATGATTTTGATGAACCAATAATTTTGGGCTGTACTTCATATCTTAGCTCTAACTTGGAAATTTGTATTCAGTTTTTGGGATACCAAAGGTTATGAGAAGTAGAGAAACCGAATTACTCTGTTTACTCTGTATTTTCCAAGTAATATTGATCACAGATTCCTTTTTTTTCCCATCGAACACTATGTAACATCTCTAGAGACACATGTGTTCTGAGGATCATGGGTGAGCAATGCTAATGTTAGGAATGACAAGTCCCTGAAGGAAGGCTGTGGCCAGTGTTATATTTAGGAAAAGGAATCCTGCAGAAGTGTTTAAGATAAAGTAGAGAGAGGAGGGAAGTCTGAGTAGGGGGGTGGAAATTGGGGTGGTGATGACAAGAAGATTCACAGTAAAGAGATAACCAAGTGAGAACTCACAAAGCTTAAAGACATTGGTTAGACAACTCTCTCTTATTTGAAAAACAACTACAGTATTAAATAGATCTTTTTACATGTGAAATTGCTTATGTTGAATTTTGGATTAGTGTTCACTATAGCACTGTAGGAGTTTTGTTATTTATTTTCTTTGGTTTAATTATTATACCAAATGTATATAAAATGTATTTTCCTATTTTACCTAAATATAGTATTTCTGATGGTACATGCTCACGAATTTAGCCAATGGTTTTGTCCCTACAAAAAGCAGATGACAGGCATGAAAGAGAAGAGAATCTACAATGAACATGTACTCTTAAATTCCTCAAATTTAATTTCTGACCAGAGGCTTAGGCAGTATCAACCCCTACCCCACCTTATTCCTCCATTCTACCCCATCCGCCCAAAGTGAGATAGGATACTGGACTCCTTACCTGTATGAGAGGCCAGTGAGAATTTTTCTCCTCATCACAGTTTCTGGAAGTAGTTATTGTGTTCCATGGATCTGCAATGGCAGAATTAAGATGAAATTTCCATCTAGGCACCAGAAAAGAGAAAATTGCCACATACAGTTGGAAATTTCCTGATGATAGGTGGCGCTCATTTTTAAGTTAGGTTTAGTACCAGTAAATTAACTTGAAAGGTTATCTAAAAAAATCTGTCATAAACTCCTTCCTACTACATCCCCTACTTAGAATCTGTCTATGATTAATAACAGAATATTCTAGGCTTTGATGGCAGTTAATGCTCTGGAACTTTTGTTACCACTGCACCTAAAAATTCTATGCTGTGATGCTTACTCTGGGTTGACTGTTGTAGATCTTTTCTATTCCTGCTTGAGGGCAAAACTGAATAAGACATGGCTGTTGCATTTCAAATTGAGGCAACATTTAGAAATGATTTAAGAATCTTGATTGATGAGAACACAGACTTCTAAGATCCAGTCATTAGGAGGCTTGTTTTCACCTTTTTCATGTTTGAAACAGGTTTTAAATAATGTTCTATCAACCTGTTATAAAGCATTTATAAATGACATTGCATAGAATTATTTACATGACGCTTGAACATGATAAAACATTTCTTATATAAATTATTATGGAAAAGGCAGAGCTATTAATCATTCATTAAATGTTAATAACATTTATCAATGTTTATTTCCTTTAAAGTGGCAAGAAAAATATGTATTTCATATTGAAAATATCAAATGAAATAAGGATTTTTTTTCAGATTCAATTGTAGACAGAAACAGATTTTTGTGTTTTAAATCAGTACTTGGGAAGAGTTAAGTTCCTAGACTAAGAAGTAGAACCTAGAAAGGCAGTCAAATTGGGACTAGCATGAGCAAAAGAACCTCATTTTAGACTTTGCTTTATTTAGACTTTCAGTAATATGAAATTATGTATGTGCTCTTTTTCCTGATAGATATAGTTTTTGCTTCTTGGAGATATGCTATGTGTTTCACAGAGATGTTTCTCTGTAGAAGTCCTCAAATTTAAAATAAGCAAACTACGTCTTATAAATCAGATTATCGAGGTTTATGTTACCCCCTGTGTTTATTTCTCTTTTCTTATCTCCTAACTCAGGTATTTTCAATGCCCTCTTCAGTGGAAAGATCTAGGGGTTCCAAAGGCTCTTTTTGAGAAGGTAGGCCCTAGGATCCCTCATTTGGCTTCACCTGGAGCAGCCCCATGATGATTGAAAGGTTTATCTAAAAATATCTTATAAACTTGACTTAAAAAAAATGACAAATTGAAGCCACTATTGTAAACTTCAGTAAAGTTAATAGTGCTATAAAATATTCAGAGATGAGTTTTGTGGCTATTAGGGAGTTTCTCTACTCATCTCCCTTCCAACTTTCATTCCTACCCCTGGCAAATATGGTGGTCTCTATAGTAACTAGCAAGAAACACAAAGAGAAAATAAATTTCAGTAAATATTTTGGAGCTTTGATGTACAATGGTGATTACCTTCCAGAAAATTCTCACTACGCTATTATTGAATATTTTATTTTAATAAGAATGTCATGATTTTCTTTCCTAACTTAACTGTTTTTCTAAGAGTTGCAGACATGGCTGGAAAAACATGTTGGAAGTATGGAGAGGTGAAGTGAAGTTTATAATACATTAATTCTGGATTAATATAACTGAAATATAGTTTCTTAAACTAGAAATCTATGAATTGAAAAAGCTGTCATTGAAATACCTTCAGATAGTCACAGAACCAACCAATTCGTGAAATACTCATGGGATTTCAAAGTACTGGTCAGCACAAGATCTGCACGTTTACTATACAGTGTAATAAATGCCTCAACTCTTGGTTTAACATTATTTAACTAATTTTATCATAATTTTTTAAAAAGATGAATATATTTGCTGACATGATTTTATGTAAAAACATCCAAAATAACACACTTTTATTATAAAAGATTAACCATTATTATTGAGTGCTTACTAATTTCCAGGCAGTACACTAGGTACTTTACATACATTATTTCATTTCATTCTTTAAACAAGTCTCTTACCTATCATTACAAACCCAATGCAACCATGGGTTACATAGATTTGCCAAATTAAGGATCTATCAATTCTGTAGATATGACCATTGATTTTCTATGGCAACCAAAATCATCTAACAACACATACTTGACCACTGTCATGCAATTTGCAAATATCCTGACCTATTAGTCGATAGTTTTTTAAATCAACAGACATAATAGAACATTTTTCTAGTATTTTATGAATAAATCTTCCAGGAAATAATGCTCTGTATAAGAATAAAAGAACAATAACACAAAATGAATATACTGACACAACAAAGTCATCCCTTTTTTATCAGACTAGTATTTCATAATGCCATGACTCATAACAATCACTGTTCTCATATTATACTTGGGTGCATGACCTTCTAAATACTAATATATAGATAAATATATATTAAAAAATATAGACTTCATATAGTATGCATAGATTTTGACTAGGATCACATTAGTTGGATCACATGGTATGCTTTTAAAAATTTAATTTAACTTTAACTTTTAATATACGCTGAGAAATTGGCTTGAGGCCATAATTTTAATGGTTCTTTGTATTCCATCATGTTAATTAAATTCTCTGTTTTTGAATATTAAATTTATTTTCTGACATATCACTTAATTTATGAAACCTTAATTTGTAAAATCTGGACTCATATTAAATCTAAAATTTCATATCTATATGGTACTACATATAATGCTATATATATGTATGTTTTACTGTGTAAAAGGTGGTAATTGAATCTTAATATTTATAATTATGTGGGATGGTATGATTTTATTAGAAAAGGATACAGCTTATATCATATGTCTGGTTGACCAATCTTTATGACAAAGTGATTATGGCATCCAGGTTAAAGATTGTCATTAGGACTTCAGTCTATTAAGTTAGAGAAGAAGAGAAAAGGTGAATGGAAATTTCTTCCTATCACAAACCAACTCAAACAATATATAATTCCTCTTTAGTCCTTTGATTTGTAGCTAAACATATTTCTACTGATCCAGAATACTTTCTGAATGATGACAAACACATTTAGGTACTGATTAGTTTATTTTTATTCTTATTTTTTGTATTGTGTTAGTCCTTCAATATTTTGAGCACTATTTTTTGGTAGAGTAGACTGTGATGGACATAATAACCAAAAGTCAGTATTAACCATCTGTTATATAGTACTAATTTTGAAGTATTCAGTGATGCTTGATTTAATGGTTTTTGAATTTGGTTTCTTGTTTCAGCAAGAAGCTTGATTACAAACAAGGATACATTGTCATGGGAAAAGAATGGAAAAGGTGATATTCTGCTTGAGAATGCCTTCACATACACCTGATGTGTGACAGTGTCTACCTTGTACTACTAAAGCTAACTTTAAAAAGAATTATGAAAACCAGATGAAAAGTCAAAACTGGTATGAGAGCTCACTCCAGATCCTCCTTTTCTGGTTCTGTCAAATGTATTAAGAGTGAATAACACTCAAAGCCAGATGTGGTGTACATTGTGTGCTATTAGGCAAAGCCAATTAATACAATAAATTATTTAACTTTCAGAAGATTCCTTGGACAGTAATTAAAATTTTGAGATTGAACAATAATTTTATGAGTAGTTGTTATAATGACTAAATTAAAAATCAGGATAATATGTTTTCAAGTAGAGGGAAAAAAATCGAGTAATTTAGATGAGGCTAAATTATGAAAAGCCTTAAAAATTCGATGGAGAAATTTAGAAGTGGTGCAGGAAACAAAAGGAAGACATTTAATTTGGCAGAATGAATATTATTTTAGGGAGACTAATCAAGGATAATATTTTTATCCTTTAGTTACTAAAATTAAATAAGATATTGAAATTGCATAATAGATTAAGAACATCTTATGTTGTCAAATAGGTTCATATATAAAGAATAGAAGCAACCTATGTATCATGTTCAATGATTAGTGGTTGATAGCATGTTGAGTTAAATCAGTTTTCAAATAACAGCTTTGAGAAATGTGAAACTTATAAAGTAATAAATCATTCAAAAGGGGCAGATCATTAGAATAGGAATTAATGAAGTATAAGTTGTCTTAAAAGTTAAGATTCTTATCTAGTTTCTACCACCTGAAGCAGCTTTTCTTAATTCACTGGGCCTCATAGAACTACTGTGAAAAATGTACGAATTGAACATCATTATCTCTAAAGTTTCACCTTGCAATACATTATTATATTTCATCAATCCTAAGATGCACACTTTTCATATTTTAACTTCTCTGATATCAGAGTGTGTCTGTATCTTACAACCACCACTGTCCAGCCAGCAGTTATGTTGTACTTGTCATTGCTTGCCCATATGCACTCTTGGTAATAGCTTTTAATATCATTTCAGTTATGTTACTAAACATGTTGAGTTTCACTGCTTTACGGTTTTATCAGTAATTACAGTATCATTTGGTCTGAAATATAGAATTACTTGGGCATGAAAATACACCAGTAGGGTATACATTTGATACCATTAAAGCAGATATTTATCATTGGGGAAATGAACATAATTTCATGATTTCGTGCAAAGAGATACAAAAATGCTTTATGAGACCTTAGAGAGGTTCCCGTCATAAATAGTCATTGTTTTACGTTTTGTTATATTCTTTTGAAATTGCCTAATATACTCTGAGCAATGTACTCTGGACAGGAAAAATCTCCAAATCACTTGGAAATAGAAGAGCAAACCTCAAGGCAAAAAGAGACTAGTGTGACCAGATTATGTGCCATGCAGTACTTTCATTAAATCAATATGTTATGATTTAATTTGTGACATATTTTTTCTTTAATTATTTTAGTGAGTCTTAAAATTGATGCTCTCTTAGATTTGAAGAAATGTGGTATATTGCCTCTAAGCAGCCAAAATTGATTTACCAAATTTCACACATTGTCTAACATATTTTACTCATATATATGATTCCGAATCTCTTATGTAGTTGATTCTCAGGTTATACAGAGTCCTAAAAAAATTTTTAGCAGTCAGTTTAAGGGATTAAGAGGTACAAATTGGTAGTTACAAAATAGTCATGGAAGGTGAAGTTCAGCATATGGAGTATAGTTAATAGTGTTGTAGTGACTGTATGGTGCCAGGTGGGTGCTGGACTTGTTAGGGGGATCACTTCATAGATTATATGGCTGTCTGGCCACTATGCTGTACACCTGGAACTAATATAAAATAATATTGAATATCAACTGTAATTGAAAAAAAATTTAATTGTATTAAGTGCACAACAGATTGGAAAATCATTTTTTTTAATGGGGAGTATAAGTTTTAGATTCTGCTTTACAATATCTGCATAGAACTTACTATAGAAATCCATTACATTGGATTTCATATTTGTAATCTCACAAAAAACTTCTAAGCGAACTAAAGAAAGAGACTGAAACACTGGAGATTATTTCTTGAGTTGCACTGACAGTTGGGAATCGTTAGAAATAAAGATTTATTGTTATGAATTCAGTCGCGATTATCATATGCAGAAAGTTATGATCAGAGGTTAAATGTAATCCTTGCACCAGTTATCTTGATAATTTTTATAACTTTTAATGATTTTTCAGATTTCTAATGAGAAATCCCAGGTTATTCTCAAATTTTGAAGTGTTGTCAAATACAATAATGCCAGAGTAAAGTAGGCATAGTCTTTACCCACATATTAAAAATAAGGCTTAGTTGTTTAAACTGTGAAAAACTGTTTTCCAAAATGTATACTTTTTAAATAGTCAGCTCTGCAACATTTTCTCAAGAGTTGTTTTTATGTGCTTTGTGCATCAGTTATTTTTCTTCATGTGTGCAGCAGTGTTTTGTAATTATTGGCCATCTTTACCTCCTGATTTCCCTCGTAGAAGATTGATTAGCACAGTCACTGGAAAGCAATTTTCATCACCAAAGGCAGCTTCTTTTCTCTCTTGATTAGCAGCCCTGCTGCAAGTTATTCAGCAGAAATAGATAATCTGTGAGGCCACCGCCAGACAAACATTCTGATAAGGATAAGAGGGTTGAACCTGAATATTGCTGACAATATCCCAGGTAGACAAATGATCAATGAAGCCTTGCTGCCTCGTGTTTCTGTGATATTCCTCTTTTATTTGGAGAACTGGGCCTTAAGTACTGGTTTTTGTTTTTCTCATTTATGTATAAATCTTTGGATCTTTGGGAACACATATTTATCTGTGACCTGTGTGAAAAGAGAGAAAATGCCTATTATGTATCGTTATCAAAAGCCTTATTTCTATTTGTATGTTCTGCCACTCACACTAAAAGCAGTGTCTATCTGAAGAAATAAGTCAAATGAAATTCAATTAAACCAGATAATTGTGTTTGTTCTTTTGACTTATGTACTATTATTTCATAAATATTAGTTCTGTTTTTATTTAAAATAAGTTTAGAGAGAAAATATTTATGTTGGCAACAGAATAATAAAAGTGGAAATTCAATAATTCTTTCCCTTTGATGCTTGCCTTACTTTCTCTGCTCAGAAAGAAGAATGCATGAGGAAGCAGCATGATAGAATAGAAAAGTTAATAGATTTTGGATTCATACACATCAGATTAAAATCTCTAGCAGGTCCACTTAATAGCTGTATGGCTTTGAACAAGCCAATTAACATTTCTGAACTTCAGCTCTCTCATTTGTAAAATAAACACAATAGTAATACTTTGTCAGGATTAGATATTGTATACAAAAAGCCCAACTAATAGTAGGTTCTCAGTAAATGATACTTATTTTATTATCTATATCTGTATCTACCTTCCTAGATATAGATAGATGATAGATGATAGGCAGATAGATAGATAGATAGAATAACATAAAAGTCTAAGTTGGAACTGTAATTTCCTACCCTTATATGAAGGTGAAAGAGGTAGAGAATCCTCATTTGAACATTTGAACGTTTAACTCCAACGTGGTTTTAGCCTATGTAAAGCTAAACTACCAAGTGGCTCAAACAGTGATGCCTTAGATGAAAAAACAATTGACCATCTAAAACCAATTGGAGAGCCTTTCCATTTTTTAAACTTCAGTCTCTAAAGAAATGGCTATAGATGTTTATACTTTTAAAAAATCAACACAACTTAAATCACTCTTAACCCTTTTTCTCTATAATAATATCACATGCATGACAGCAGAAATAAAGTCTTTCCCCTACCTCTATTGAATGCTCCCAAACTCCCAAACCCCCAAACATAGATATAGTTAAAATCCATTCTTTGTCTTCATCACTTACTCTCTGCTGTTTCCAATGTAGTTCAGTTCAAACGTATCGATCTTCTATCATCCTTTATCTTGACTATTTTTCCAATTCTGCCCAACCAAAGGCCTCAAAATCAGCAAGCAAAGAATTGGGCAAGGGGAGCAGCTGTGAATACTCTCTAGTTAACTACACCCCACCCCCACCCCAGGCCATCTCTCTTCTCTCCAACTTCATGTTGAATATGAATCAAATTTAGAGGAACTGATTCCTTTTTTTTTCTATTATTTAGAATATTAGGGAAGAAGATTCCTTGTGCTATTTTAACCCCCTTTTCATCAATGCAACAGAAGAGAGCAAAATCAAAATTTTATAGAAATAGAAAATTAAAAATTCATTTAGGATTATAGGAATGCCTTGGTGGCTCCCTCTGAAAACCAATTCTGAAAATAGCATGAAGAATATTTGAAATTAGGACCTATTTTATTGATTTACAGGGAAAGTTCCATTAAATGAATGTGCGAATGGAAAAAGAGTATGATTAAGAATGAGTGATAATCAAGGCCAGAATTTCTTATTTCATAGAAAGCAAAGTTGACATTTTTTCCCCGGAGGGTTAGGAGTGGACTGCATGAAAAGTGCATTATATTCATCCCTTTTATGCTTTGGGTCATCTTAGCTAACATTTTCCACTTTAGGAAGAGAAAGGCACAGTGTACCAGTCAATTTCCTAAAATATAAAGTAAATCCTACTTCATGTATTATCAGATGTGGATAAGCTATTAAGAGCTGCGACTGGTTGCAGCAAAACTTCATCTGAATTACCATTATAATTCAAATCTGAAAGGCTCCACAACAGTTTTGCAAGGAAAGAAATATACTGGGGGAATAGATGACTGTACTCCCAACTGTTAGGAAAATGCAAAACTATACCAAAAGTGAAGCAAGGGCTGTAGAAAATTTTTTGAGTATTAGCGTGAGGTTAATATGGTGTATTTTTACTGTAATATGTAGAACTAATTTTAGTAAATAGTGGCCCTCTTTCATTGCCTCTTTATTATGTGTGCAACCAATTTTTTAAAATGTGTAAATTTGATTAAAAAACACCTATTGAAACTATGATATACTCACATTCACCAAGTAGTTGGCACCAACAGTATATTACATGCTGATAGTGCTGCGTATATAGTCTCTCAGTCATCGCAGCAACCCTTGTACAAAAGATTAATATAATTAATAAAGTGACTAGGACACCTATTAATAATAAATGTTCTGAATGGTATAGTTTCAAATTAGGGAACCCTATTCTTCACTGCAGCAGTCACATAGTCAGTTGTATGGAGATGTGTAAATGCAAAGGCAATATAAATTAGACCTGTGAATTTTTGGTTTTGCCTGTGAAATTGCATTTGAATGATACATGGGAATATTAGAATCAGATGTTCCATTTAATGATTAAATAGGAAAAAGCATTTCAAGTAATTTAGATTTTTACCTACATGAAGAAGTTCATACATGTAGTATCTACTAGAAATTTTCTTCTAGAGTTTTAGTGTTCCTAATAGGCACTTCTCTAATTAGACAAATGGGATATATTTCCTGACATCTAATTCTTTCTAAAAAAAGATCTGTTATCTTATATATAATTTGTGTAATATGTTTCTGATTTCATAAGCTCTTCTAGATTTATGAAAATAAATGCCATTCATTATTGTCCTTGGATTTAATCTTCATAAACACCAGAGTGATCTTAAAATGTCACTTGGATCATACCATCTGCCCCCAAAACTTTTCAAGGATTTCCCATTATACCTAAAACAGCATCTGGAATCCTTTGGGAGCTGACCTCTGCCATCCTCTACGAGCTCTTTGACCTCCACTGTGGATGTGCTCCCTATGCTACTAACTCTGATCTTCTGTCATTCCCTCAAACACCAAGTTTTTACCTCAGGGCCTTCTTCCTTCTTGTACATGTTCCTCCTTGCCCTTTCCATGCCTGGTTTCTTCTCATCCTTGAGGACGTGCTGTACCTCTCAGAAAGGCCCTCCTGAGTCTTCAATGGAAATTAGGTTACCTGTACACTTTACCAAAACAAACTCACACTTTATACAGCACTCATCATGGCTCTCAACTGTGTCTATTTATGTGATAATTTGTTGTCTCTCCCAGACAAAAAAAAATATGGATATGCAGGGGCATTATCTATTTCAATCAACATAGAGTCTAGCACGGTGCCAACATTTCTCGAAATGGATGAATTAATGCTCTCAACTCCTTTAAATGGACCGGACAAATTCAATCAATGGATCTGTAAAAAATAAATAGAAATTCCTCCTTTTCTTAGGATTTCCTGTCTATATGGCTTTTGTTTCAATATTTGTCTTGTTCAAGTAGTTATAAGTGGTGGTTATATAGATAGATATTAATGAGCCATGAATTGTTTTCTCTAGTAAATTAAGAAAATATGGTAGTCACCGCTTATTTTTGGTTTTGTTTTCCATGGTTTCAGTTACCCACAATCAACCACGGTCCAACAGTATTAAATGGAAAATTCTAGAAATAAAGAAATCATAAGTTTTAAATTGTGCATCATTCTGAGTGGTATGATAAAATCTCTTGCCATTGCACTCCATCCCACCTGGCACGTGAATCATCCCTTTGTCCAGTGCATCCAGGATGTATATGCTACCCTCCTATTAGTTACTTAGCTCTCTTAGTTGTCAGATCTACTGTCATGGTATCACAGTGCTTGTGTTCAAGTAACCTTTATTTTACTTAATAATGATACCAAAGCCATTCACATAACTTTTATTACAAGCTTTTATTTCATTCTATTACTTATTTATTACAACTTTTATTGTTATAGTTGTTCTATTTTATTATTATTATTCTTAATCTCTTACTGTACCTATGATATCTTCATCATAGGTATGTATATATAGGAACAAACATAGGGTTTGGTATTATCTGTGGTTTCAGGCATCCACTGTGGATTTTGATACATATCTTCTGTGGACAAATGAGAACTAGTGTCATTGGGGGAATATGGTTCAATTGATGACTAAAGGGATTCAGGAAATGTCAATAGGCCAGAGTGCTATTTGTGGTGATGAAATTGAGAAGAAATCTCCTATACCTAGATGATCAATGTATTTGAAGGATAAGCATATCTAATATGCAATTTCAATCTACTTTGATATATTATGCTCATATATTATTCAATAGAAATCTGCTTAAAATAATATCCTGTTCACTTTTGGCTTGAGGCCTCAAGAAGTGGGGTATATGTCTCATATTAAGTTTTCCCTTAGAGTGGAGTGAAAGGAACAATCCTGAGGCAGAGTAAAGTATAAGAATTAATTGAAGGCAGACAATTGGAGCTGAAGTTTCTCCCTCTACTTTGACACCTCAACCAGGAATTTGCAAAAATCTTTGATGGGACATTGGACTATCTATAAGGGGCTGAGACCAATAGTGCCTAGATTTTTTAAAGGCCTTAGACCATGTCCCTAACAGAGTTTAGAGCCCTTAAGCTTAAGGGCATCATAAAGTTGATCCAGGGTTACAAGTATAATTTCTTAGAAATAAACTCCAGACAATGATGTTAGTAATATTTTCTAGAAATTATTTCATGATTCACCTAACACTGTGGCATCTCTGCACAAAATATCCTGTAATCCCATTAAAACCACATTAAAAAAAAAGTTAAAACATGTTTAACATTTTAGTTTTTATTGCTTTATAGTTTTCCAGGCTCCAGGAAGGCAGGGTTCTATACCTATTATTATATTTTGTAACTATAACTTAAATAGTGCTATATACAATGAGATAGACAATAAAACGCTTTTGAATTATACATAGATACACACATACGTATATATACACGCATACACACTATGTATATATAGAGACATTATGCATACCTTTACATACATATATAATATTAATCAAAATATATCTAGTGGAAATGTTATAAATTATTTCCTAAAATAACTTTGAAGTGTATAGACAATGAAAGCCATCATTAAATTTATCTAACCATTTAAAGTAAAATCTGATTCTTTGTTCTGTAATATTTGTTCTAAATTAACAGTTACAAGCTATTAATTTTATATTCTTAACATTACAAATGTTATATGCTTGTATCACAGAAAATTAGAAATACTTAGCACAGTTAAATATATTCACAATATCAACTATTTTAATACTAAACACTTAGCTTATTTCATTCTTGATTTTTTTTTCCCTTCAAGTTTGGTTTTGGTTGTTGCTGCTGTTTCTTTTCTTTTTTTAGGGCAAGTTTTTTAAAATGTGTTTTCAATGAGGAAATATATTATCTGTTTACAATATAGTTCTTGAAAAATAAAAGGAGTATGGATGGCTTGCTTTGCTCCAGTCATGAGATACTACATATATGAAAGCAAGTCTTATTTCTAGGTTATGAAAACTAGAATTAAAATATCACTACACAGAAAATGTCTAAATTTCCTACTTGGCAAAGCTTGAGTCCATGAAATACTTAATAAGCTAAATTTCCCCCCACAGTGTAAACAAAATAATAAGACTAAACCTGTGCCTGGCAATTTCAATCTAAATCCATAGCTACACAAAACACCACACACTGTGCATTTCACTTATGAGTATAACCATATTTTCTTAGGTTGTGGGGTGGGTAGGCAAAGTGCCTACAAAGAACAAAAATGTGGGAAGAAGAAATAGTGTATATCAGACAGCATAAAGTAATGGTGAAAAGACAGCCTCCATTAATGCATTTCCTAGGGTGTAAATACTATACTCCAACTTTGGGAAGTTAATTTAGAAAGATAGAGGAAGAATTTGAATAATTGAAATTTAACATGAAAAATACACATATGATAGAAAGGAGCACACTGGTGAATTCATAAAACATGTTATTTGGAAAAAAATCTGTTGCTTTTATTTGTCCATGTTAAGAAAGAGCTACAGACTTTATCAATACTTAACATCCTTAATATTGTTATTAATAATAATAGCATTCCTTGCTCTGCACTTACTAATTAGGACTTCCTAACACATGCTAATTAGGGGGAAATTTCTCTTTGCCTTTCTTAGTTCTGACTGGTTGAAGAATTAAGATGACATAAAATAGATTAACAGGAGAAACATAATCAAATTTAATTATGTATGTACGTACGAGGGTTCCATAAGAATATGGAGCCTGAGGACAGATTGGGCAGTGGAGGCTTATAGGCCATTCTGGAGCTAAAAAGAAAGGGAAGCATTTGTTGGATTCCAAAGGGGAGAAGACAATTCACATGGAGATGCAAAGGCAAATAAATGTTTGGTAAACAAGTGTTTACTGGGATACCTTAAAAATGGGATGTAGAGAGGATTTTGATCAAAAGGGCATTGCTATTGCTCCCTGTCTGTCACACTTAGTTCGTATTAAACTATAGATATTTATGCTAATAGCTTCCTTCCTGGAGCAGGTCCTCCATCTAAAGTCTTTTAAGCAATTAGAGGAAGATCAAAGGTTCTTCCTGGGTCTTTTGTTTCTTAAAAAAATCAACTTAAAATAATTAATATCCCAAAGAGGAATATTTAGGGGAGGGGGTAAACTCTGTTCCCCTTTACCAGTGAGGTAGGTCATCAAATAAACCTAAATCTTTTTTTAGTCATATCTAACCTTGTACACTCTATTCATCTTTTTTAGCATTTGATGATAACAGGTTGAGTTGGCAGATATGCTTTATGAACACCTAAAGTTGTTTTGACCAGTTAAATCTCAGTTTTATTGCATCCTTAATAATGGGAATAGGATTTTCAGGGAAACCAGGGATATTGGAAAGTTCTTCACTAGATGTTTTCTGAGAGGCCAACAGCGAAGCCCCATAGTTTCTAGTTGAATTGTATTTTCCTTTATATAAAGTTCTTTCTTTATTTTTGTTTTTGAATAGCCACTGATTAAAAAATCCCATTAGCATCTTCACTTGTTTTATTCTCTTCTGTTTTCATTTTCTTGGGATGCTCTTCTTTATGAAGTGAGGATGTTTTCTTCACTCCTACTGTAGGATTAGGTAATTTTGTTGCTACATTACCTGAAGGTCTAGGTGGTTGGTGTACCAGACATGTTGAAGAATGGACTCTAGAAACTGTAGACTTTGGTAGTGGAGAAATGGTTGGCTGTGTGGCAGTTACACTCTACGTACCCCATTAACTGGAATTTACTCGTGGCACAGAAACTTCAGTACTCTGTATGTTGGTCACACATGCTACTATTACAACTGGAGCAGGACTGTTTCTGTCTTAACAGCTGTCAGAATAGTTCTATGGACCAGTCTTTAGAGCACTAGTAGGTTAAGGCACTGGCATGCAGTTATCATTATTCATTGGTAAATAGAGGCTGCTGACACTCTGAAATGTCAATCTGACACCTTCTATTGAATAATTTTGCTTTTTTTGAAGCACATGATTAGGTAGTAGTTGAAGTTGATTTGTTTTTACATGCACTGTAGCAATTTTCACCTTAACTTCAAACATCTTGCTGCTTATTACTTGCCTATAAACTGTATCTGTAAAATATTGAATATTATAGGGGAGACCAACATTGAGGCTATCAAAGTCTTTTTTTTTTAGACACTAAGTCAATCACCTATATTGTGTGAAATTCTTCCTTATTCTTTTTCATCCTCCATTTAATTCTTACTGGGGATCAGTTCTCTCCCTGCCCCTGGATGAAATCCTTGACATGCCCCCTAGTTTTTCTAGTTCCTCCTAAACAATACAAGAATTTAACCTCTTTAAAGCATTGACAAGTTCGATTTCATCTCAAAATGGCTTAACTCCAATCTAGTCTAGTGTTATTTCAGCTGCCAATGTCATTCAGAGTTAATCTTTTCTCCTCCCTAAGCATAGACCTTCTTGAGTTCTGGAAGCCTACAGCAGGAAAATGACTTGATCTAGCTTGTTGTTAGTTGTTTGCTAATTACTACATGGCTGACCCCAGGGCAGTGGTGAAAAGGGCAAGAGTTTAGTTGCCCTAAAGTGTCTGGGTCAGTTGGAATCTGGTGTTGGGGAGCTTCGGAAATAATCTTCTTCTAATGATGCCTCTTTCCTTCCCATGCAGTGTATTTATGGGGTCCTTAGTAATTTTCCTATTGGAGACCTCCCACTTCAACTCTTTGGTGAGGTAAATACCTTTTGTCTGGCTGGCTGTACACAACTTCACCCTTGATCTCTGGGCTTTAAGATGTTGATAATTGAGATTCCTGTGTATCTCCAATCAGTCCTTTGGGCTGGAGTAAATTTTGAGAAAATCAAGATTGGATCCCTTTTTCAAAGTAATTTTTGATCCTCAGGAAGGCTGCACCTCTGTCCTAACTTTGTTGGAAGAAGAGCTGGCTCCCAGGGAAGCCCTCTCTACTCCACCAGCAGCAAGGGGCAGTACCAGCTGTCAGGGCCCAGGGCAGGCTGGCTCAAGATATTCCACACCAGCATTTTGATTCTTTCAAACTAAAGTCAACTGAGAAGCAACAGGAGCAGGAAGAGCTCTCTGACTCACCTCTGTCTCCATAAAAGCAAGAGATAAATCTTCCATGTGATAGGTGCTTTCCTTGTCCCTGATCACTCTTTATCACAAGAGTTATATTATAAAATCCAGAGTCAAAAAAGCCTGTATAAACAAACCTTGTAATGCCTTTATTCATTTACTACCTAAGCCCAAACCTGGATTAGATTTTTTTTTTTTCTAATGAGCACTGTCTTTGTCCTGTCAATTTCTCAGAAATTTGTTTCTTTGTCTAAAAAGTATGAAAAGATACCTGGTTCAATAATTTCTCCGAGCCTCATTTTATGATCTGAGCATCATATTGTGATCTTCCTGTGTGCAAGCAATAAATTGGTTCTTGGCTCCTGTTAATCTAGTCTCATTTCAATTGTATTATTGATCCAGCAGTAAGGACTAAAGAAGGATAGGTTTTGCCTTTAGAATTTGTAAGCGGAAGTCAGATGCTTATCTTCTTGTTCTTCAAGCTCTTGGAAACACATTTGAAGGTTTTCTTATAGATTTCAAAGTTCCTCCCACTTGAGCTGAAGGGAGGTGAAGCAAAGCACAATTAAATATTCCTTGAAATAATCTTCTCACTACTGCATATAACTACACACCCCCAAAGTGGCTTAAATGAAAAAGAAAATACTAAATGTTAGTGAGGATGTGGAGCAACTGGGACTCTCATATACTGCTTGTTGGACTATAAATTGATATAGCTACTGGAAAATGCCTTGGATCATATACTACAGCTGAATATATCTATTCTCTATGACCTAACAGTTCTACTCTTTAGGAATATGACTAACAGACATACACATATGTTCAAAGTAAGTATGTTCGTAGAAGGTCTATTAGTAATAGCCCTACTTTGAAAAATTACTCAGTTGCACATGAATAATAGAATTAATATAGGGAGGAGGCAAGAGAACTCAAATGTTAAATCAAGCTCTATTTAGAGACTGTGATATGCTGATCAGCCCTGCAGTCAGGTCATGAGGACACCTGCAGAACAAAGATTTCAACGGGGATGGTAATAAATCATTTCCCCACACCGTGAAGGGAAAACAGGAAAACAGTCCCTAAGTGGTGCCCTATATAAAATCAAACCATTCATTCCCTAAGCTAAAACCACGGGGAACCTATGAAGCAAAGGACAGGAATTATCAGTAGGCCTTTCATGCTATGTAGTTTTACCTTTTCATGCTATATTAAGAATATATATAAGAATATTCATGCTTATTCTTTCATATTGCATGTCTAGATCATCAAAGGCAAATGACAAACATAGTCTTCAAACTGTAATTTCCAGAAACTAAAATATGATATATAAATTAAATTCCCTGAACACTCAGGGCCCTTCTCAGTGTCTTTTTCTCTGTTCTTTTTACTGTCTTTTTCACAGTCCCTCTCAGTATCTTCTCTCTGTTCTTCTCGCTGTCTCTCTCTCTCTCTGTCTGTGTCCCTTTGTGTCTCTCTCAGGTTCTCTCACTCTCTGCCTCTGAGAGGAGACCACACTCTGTTATGGAGTGTTACCCCTTCTCTAAGAAACTTTCTTTTTGACTTTAATTCTGGCATGCATTTGAAATATTTCTTGCACTCAGCCAAGAACCCTCTCTCTCAGTGCAGTGCTTGAGCTCCCCTACTCCCACTCCCACCCTCACTCCCACTCAAGTAAATTTGCCCTGTTTTGCATCAGAATGGAAAAATAAATGGTGGTATATTCACACAATGGAATGCTATACAGCACTGAGGATAATCATTCTACAAATGAATATACCAATATATAAAAAACAAAACAAAACAAAACATTGACCAGATTAAGCCAAGCACAAGAGTATATGTCATATGGCACCATTTATATAAAATCCTTAATATAGGCCAAGTTACTCTGTTATATCAGAGATCAAGAATAGTGGAGTTATTAGCCGAAAGAAGCTTGAGGGAGGACTTGTGGTGCTGGTAATGTTCTGTTTCTTGATGTGGTGCTAGTGTTATGGGTAAATTTAATTCATAGGATTTTATTGAGCTACACATTTACAATATGTGCCCTTCTCTTCTGAATATAACACTTCAGTAAGAATTATAAATCAAAACAAAGCATAAAGAAACCAACAAAAATGAAATTAACTATCTTGACTTTCTTTTAATCTACTATTTTATCTGAGCTAGAGGTAGATGATCTGTTAATGCTGGAAGACCAGGCGCTGGGCCACTCCCTTTGCAAATTTTGTATAGATGAGCCAGCACCATGGCTTAGACTGTGTGGTTACCAGGCAACTATTGTTCTCTTCTCAGTCTTTGTGGCCTCTTTCTGATCCTACAGAAAGAATTGCATTTATCA
Source organism: Eidolon dupreanum (assembly GCA_028627145.1). NCBI lineage: Eukaryota > Metazoa > Chordata > Mammalia > Chiroptera > Pteropodidae > Eidolon > Eidolon dupreanum. The sequence continues at coordinate 19,975,992 of CM053505.1, forward strand.
TCATGTTATATAAATGATAAGCTTGTTACAAAGCTATCAGAAGCTTGGGGACCCAAATGAGGACTCTGTACATGCTCATTGATAGGTACTATAGGTCACAAGGTGCCCCAAATCTTAAAAACAATAAACCAAATGGGACCTGAAATGACAATTGTTTCTACAGCCTTGAGGGTCACAATTCCAGGTTTATTCTGCCCAGATCGTTGGGTAATATCTCTGTTAATTCACATGGGATACACATTGCTGTAGCAATGAAGCCGAATTGGGAATGTCGGTGGAGAAAGAGATTTAATCTATACTAGTCTTTGTTTATTCATTTATTATGATGCAGGCAGATACTCCGAAATTAGCAAATATTTAAGATTCTTTGATTCAGATTATTTTTTTCTCATATCCACACATACCCTAGACACAAAAGAGGTTGCACCTATGGAAGAAGTGCCCAAGTAGCAGGATATTTGGACAGACTCTCTGAAAGAGTCACAGGCATGAAGATTTTTATGTTTCAAGATAAACATGAACACATTGTTTTCTATTTGGCAATGTCACCAGAAACATATGGCATTATCAAATTACCCACATCCCCATCAGCATTAAGTAATATAATTTAATTAAATATATACATATATGTTATATATGTATCTATGCACATATGTGTTCTATAACATTTATAGGTAAAAATGTCCTTCTGACATTTTAAGAGAAAGCATATTGGCCCTAATTTTATCTTCTACTTTTTAGGAAAAATCTTTTCATCACAAAACGATAATTTTATTTATTAAGTTGCTGTTTTTCTGACAAAATATAAAACTGAGCTCCTATTCAGTCTCTGGCAAAGAAACTTTATAAGGGAACATAAGGACAATGGTGTCAGGATCCTCAATTAGTTTAAAAATTGACGATTATATCAATCTCAGAAGACCTTGGTAGATATTTTCTGAAATGGTATTCACTCTTTTGTTCAGTGCATTGCATTATCTAATGCCAAGATAATGCCAGAGTAAATTATTAGTAATTATTTTTCTCTCTTTCAATAGCTGGAACATGGAGCAATTCCTATGTTTTTCTTGTGTGTAGTTTATTAGAACAAGTGTTATAATTTCTGAACAGATTCTCCTATAACTATCTGAAATTATTATTATCATGATTTATGAGACCATTTCTGAATAGGAAAATTTCTTAAAATATACCAAAGAAAATAATGGGGCTCTTAGAATTTTCTATTTTAGTATATTGTGAAGTAATAGAGACTTGCTTTATAGAACTTATTCAGAATCTTACAATGCAATTTCAAGATGCTTCATACTTTAAGAGAAGTTAAATTATTACAATAAAGCTAATTTTTATTGTGTTAGTGTAAGCATTCTTACTCATATTTTCATACTCTGTCATATATCAATTTTTAATGGCTTTATTCAAGGACACCATATACCATACAATTCACCCATTTTAAGTGTACAATTAAAGGTTTTTTAATAAATTATAGAGTTGTGCAACTATAACTAAAATCTAAAATGATACTAGTTGCTCATTTAAATTCATTCCACAATCCTACCCCCCAGTTCTTGGCAATAATTAATCTGCTTTCTGTCTCTATAGATTTGCCTTTTCTGGACAGTCTACGTAAGTGAAATCATACGATATGTGGTCTTTGATGCTAGCTTCATTCAATTAGCTATTTTTCTAAGATTCATCCATGTTGTAGCATGTAGTAGTAGCTCCTTTTTTGTTGCTGAATTATATTCTGTTTTATGCATATACCACATTTTGTTTATTCATTCATCAATTGGTGGACATTTGTGTTGTTTTTAGTTTTTAACTATTATATATAATGCTGCTATGAATATTTATGTACAAGTCTGTGTTTGGACATATATCTTCATCTCTTTTGGATAGATATTTATGAGTGAAATTGCTGGGATTTATGGTAAATTGCTCCCTCTAGTTTCACAACTCAGACAACTGTGATGTTGGCCTTCCTTGATTCTTTGCCACTAAGACAGCTATTATTTCAGACAAAGTCTTTGCACATGAAATACCAGATAAGGTCAGCCTATACTAGCAGTGAAGCCCCTAATTTTTATGGCTTGCTCATCTTAGTAGAACTACTGTCTGGAATGAGCTTAGCAAGGGGGAAGGGAAAGAATGGGACCAGGTACAGGTGAAAATGCTATAGACCAACACTGTACCTGCAGCCTAAATTTCAGAAGTTTTCAAACATAAACAAATGCTTCTCAGACTGTTGTGTGCCTCTGGTTGATTTCCAAACACTACTGAAATTACTGTTTTGGTAAATTGTCCATTTGTAACACTGTGTGTTAGTTAGATGATTTGCCAATGTCCTCTCTCCACCATTCTGGAAATCTTGTCTCCTCCAATACCAGTTTTAAAACCTTTTTAAAAACAAAGATATCAGGGCATCTTCTTCAGGCACATATATGTTTTCATACATATATATTTCATATATACATAATTTTACTGAAAATCTTAAAATATTTTTCATAAAGAGCCTTAGGAAAAAATTGTTATATAAACATTGATAGGCTAGACAATATTATTTTGTAGAAATATACTAAGTTGAGAATAAAATAAAGTATAAAGAACTTTCCAAATGTCATCTTAACTCTGTAAAGAAATAAACATGAATCTTACCTTGTACCAATGTCAGGGCAACACATAATGTTTCTACATAGCTTACAACTCATCCTATTCCCAAGTTTTCCACCTACACACACACACACACACACACACACACACATCTTTCCATTAATAATGACATTTAATTAATTATTCACATGATTTCCAATGGCTAATTGAGGATCAGCTCACTAATGTCAGCGGGGCCT
>CM053505.1:19978937-19983937 GCA_028627145.1 Eidolon dupreanum
CACACACACACACACACACACACACACACACACACACACACACACACACACACACAATCAGTTTGTCAGTTAATTGCCTGTGGTGAAAGTTAATGTTCTAATAAACTAGGTATTAACTGATGTAATGAGTGGTATCATGTAGGTTATTGCCATTATAAACCACACTTAACAGTTTAGAAAATCAATAACATATTAAACAAAGGTTAGTGATTCTGGAAGAGTTCCTTGGCAAACAGTTGTTTTCTGACAGATTGTGACTGCTTCTTCTGCTTCTTGGAAGGTAGAACATGTTCTGCTGCCTTAGTAACTATCAAGAGTTTGTGTACATGGAAAAATCATACACCCACAGACATCAGTGAGCCTTAGAACCATACCAAAACATCAGTCAATGGCACTGCCCCTTTATTGATCTATAGATAAGGGAGGAGACAGAGAAAAGGAAGGCAGCTAAGATCCAGGCCTGATGCTTGTTTCCTTTGCTTTCTCCACACACAAATTCATTTATTGATTTAGGATAAATAAATGACAAGTAAAGAGTAGGGTAACATATTTGAGAGTTTTCTTTAAATATGAGTTTGCTGTCCCCAGCAGTCAGGAGTAGTGCTAATCTGGTGAACATGCTCTTTATGCTATGGCTGTTTACTTAACATCGCTGCTTACAAACATCATCTCGAAGCTGCCAGTTAGAGAAATGCAGATTAACAGAAGACTTAGTGGCAACAGTTCCCAAGAGAAGATTTTTCTGTATTCTGTCAGAATATATTCCCCTACCTGAGCATCTGGTTATTCAGAGGATAGCTAGAAAATGTTTGTGAGGACAATAAATTGAAAACAGCATCATGCTATTTTCACTGGAATCCCCTACCCCACACTCCAAGTCCTTTTATTAAGCAAATCTCTGTAGGTTTTATCCTTTATATATAAAATGTCATTTTATGCTTACTTTTCCCTATTCCCTACTATGTGTTCTACAGCAAAAAGTTATTAATGTGATCACATATCTTATTAATGTACCCTGGGGGAAACGTTACAGAAATTATTTGTAAAAGGATTGTGTAGTGTAGGCTGTTCACCTGGGAGACAGGAAATCTGTGTTCCTACCCTGAGTTTGTGATTAAACTATTAGGTAGCCAAGAATAAATGACAAGAATCCTGGATCTAAAGTTTCTCATATGTACAATAAGGAATCAGCCGAGATCTTATCTAAGTCCCTCTAGTGTAACATATTCCAGTGATTTCTATGTAATTTCTATGTGCTAGTCACTATGCTGAGCATTTTCCTATGTCATTTGATCTTCACAACACACTTGTGAGGTTTGATGTCTTCACTCTCATTTCACTGCTGAGAGCCATGGCTTGGAGAGAATAATGAATGTACTGTAGACCCAGCCTGCAAGTGGCGTGGCTGGCACTCCATTCTAATGACTATGCGGCACTCCTCACTTGGACCCAAATGTTTTTTAATGCGCAAAGCTTTTGTCATAAAAGCTGCCCCTCTAGGATCTTGGATTTAAGACCAGTACCTGAGAGATGGGCAAATTATATCAGTATATTGGGATGTTTGAGTACCAGTTGATTATCGGCCACTTCCCAGACCTTCTTCTTGTCATTGCCCTAGATATATCCCTTAATGATCATATGACCTATTCAGCAACTAAAGGGGCATGCAGTCCAGCACCCTCTTTAGCATTAGGAGCTGTCTCAATTCTGCCTGGATACTACACTGTAATACTGGTTGTGAAGTACTTTAAATAGTACCTTCAAATTATAGCCACCCTTCTTTCTTTTTACCTGCAGTCCCAGGCATGATGAGCTGACTTCTACCCTATGAAGATGTTTTTTAAAGCTCCTGGTTTAGGGTGAATATTAATTTAGACTTGAGGTCAGTTTGGCTGAGTTGTTCCAAATCCACTTCTGTGATTCTGTTTGGGGATCTGCTTTCTGATTACCACTGCTTATCTCTGAGCTCCTAATAGGAGATTGTCTTCAACTTTGCCTGCTCTTATGTCTGGCCTTATCTTCTGTACATGCCTGGGGTTTCCTCCTCTTCTTATGACCAGGTTTCTAGATTTTCCCCTTGCTTTTGTTTGCTTTATGGCCCTGCTCAACACCTCCTCTGATCTTCAGTAGAATTCGCTCCCTCTCTGGTGGATCTGGCTGATTTGAAGCCCTTGACTTCTGCTCTACCTGAGGCTAGAGGCCAATGGGAAGACATTACCTGCAGATGGATTTGTTCATGCAAGAGACTTTCTCAATTTCTTTTTGGGACTTAAGGATATTGAAGTGAGACATCCATGGGATGTTTTCCAGTCTTACTAATGTTTTATCTACCCCTCTACCTTAAAAGTAACAAAGGTATTTCTATCTTCTCTATTCTTTTTTTTTTAATCCAGTCATTATCGCTCTCCATCTTACCATATATATTACCTATTTAACTTATTTATTTCCTACCTTTATAGAAGGTAAGCTTTATTAGGGTAGCATTTTTTTGTCTTGTTCATTGATGTATCTCAAGTACTTGAAACAAGGTTTAGTATAAGTAGGTCCTTGGAAAATATTTGTTAAATGAATGAGTAAATGAATGAATGGAACCAGATCCTACCTAGCTCCTTACTGTCTTGAGTTACAAAAGTCATCTATAGTTTTTAAATGAAATGAACTGAGAAGAAATAAATTACTGTACCAAAGCAGAAATAATTTGGCAGTAAAGTTATGCCCTAGAATAAATAGCATTGTACTTGGTTAAAAGAGTGGAGGAACACTGGTATGTTTGACTGAGTGGATAAATTGTGTGAGCTGAGTCAGAGTGGGGCCAGAGGCCAGTGTAGCTATTGCCCTAATTACTCAACCAGCAAACCTCATGGAATTGGCCTGTAAATAACATACTCATCAGCCTCACAGACCCCTCTGCACAGATGGTTTCATTTGAACTTGAGCTCCCATGCCTATTTCTAGGAGGTTTATATGGATGTTTTTTGGCATGCCTGCCTGCTATATGATGCTAATTTACCTTCAGGAAGATGTGCACCACACATGCAATAACAGATAGAGTTCAGGTTCACTCCGCCCCTGCTATGACGACAGTTTCATGGAAACCATTTTGTTTTGTATTTCTAGAATTGCCTTTGAATTAATTATTATATTATCATTTTATTGACGATCTTACTCAAACTACAACAAAAATTCTCTAAGTAGGCTTAAGAAAAACACAGATGTACGCTACCAGCCAAATTCATGAAAACCAATAACAAACATTTACCATGTTCATTTCTGATATAAAAGGACATTGGTTAAATACTATAAAAACCTGTACTTACAAACTCCTTCTAGGATGGTGATCTGTATCAATCAGCCCTGTCTTTCCTCTAGGAAACTACTTCCCCCATGGCCTCTGCTGCCTTGATAGACAGATTTTGTAACTGACACTCATGTCCAGGTCATGGCAAGGTAGTCAGGAGAGGGCATCTGACCGAAGACTCATTAATCCACAGTCGGCCTTGTAGCTGTATGGTTTTATAGGAGAGTTATGCCAACCTGATTTCCTCTCTCAAGAATTTGAACCTATAGAGAGTCAGAAAGAATTTCTCAATCAGAATTGGAGGCAGAAGCTAAAGGTATGTGATGAAAATATAAAAAGTTAACATTTACTGAGTCCCTACCATGTACCTGACACTATCTAGTACATTATATGGGCTTTCTTTTAAATCCTCCATATTAGCTTTATGACCCAGACATGGTTCTGAACTTGCAGGCTCTGGGAAGTTAAGTTACTTGACTATGCAAAAAATGGTGGGGCCATGATTCAAACCCAAGTCTACGTGATTCCAGAGCCTCTTCTCTTAATCACTTTGTGACACTGACTACAGATGAGAATGAATTGATCAAGTTCATGTTAAAGTTAAGAGAGTAGAAAACCCATGAGCGAACAGAGAATACCAGTTCTTTGAGAACAGAAGATGAAGTGGAATGGACCAAAGAGAAACAAGGGTAGCTTGTGGATAAACACATTTCCCAGGAGAAAGGAGACTCAGGCTGGTATCAAGAACTGCTTTGGCTTAGCATGGTGTTCCACTGTCATGTCCAATTTCAAATCACCTGTACCTCTTGCCTATTACTTGGGAAATTCTTTTTATCTTTTACTAATAAATAAAGAATCTTTTAAAAAGTTGTATGTACTAATTAACACCATAATAGTCTATTTTGGAGGGAGAACAAACACAATCATAACATGTATGCTGAAAGTGTCTAGTTTTTTCTTCCTGTGTCTATGCTTAGTTGCTAGTCTATTTCTCTTGGGAAGAATGGTACAGATGTGGGTGGCAGGGAGCTAGGGTCAGGAGACCTGATGCTCATTTCTTGTTTGGGTGTCCCTTCACTGAAATGGTCCTTGACAATGAGGAAGACTGTAGCCTGAACAAAGCATCCAGAATCCAATGCCAGCTTCTCTTTCCTCATATGCCAGAGGACTTCCTTCAGTGCCACATTCTGATGACTCAAGCACTTCCTAGAAAAATCAGCCTTTGAGGTGATCCTGCAGCTGCAGAAAAGCTTCGTTCTGCTCATAAGGAGGCTTACATTTCCTGACCTTGCAAGGGAAATCAATCACATATGGATATATGCCATATACTTCTGTTGGGAAGCATTGCATGAGGTGTCATGCAACTGAAGATGTATGCTTCCTCACAGTATATTACCCAGGCAGCTCTCCTTTATAGTGACTGTTCCCAGGGAGTGAAGAACCTAAGGTCTTGGTTGAACTCATGAATGTAAGAACCTTCTCCACTCATGGGATAAGATTCTTGTCTCCTACATTGGAATTCCCTGGGAATTCCTTTTCTTCATCTTTGGATCTCTTCACTTTGTTTGTTGCCTTCATTTTGTTTTTTTACACATCTGGATCAAGTTTTAAACTTGTCATCTGGAGCACCTTGGAACCTCGTTCCTTTGAAAATTGTAAATGAAATGTTCTATAACGACCAGAAAGACCTAGTCAATAATTG
>CM053505.1:19988937-20214346 GCA_028627145.1 Eidolon dupreanum
AATAAAAGTAAATTGCTTTTTTTTGTTGTCTTTTCTAAGTCAGAAGTATCTTGCTATAACTACCAGCTTTCTTCCAAACATATTGACATTGGTGCAGACTTATGTATATGAAAACAAACGGGCTTGTTTACATGGTTCATGGTGTGTCTGTGCAGTTGCTAATAGTGGCAGAGCATATGTGGTGTTCACCTTAGCCTACCTGTAGTAACTACAACTCACACATTCTCTACATGAGCTCTTTTACAAAGCTCTCTCTGCAGAACAGCACTGGGATGTTTCTGTGGATAGTGTCAGGTACTTGAGGGAAAGAACTTGTCTTCCACGTTTGTTTTCTGAGAACACATTGTAGGTGATCTGCTTCCACTCACTGCTGAAAGGAATACTGACTGGCAGAATTTCCTTGGGGCAAATTGGGATAACAAGTTGGCTGCCTCTGCAACCTGTGTTTCTTCTTGAGGATCCAAAGGGGAAATTGAATTTCATTGAACCTGGAGCTTTATTCTTCACTGTTCAGACTGTTTCTCCAAGTTATTTCAGTATCTGCAGCTCAGATGGAAATGTGGATGCCTGACTGTTGGTGACTGCTCAGTTTTTATCTGTTTGAGAGATTCTGGCATCCCTATCAGAGTTTGGAAGCTGCATGCTCTTGGTGAAGCTGAGTATCAAAATATTCTCTGGCTGTTTGAAATTAAGTATAGCTCAAGGGAAGATCTCCTGTTTCCCTTCTTTCTTAGAGCTGACTACCAGTTTTGAGTCAAGTGATTCCTCTGAAAAATATGATTTAGTAAATCTTCATTTTTTTTTTTTTTTGCAGGAGCTCTTTTATTGGAGTGTTGTAGAAAATCTACTGGAAATTATGTAATCCATCCAACAAAGTTTCCGGTTATGTTCTGGGAATTCAACAGTCAAGAAGACTGTCCCTTCCATGATATAGACCCTCTCAGATTCTATGGAAACCACCTCACCCTTAGTTTGTTATATAAAAGAAAATTGGCTACTGTGGACTGTGGTCCACATGTATAAACGCAGATGAAAACTGACATTGAAGCCAAAATTATGAAGGTGATCTAAGCCAATTTAAGTTTATTTACTCATTCTTTATTGAACCTTTTCAGTTGAGCCCCACAAAGAAAGTTGAGAAATATTAATTACATGTTAAGATAGTAGCATCTTTTTCACATTTCCTTTCATGTCAAAACAGATACCATATTTAGGAGGCAAGGATTCTCATCTTTAATTGGTGGTCCTCATTAATACTATAAATCTAGCACTTTCTACAAAGCATTCTAATATGTATTATCTCACTTGAGCTTCACAACATTATAAGCAATAAATTCTGCAGGAATTTAATTTTGTTTAGTGGTTTCAGTTCCAGGAAGGCTTCAAAAAGAAGGTGGAATTTGAGCTGACCCTTGTGGGAGGAGGCATGAAATCTGCATGAGTGCTTTGCAGTGAGAAGATTGTTTCTCCCTACATCTAAGGAATGTAGCCTCCAACGCAGTGCTGTTGAAGTCAATGCCACCCTCTTCATGCCTTTTCACCCTTTCTCATTATGGACATGCCATGGCCTTTCCTCTTACTACTCTAACCCCTGCCCACTGTGTCTCATTCTATATGGGAATATGGCAGAGGGTCGTGTGGGGGCACTGCCTAGACTGGGAGTCCAGAGACTTAAATTCTAACCCTAATCTGCAATAGCTATATGATGTTTGACTCTTTCACTATTAAAAAACAAGGAGAGTAGTTGATGAGACGATCCATTAGGTGACTTCTTGTAGTGTAGAGCTATTTACAGACACATGGACAGGGTTAGGGAAGAATGTTGAGGCAACCAGGGTTTTGCAGCAACAAAAGTCTTTACCACATCTGAAGGGAAAGGGCATTCTGGCAGCTGGCTGAGAGAGGGTGCCTTGCAGGAGGGGTCGCTGGCAGGAGCTGTAGCTGTGGAGTTATGGCCACTGCCATAAGTACCCTAGTCAGGAAGATGTGAGAGGAATAAATTTCATGACCTCACTTCCTTCCTGCCCTCCAAAATCCTGCTGATGCCTCCCATGGCCAAATCCAACAGAAACCAGGGCTCAGAGGAGCCAGGTAAGGTACATGGCAGGGCTTAGCCTCCCAGGACAAAGAGCATAAAACAGCTTTCAGTGGGTCTAGGGGCAGATGGTACATATTCCCCAGAGACCCCATATCATGAGTTGGTTGTTCTTTATGCAAAGCGACAGATTCTAGCTGCCATTTATTTGTTTTATTGTTTATTCATTTAAATAGCCTTTATTTCTATCTCTATTCACAAATGGTCTCTGGTAATCTGCTGATAATCCATTTTACAAGTCAGCCAGTTGAAATGCATTGTGTCTTTAGCTTGTGTTTTTAAAATTTAACAAATAATATTAGGTGGCTTCTCTGTACAAGCCCTCTCAAGGGACTGCATGGTATAATAGGACAAGTGGTTCTATCTGTAGTCAGAGATGAGGACACAATTGACATTTAGATTTTCACGTGGTTTCCCCAAAGAATGTCATGCTGTGAAGAGCAGCACAGCTGCCAAACTGAAAAGCAGGAAATCAACAGAAGTGCACAGTCCATAAATGTGAATTTGGGGAGGCCTTATAGCACGGACTGTGTGAAGTGAGCAAAAACAAGGGACCTGTCCTGAAGTCATGGTGGAGAACTGGGGTGGAAGGATAAGCATGGGGTCGCCCATTCGTCACTCCTCATGGGAGACTGTCTGTTTGTAAACACTATGATTTCAGACCTTGTGCAAGAGGTGTGTGTGTGGGAGTGGGGGAGCCCAGAGTGTCCACATCGGTGAGTAACTAGTCAGTGAAAACAGGAGGCAAAAGGCGGATACTTTCCACTCAAGTCGTTAGTGCTCATGATGCCGTGGCCACCGAGGTCTGATTTAATCTCGCTCTAGTCAGTGGAATAAGCAATGGCTTATCAGGTATCATCTGGGTGATTCTAGGAAGATGTCCCTGTTCCCAAACACCTTCAACATAACCCCCCTCATCTACTACCACCCCTTGTTACCCCTCCCTCTACAAACTCCTGTATTATTACCTCCCTTAAGAGCACCAGAAGGTCCCTATTGACACATAAACATGGTAGCCCATATGGGGGTCACAGATGAGCTCTGGTTCAAATCTGGAGCATAAATGATTTTGATTAGTGAGACACTAACTTATATAGTATGTAGAGAAGAGGACACGAGCAGGGAAGGACACTGCATTTGGAATGGGGAGGCAGATGTTTTACTTCAGCCCCAGGGAAGCCAGGAGAATAAGGCACTTGGCTTTCAAGGCAGGGAAGGAAGTGGGGATAAGGGACAGAGAGGAGCTTTGACAGGATGAGCCTCTGGAAAGTCCGCTGGGCCCAGCTCTTCCTCCGCGATGTAACTCACAGGGACACAGTCCAGCAGGAGGTCTCTGAATCTGAGCCCGGGACGCCAAACACATGCCTGTTTAACCTCATCTCTGAGTCAGTCACCTGTCGGGTTTCTCAGCCCTGTGTTCGTTAATGTTCCTTGATTTTGTTTCACTTGAGTTCTTTTGTGATGAGTGTCTTCCCACTCCTTTCAGGAGACATTTGGGGATAAACAAGCAGGAGGTCTGTGAGGGTCCCTCAAGCTCATGTGCTTCAGTGTCACAGCTGCAGCTTGTGTAAGCGACCATGTTGAGTTTGAGGAACCTGCGTGCCCTCACATGCATGAGTGCGTGGGTTCATAGGTGCGTGCATGCGTGGATGCGTGCATGAGTGCGCGGGCGCACAAGCGTGCATGCATACGTGCGTGCGTCAATGTGTGGATGCGTACGTGAGTGCACTTGGGCGCGCAAGCATGTATGGGTGAGTGCGTGGGTGCATGCAGAACGCGCGCAGGCGCATAGTGTGCATGCATGCATGTGTACGTGTGCACGTTCGTACGTGTGTGAGTGTGTGCATGGGTGCGTGCATGTGTGCGTGAGCTCGTGCGTACGTGGGTGCATGCATGAGCGTGCAGGCGCACAAGCATGCGTGTGTACATGCGTGAATTCCTACGTAGGTGCGTACGTGACTACGCTCGGGCGCGCAAGCATGTATGGGTGAGTGCGTGGGTGCATGCGTGAGTACATGCAGAACGCGCGCAGACTCAGTGTGCATGCATGCGTGTGTACGTGTGCACGTTCGTACGTGTGTAGGCATGTGGGTGTGTTTATGCGTACGTGCGTGTGTGGGTGCATGCATGCGTGTGTATGTGTGGGTGCATGCGTGGGTGCGTGCATGCATGTGTATCTGAAGGGAAAAGGAAGGGCTTTGAACTTCCCGCATATAGGTAGCATCTTTTTCAGGTTGTGGTTTGATATGTAATCATTTTGGGGGTCCTTTATTGATAGGGCAAAAAAGTATCGTAATGCCAATACCATAGTTTTAAAAAATTGTAACCTATTAAAATTAATAGAATAAGAATGAGCCAATTATTTCACTGAAGTTGCTAAGTGCTGGCATTCTGTTCTACACATCCTTGTAGTCTTATGACATGCAGCATCGCACAGTTGAGTTGGTAATTTTTTATTTACAACTGATTTATAAATGCTAACCTTCACCTGATTTTAAATGCAATTTCTTTTTCTGCTTATTTATATGTGTAATTCTGAGGTAACTTTTATAAATCAAAAGCTATGAATTTCTAATTTAGTGTCTGGATTTATAGATCTCAGACTTCATTAACTTCTTGATTTATAAACAATGGACCAAAAGTCCCAGTTGATAGATGCAAAATCTTCTGCTGGATTGATGCACCTAGCCAAGAGCCCTGCTGTAAATCACTGTCACGTTTGCAAATGTTCCCATTAGTTAGTGCTTTAGCTGTCTGATTTGAAAACACCTTCTCTCTTTACTATTTAATTCTGATTTATCTTTTTAATATATGGCACGTTCTTATAATTTGTTACTTCCAAGTGCTGATTTATAAGGGCACTCTAATAAATTTTATAACATAAATTTTAAAGGCTTTGAATTAGGTACACCAGATTTTTGAAAGCTTTATGGATGAAAAACAATTCTTAGAAGCAAGAAGTAAATTTTACACCCTGCAAAACAAAACTTGGAGTGCTGGCTATAAGAATGTTTGTTTTTTTCCCTATATACTGTCTCCTCACTCCCTGCATTAAGACTTCCCTTCTTAAATAAGTGCATGCAGTTGTTGGCAAACTTCCAAGGACAGAAATATTAGTGTTTGTCCTGAACAGATTGATATACTTCTAATGTACTAAGCTTGAATGTGAGGGTGGTGCTGGTTTTATCTTGGTTCTCTTTTCTGTTTTGGGCTTTTCATCTTCTGGGGACACATGGGTACATATATGGACTGATGTTTATCAGTTTTATGTCCTTGCCTACTGGTGACTGAACTACTGGCCACAGTTGAAGAGAATTGCTCCTGTAGGGGATCAGGGCAAGGCCTGAGGGCACTGGACAAGGGTTAGCATTTTAGAATGATAATATTCTCAGAGGTGTTATGCACGATAAAGGAAATGGATGGTTTTCTTCTTGATTATATCAAATCTAGCAGATCTGTGTGGTTCACTTTGTTCCTTAGGTTCATGTGGTTTACCTTTGTACTTTTCTGAAGGGGGTGGGGCAATGATATGTATTGTTGCATAGTATCTTTACTATAAAGGTTTTATCTTCCTAAATTTCTAAAAGCTGTTCTTTTGGATGAACTGACAAACAGTAGACAGAAATTGTTACCATGTAGTTTCTACATTGCTCTGAGATTTATAGGAATCTGGGAGATTTTTGGCAAGAAAAAATGGTGGGTGGACAATTTACAATATAGCAATTGGGTTTGACCATAAAGTTTTTTTTTTTTATAAAACATTGTTTAATAACACAATTTTTAGAATAGAGCAGTCTATATGTTCTTCTTAAGGACCTCCTTTGGAACTATCTCTGAGTCAGGCATTTGGAAGTTCAACATATGCTTTGTGTCCTCAAGGGAAAAGCAAGGAAGCAAGGCAAGGCAAGATTCAATTCCAAAATTTGATTCTCAATAATCTTAATAAATGACACAAGATTTTTAGTGGGAGATCCAGGGCTTCAGCTAGGTTTCCCTGCTGAATAGCTGTGCAAGCACTGCAAATCACATCAATCTTTCAGGGTCTTCGTTCCTCTGCCTTACATAGATAAGACTTGATTTACAAATATTCTTTGAGTACCTATTATTTTCCAGGCCCTGTCAAAACTATTGGGGAATGAGTGATCAATTAAAGCACAGTCAACTTCATGGAATTGAAGTCTAGAAGAGAAGAGAGAAATTTCCAACTAATGTTAAAAAACAAAATTCAACTGATATAATTGGCTTTATTAAGTGATTCATGAATCGGGCAGCATTCCATCTAGCAACTGGAATGGGGCTTGGAGAGGCTGTACAAAATGGAAGGTTTTTATAGGAAGAAGGGTAGGGCAAGGGAAGTAATAAGAAAAGAAAGGAAAGAATTATTTTTAGACTAGGACATCTCATGGGGGGGGATGAGAAGGAATGGCAAGGGTTTTTATCATGCAGATTGTCTCTTCTGTTCAGTGAAGAATGGAGAGGTCCCATGTGATAGATTACTCTATTGGTGTTGACCAGAAATTTCCATACTGGTTGATTAAGATTATGTTTCTGGGAGAGGATGAAACAGCAGTCTAGGTTTGGTATCATGGGCTTTAGCACAAGTGATGCCATTTGGGGCCTTTGGTTTTCTCTTTAACACTAATAAGATCACATATGTTAAAAAGTTTAAATATTGTAAAAGAGAAAAATACCTAAAGTCTCTTCAGCCCTGTAGTATTAGAGATTTTGTGATGTTTAAAAATCTATAAATAATGAATGTTATCCACATTACTGTTACTTATTCCATTTAACTCCACAAAACAAATGATATTTGGGACGTAGGTATCCCCCTCCTGTCACAATATTTTTGCAGAGTCGTGTTATTAAACTAAGTAGTTACTGCATAGATTTAGTGATTTCAAACAAAGAGAGGGAGGAATAAAATTGGGTCAAAGAAAAAAATGAAATATAAAGAAAAAATTATCTAGATGGGATTATATTTACTTTTTACATGCAAGAAAACTGGCAGTGATGTGCTCCACTGCTATTTCAAAACTAGACTTGATCATGATGGACAAGTGGCCTGGTTATATGGACATTATATCTTGAAATATAAATGAATTTGGTAGAATAACCAGGAACTGGGTTTCCTACTTTGAACAGGATTTTTGGCGAATAATAGGATCATGCAGTGAAGTCCCCAAAGAGCAGCAAATGGCCAGGAAGTGTTGTCCTCTTAAGCAGGTCCTACTGTTGAAGGTTAGTCATGCGATTAATATCCCTGAGTTTTGCAGACCTCTCTTGCAGTGGTGCTTCCTTCTCCTTCACTAAAAGGTTTAGGATTGCCTTATCTTCCTGCTATTGCCTAGCATAATATTCCTCAGTGCCTTGGGGGTGCAATTGTCTTAGATTTATCCCCTCAAGCTTGGGTGTGTTCCAAATTTGATAGCTCAATTGAGAAAAAAAATAAGTCCCTTCTTCACCTCAAAAATAGGAAACTTCTAAGTAAAGAAAATGACAAAAAGGAAGAAAATGAAAGAAAATGGCTTCATATCTGAAGTTTTTCTAGACTGGTCTTTAATTAAAACCACAATTAAATATGGGCATTAAAGTACTTATTTTCTTCATAGCCATTATTATCATTCTGCCTTTTTTTCTGCATTCAATGCATTTATTAGACATGAGAGCTTTGAACATAAGCATGCAAATATAAGCATGAAACCACAATTATCAAAATGATAAAAAAAAAATTCAGCAGGCAGATGACCTCCTTGAAAAAAAGGAACAATAGTAGCTAATAAAACTGCCAAGTGGATACGAGAAATTCACTGCTTTCTGCAAACGTAAGATGAGAAAGGGCATTTTTAATTATTCATTACATTGATGCCCAGGAAAAAATAAATTAAGGGCATCTCGTTTTATGAGAATTTAATTCAATTTATATGCTGTCCTTCTCTGCTACCATTCTCATGAGGCCTGTTTAACTATAGATCTGTGTGAAAAATAGCAGCTTTCTCCCTTCCATTAGCGTTTCTTCCTGCCACAATCATCTCATATACCCTACACTTCAGCTAGTGACACTAGACTCATTTAAATTCAGAGCCATGGCTCTCCTGATGACAGGCAAGATAGGGATATAAACAGAACGATGTCCACCTTCTGACAAGATGCTTGTGGCACACACATGCGCTTAGGTTTGGATGTATCCTGTTCAACATTTTAGTAAGTTGAATGAATTCATGGAAATGATGTAGATTTGTTCAATGCATGGATGATGCAGAAATGGAAGAGTTAGCTAATATGACAGATGACAGAATCATGTGTCCAGAAGATAATAATCAATTGGAAATATGAGTTAAATTAGCAAGATGATGCATTTATATCTTGAAAGGATACATACGAAGTTCTTCACTCAGGATAAAAAATCAACTGTATATATAAACGGGTTGGGGAAACCTTGATAAGTGGTAGATTATGTTAAAGCAGCAGCAGCAACAACAACAACAACAACAACAACAACAACAACAACAACAACAATAGCAGCAGCACAAAAGGAACCTAAAGTTTTAGTTGACTTCAATATGAGTCCCTAGTTGCAGGTCCACTGCCATGAAACTCAATTTTGGAAAATGTGATGAAGCTATATAGTAAAAGTACCCTTCCTTGGTGGATGGAATACTCCAATAGGAAGTTCTTGCATTACTTTTGATGTATGTCCCCCTAGGCTGCATATACCTAATTTGTGTCAGGGGAAATCAGCAGCATTCAATACAAAAATATAAGAAATTAGCACCAGAATTTCTGATTATATTTCTTTTCCATAGCTTCCTCATTCATTGAAATGTCTCACTTTGCTCATCAAAAACCAGCTGCTAGGGTTTGTGTAGGGATCAGTTTGATAGATTAAGACAAAAATTGCATCAACATCCAATGTACTATCCGATGATCATTTTAAATCATGTCTTTCTATAGGTTAATCCTTAGTAGGAACATATATTTTAGCACACACGTGAAAATAGGATTTGCACAATTTCATGTACTATTGGGGGAATATATATTGACATAGGCAACTTATACATATCCTTCAAATTTTTCAATGCACATATTTTTCATCGAGTAATTCTATTTCTATTGATTTTTCCTATAGAAATATTCAGACATATACACAAAGATATATGTATAGAGCCTGTTTTCTTCCCCCAGCAGTTTTTGTAATAGTAAAACATTGGGAAATATCTGAAAGTTATTCATTGGGGATTGGCTCAGAACTTTTAATAAATCATGGTATAAAAATACTAGGGAATAATACGTATTGCCAAAAAGAATGAGATATATTGACAAGATGCCCATAAAAAAAGTATGTTGTTATACAATATATTAAAATTGATCCAGTGTATGCAAAAATTAACTTTTATGGGTGTGAAGAGTGTATGCATTATATATATGCATGTGTGTGTACACATACACACATGCACACATACGTATATATGGCAGATAAAAATCCATGGTCTCAAAATTTGCAATCTTGTATCAAATTTTGTTTTAGACTATCTTTCAAGGATGTCTGTATGGCAAACAGCTTTGGGAGATAGAAATAGTGTCTTCCTCTGGGACAGAAGGCAGAGGGCAGATGTTTTATGCTGTCCAGATTAAAATAGATAATGTCTCCCTTAGAATAAAGGCTAGACTGATTCAGTAGCAGCCCCTTTTAAAAGATTGTGGTTTCCTAAACTTAGGGTTCCTCATGCACTCAAATGGTACCATTTGCTGCCTCTTTGAATATGTGTGTGGGAGGGAGTAGTGACCAAGTTTTCCACCTGAGTTAATAAAGGGAGTAAATCCAGCCATTCCAGCCACTTCATGAATATTGCATTGGCTTTCCCTGTTTACCTCCAGAGGGAAGAGCTAGTAAGAGATCATTGACAGGAAGTTACAAAGAAAACAGAGATATATAGTTTGGATTATTAAAAGGAACAATTTTCAAATGATAAACAAAATAAATAGGTAACTTTTCCATTAGTAAATCACTATTGCTCACCTTAACTCAGGGTTCGTTTTTCTCATTATTCTTTTCTCAATAAAGTGTTGTGTTCTTCATCTGGTGGGTCAATCTTTGATTAGATCTGGTGTTCTAAGTACTTAAAATGGCCTTCTCAAATGAACTTCATCTTTCTCTCCTTTCCCTCAAATTCCCCTTTCCATGCATATGATTTGGCCTCATCTGCAAAGCTGTATCTTTTTATTCATCCATATGTTTTTTCTTATTCACAGAAGTGGAGTCAAAGGACCAGGAGGTAACATGAAAATTGGGTGCAGCCTATTGTTTAGTTAAACTAGTAAACAAAAACTTTTGATTGTGGGGCTGTGACAGTGAGAAGGCCACTCAGCCTGCTTGATTCTGGGCTCTAAGTATCTCTCTTCTGGACCAAAGGGTCATGGAGCCTGCCAGGTGGTCCAGATCATCTAGTAGTAGAGTGCTCTACTTTGCAGTTCAGGGCCAAAGCCCCATTGAATAATAAAAAGGATCTCTTTATTTTCTGTGCCTCTTATGTACCTTCCTTGGAAAGATCTTGTTGAGCTAGGTAGGATCAAAGTAATTCTGGGTCCCTGGTCTGGTACCACTGTTAACACCATTCCGAATAGGACCCCAATCATTTCTGTTTCCCAATGACTATTGGCAGGAATACTGATGAATATCTTCTGTCCGGCCAGAGAGGTTAGAGTAGAGGCCTTGTATGAAGTTGCTACAAAGTATTCCATTTATGTAAGAATTGTTTTTGTATTATCATCATATATCACAGATATTAGTAAAATTGAAGTTGTAAAATGGAGGAATAAAAATTTAAATGCTTATCTGCAAAACATGCATTTTACAATACATTTTTATGTCTCAGTGTTTTACAAACCAAATTACAAGTGAATTCTGTGTGTCAAGGAAGTATGAGATGAGTATCAGACAAATTCCAAGTATGTTTCAAAATCATTTTGTCACAAGCCTAACAGCATAATGTCCACAACAGTAAACAAAACATTAATTTGTTTCCTTACTGTGATTTTCCATTTTTCCCTTTTCACCTGTAAAAATCAGCTATAATACCTACATGTTTCTGAGAGTAATTAAAGTGGAGTTTTCTAACCTTTACCATTAGTATCTGTATCTTCCTAATGGGCCTGTTTCCATTTCATAGAGACATCATGCTATCATACTCTCCAGACAGGGAAGATGGGGGCTGGCCTGTCCTCCTGCATCAATGGTAATAGAATCTCAATACCTTTTGTTAACTCTTTGGACATGCCAAGCAATAATTTACAACTCCTCACCCCTGTAGGGCCTTTGTAAAAAATCACGCAGATGGTTTGAAACTCTCTTGAACAGTGCAATGCAGGATGCAGGGCTATGGATTGCAGGAATGTCTTGGAGGCTTTCTGCACTCAGGATGAGGCATGAAATGTCCATAAAAATGGGGATAAAGGAAAAAATAACGGAACCCAAACTTGAAGCCAGTATCTTAGAATTGAGATGGACGCTGTGTAAAACAAACAAACAAACAAACAAACAAACAAAACAAAAAAACATTCTGTATTTTTGGAATGTGATGTTTAACTGGAACTGAATAAATAATATATCAAGTAGATATATTAAAAAAAAATGGATTGAAGATACACTAACACATGAACACATATATTACACATACTAAGTATAATATATGCAAACATTCTTCGGGGCGATTTTCAAAACAGCATATTTTAGAGGAAGTATCAGCAAACTTTTTCTAAAAGGAGACAGATAGTATATATTTTAAGTTTTGAAGGCTATATCTAGTCTCTGTCTCAACTCCTCATCGCTATTGGCATACCTGGAAAGTAGCCATAAACAATATGTAAATGAATGTATGGCTGGGTTCCAATGACTATTTATCAGCACTGATATTTGAATATCACAATTTTCATGTCATTAGATATTATTATTCTTTTCATTTTGCTCAACCATTTAAAAATATAAAAAGCATTCTTAGCTTCATAACTTTACTAAAACAAGAGGTGAGTTAGATTTGGCCCACAGGTCAGTTTGCTGACCTGTTTTAGAGTCAAAATCCATGTGCTAAAAAAAATTTTATAACATTTAAAATTTGAAAATTTTGAGAAAATCTCCTGATAGTTAACATAATTCACTGATTGTAATGAATATGGCTATTTTAAAGTGCTAAAATAATCACAAGTTAGCACTGTATCTTTTACATTTCTTCTGTAGTTTGCCACACAGCATATTTCTCATCCTCTGTCAAGTTACCAGCAATTTTGACTGTTTTTTTTTAACTATTCTGCACCAGAGAGACACCATTTCCATTTGAAATTTGATATGTATGGAAAATAACTATAATAAATGGCTATTATATCTAAATTACTAAATAAAGCTATACAAGAAAGAAATCCTTATCATGTAACACTCATCTTTCCATTTGCTGAAGTATTCTATTTAATTACAGCCAAAATTCTCTTTAACACAAGTATCTCATTGCTAGAGTTTTAAAGTGAAAACAAACATTGGGAGAATCTTAAAGTATGTACATTAGATTTATATGTATATTAATCCAGTCCCCCAAATACAAGAAAAGGAAAGGTTTGAAAGAAGTCAGTGGCTAGGAGGGAAAAAAAGAAAATGTAAACTAAAACATAAATTGTCATACTGTATTAACTCAAGGCTTTTGTATTCACTTTTCCTGTGTTCCTTTCCTTCTTTTTCTCCTAATGGCACTTGTATTAGTTATCTGTTGCTGCATCACGAATATAATGGCTTAAAACATATATTTATTATCTCATAGTGTTTGTCAGTCACGGCTTATTTGGATTCTCTGCTCATAGTTTCAGAAGACTGTAATCAAGGTGTGGGCTGGTCTGTGTTCTCATCTGGAGCTTGGCATTCTTTTTTAAATTCATGTGGTTGTTGGCAGAACTCACTTCCTTGTAGTTCCTTGAAATTGCAGGACTGAAGTTTCTGCTCTCATGCAGGCTTTCTTTGCAGTTCTTAGAGGTACCCACTGTGCCTTGCTAAGTGGCCCTCTCAAAACATACCATCTTTTTTAAGGTCAGTAGGAGACTTTCTCTTGCTCCAGTGTGCTAAGAGGGAGTCTTATGTACTGTAGCACATTCAAGGGAGCGATTATCTCATCACCTTTACTATATTCTATTGGCTAGGAGCAAATCGTAGGTTCTAGCTGACCTCAAGGGGAGGGAATTATATAAAGGCATGACCCTTGAAGGTCGCCTTAGGGTGTGTCCATTACAATACTACTAATACTGATCCAAAATGAATTATCTCTGTGACTCAAATATTAGTCATATAAGAATAATATTGGGGTATGCTCTTAGAGAGTGGCTATACACTGGTTCTATAATCCAATCTATAAATATTTCTTAAGAGTCCTCCAATTAGAATGCAAACTGTAGGTCAGGGTTTCTCTGTCCAGGTACTACTGACGTTTTGGTGGTAGAATTCTTTGTTGTGGGGGATTGTCCTATGCATTATAGGATGATTTGTAGTATGCTGATCCTCTACCAACTAAATGACAGTAGCACTCCCTCTCCCAGTTGTGACAACGAAAAGTGTCTCCAGACATTGTTGAATGTCTCCTGAGGAGCAAAATCTTCCCTAGTTGAAAAGCATTGCTATAGAAAATTCCAATTTTTGTTTTTCTAAGAGTAATCTGAACCAGTCTGAGAGTTATTGAACCACAGCACATGAATACTTCACTGATCCTTAAAGTGTTTTCAGAGAAATAAATAAATTGAGGGTGTATTTTGAATATTTTTGAAGGTTTGGAGGAAAAAGAAATCTAAGAAAAATATATTTCTGGCTTGGCTAACCTTATAAATGGTAGAACTATGAACTGAAAAATAGAATACAGGAAGAGGTGCAGGTCTTAGGGCTATGCAAAAGATGGAAAGGAAAGAAGGAAAGAAAGAAGGAAAATGACACGCTGAGTTTGACTTTTTTATGGAACGTCAAAGTGGCTATATGCAACAAACAGTTGTATTTGTAAATCTGAAGATTTGGGGTCAAATTAGAACCAAGGGCCATTGATATTTAAATGGTAGTTAAAAGGAAGAAAGTGGTGGATGAAATCATTCAGGCACAGCATGTGAATGAACAGAGTGATGGTCTGGATAGAGCTTTTGGGATATTAAAGATAAGGTAGGACACAGGGAAAAGAAGTCAGTGATAGACTTCCAAAAGGAACAATCAGAGTTAGGATGAACAACAGGAGAAAAAAGAGAATGATACCATGAAATTAAAGGTAGCTGATAGTTTAAACAAAGAAATGTGATAATTGGTGCCAAAAAGAGCATCAAAATCTAGCAAGATATGTATTGGATTTGATAGTATGAAATCAGTTTCTTAGATTTTTTTCATGTAAAGTCCAGAGGTGCATTGTTCAAAGTCTTCCTAAGTCTCCTTATTCAATGATAACTTGTTTTAGTCAG
This sequence comes from Eidolon dupreanum, assembly GCA_028627145.1. Lineage (NCBI taxonomy): Eukaryota > Metazoa > Chordata > Mammalia > Chiroptera > Pteropodidae > Eidolon > Eidolon dupreanum. The sequence goes on from CM053505.1 coordinate 20,003,495, forward strand.
GCCAATTCATACTAGTTTTTTGAAATTATTTGTTGCTAAGTATTCTCAGTCATTTGACCTTTTCTCTATGTTTTGGCATTTCTTGACTTGCCAGGTGCTTACAGTGCCACTGCTTGTGTCCAGGCCACCAGGATTTTCAATCTATTGCAGCTAAAAATGATATGTGCTTGGTGCCTTTACTATTAATGTCACCTGGGCATGGATGGTCTTTAACTGAAACAACTTATTAAGCTAAAAATAAATCCACTCATTTCATTTGATCTTAGCTACTATCAGTTATGTCACCATTATGGAATGCTTTGGAAAATATGAGTACTTGGCTGTTACAATTTGCTTCACCCATCTTTTACCTTTTTAAAAATGTTTCTTTCTTATTCTCCATCAGATTTTAGGAAGTTGATGAGCCTAAGATTGTATGAGATTAGAGTACTAGAAAAATAAGGACCCAGGAAATTTTGAAAATTACTTAAAGAAATCCTAATCAGAGAAAATGTTCTCTGTGTCTTTCTCTGAATCCACTTTTACCATATTAAATTTTCTGATGTAGTCAAGTATTCAAACCTAGAATCTCTATAGGAATTTTCAGTGAGGCAAATTCACTTGATTCCCATTCATTCTATTTTATGCCACATAATTGCTAAGAATAACTAGTTCCTAATATATATTTTAAACATCAGATTTTGTGTGGAACATAGGAAGAATTGAATAACATAATATTTTTCTTTTTAATAATTGTGCTATGTAAAAAGATCAAAGGGCTCAGAACTGGGCTCTAGTTAGAGCTATTTACTAGCTGTGTGATTTTATTCAAATCATTTAACCTCTTTCAGGACTTGGTTTCTAATATATAAATTGAGGAGGAGGGGAATGGATTCATTAGAGAATTTTCTAACTCTGAGGTTGTATGACCCTTTAATTCTATTGAGGATAGAATCTCATTAAACTTGGACCAGTGGCATTCTCTTAAAATGAAAATGTCTTCATATGATTGCCATAGTAATGTGCAAATGTTCTGAAATTAAATCAATAAAGTGAAATCTTTGCTGCTCTTTTATATGCACAGTTATATTGTGTGATGTTAAACAGCTGCTGTATTCTATCATGGCTATAGCCCTTCAGTTATGGTTGAAATGACTCCTGTGTGTATACTGAGAAATAAGGCTAATGCATGATTCAGCGCCTTTATAAATCAAAGATTCTATTACAGGCAGAAAATAGCCCAACAATAGCTATTCTGTTACACTTCAATGGCATTAGAAAAGAAGAGAATACATCAAGTGGAGAACATAGGTCCTCCCTTTTAATTCTGCAATACAGTAAAAAGGGTATGTTGGTTTTAGTAGTTTCTTTTGTTCAGTGGCAGTGCACTTGAATGACATTGTCCAAGATGTACCTTTATTTTTTTCAGAATATCAATTCTATTCTATGCTTTGGTAAAGAAACTGACTCTACTATGCAAAGTATAGGAGATCATTTTTTCAAACTAGCTCAACTATAATTTTGTTTCTTGATGCCAAACAGGGAGCAACTGCATAAAATATGAATTAGAACAATATATATGTCTTTTTAGATTTGTATATAAAATGAGTTGATTTGATAATTATATTTAATATAAAATTTTAGGTGCAAAATCATCCCACAGGCATTATTGTTGTGTAGTCTAGTCCCACTCTTCCAGTTATACCCTAAGTCTCAGGCCTATGTTTTATCACATGGAGCTTGAGTTAGACTTTATCTTTAATGTTTTCTCTACCATTTTAAGACAATGAACTTTAAACTGTCATTAAAGCTGCTGTTTACGAACCAACAACAGTTGTAGACTCCGTATATAGTAGGTTGAGGTATTCATTTCATCTTAGTTCCCTTTCAGCTCGGAATTTCAAACTTACAAAATTTCTTCGGTATAGGTAATCAATTAATCTTACAAGAGACATATTAATAAATTAATAAATGAAGCTTTTTCATCACAGATTAGAATATCACATACTAGAGGGCAGCAACTATGGAAAATATATGATGAAGCCTATGTTATAAAATTTCAAAATTTATAAGATAAAAACAGAAAGGATAGGGCTAAGCCCAATTCGTAGAAATTTTTAGAAGACAGGAGGGTTTGAGAATGAGGCAATGTGTGATGCAGAAGGAGAGATTGGGGTCAAAATAAGTATTCTCAAAATTATAGATGCCAGTAGGCCCTAAATCTGGCTGTTATCTTGATTATCTCATTAAAATCATTCAGTTGCATACTGATATTCAAAACAATTAATGTGAAAATAAGTGTATCCTTGAGAACTTGGTAGACTATATCTCTAAAGATATAAATTCATGCAGTACCATATTTTGTTTTTTTTCTCTTTTGCAGTTGGTATTCTATTACAGTTAGTGAATACAGGAACTATTTCTCATTTTCCCTGAAGAGCAACATATTCAACTTCTGTTCTGTAATGAGAAGGCTAAGTAATGTTTTAATGTCAACTTAGAAAGCAGAATTTACACACAAAGCCTATTATCATAAGGAACATTCTTATGTAATAATAGATTGAAATAATATATTTGGCCAATAGAAGCTATACTCTTAGGAGCTACATAAAATTAGCCTGACAGATTAAAGTTGTCCACAAGTATCTAATTCTAAACAATATTTCACAAAATAGGCATGAAATAATTTAGTAATTTAAAACTAGAGTTGACTTCACTGTTTTATTTTTATAGTGAAATAAATGTTATTTTTGAAATCCAAAGAAATCACACATTAATATACCCTCAGTGAAGTAAAATCGATCCTACAGGTCATTGCTTGACTTTGTGGGTTAAAATTGCTTTCAAAATCTTATTATTAGCACTGTTGCACTGGATGCCTCTAACTCCATTACCGTAGAGGTGAAATTTCCATTTTAATAATGGCTTGCTACCTTTCGAAATACAAAATTTTAAGTACAGGCCACTTTGAGTAGGCTAAATTGATATTACTAAATTGGAAGAGGTTGAGCTCATTGTCAGTAACTTGTTTCAAAGGCAATTTTTCAAAATTTACAAGTTATGGAAAAATGCTGGAAGAAATAGGTAAATGAATCACTGGCACATTTAAGGATAAAATGCTTTTGAAGTAGGTTGCTGTGTTTATGGTTGGCTCATTTTACCTTCTTTACCACCTTTTTAATTTAGATCTCCCTCAAGCTAGAGAATAGATGAGGGGATCCACTTCTGTCATTTTATTTTACTGCCAAATCCATACTCTAATTTTTTTTCAACTTGCTATTTTCCAAATGTCATGAGATTAGAAGGTTGTTTGTTTTTACTCAATTTTAAGTGTTTCTGCATATGAGAAATGAACTGGATTGTGTGTGTGCATACCTGGTACATCTCCAAGGAAAACAATAGCAAAAATAGCTCACCAATCAACAGGTTTAAAATCTAACAGAAATGTTTTCAATGTAATGTAATCCTTTACTGTGGGGTTGAACAAAGCATGTTTCCTTACTTCTATTTCTTCATTCCTTTTCATTTCCATGTGAAAAATGAGTTTTGCTTTGATCTATTTTTTATTTATGTGTGCATTAAATCAAACTACATAATACAATTTATACATTCTAGAATTGATAGAATAATGTTATCAACTTGAAACAATGTTTATATATTGTCATAACTATCAACAGAATAATAGAGATTATATATTATTCTTGAAGTAGCATCTTTAACAGGGCTGGGGTGGTTTTTTGTCCAAAATAATTTTATTACTACCTATCATTCTTTAACTAAATATGTTCCTTTGAATGGGAGAACTGAAGAAATTATTTTGCTTAAATATGACCTCTTGTTTCTTTAAGGTAACTAATTTTTGCTCCCTCTTGGAAAATTTGAACTGAACCTTGGGGAGGAGTATGTACAATATTTAAAAAGGAAAGAAAAAGAAGGCTGTGTCTACTTTATATTTCATTTTCTTTTTTTAATTATATTTTTCCAATTTAGGAAATTTACATTTATGCTACATCTGCACAGCATAAGGTTGAAAAATGATCTAATACATTTGAATTTAAACCAACAACCTAAGAAAAAAGTCAGACCTCAATGTTCCCTATGTGGACAAGATTAGCCTGTGCCAACTTGTGATCCCCACACAGAAATCTAGGCAGTTGAGGAACCGAGATAAGGTGAGAGAAAGCAGATCTTGCCACCTCAAAACCTGCCTTTTTGAGATATTATTTTCAGCTGGTTATTTTTTAAGAAACAGAAGACTCAAGAGCCCTTTAAATGCCAAAAATAATTCAGATAGAAAAACCTACTCCAGAAAGGGAGATCACCTTAGTATAGTATTAACTAAGTCTGACAGGGAGGAATCTAGCAAAGTCTGCTGGGCTCTGTGTCTCACTGTTTCTGGGTGGCCTGGCAATAATTTGTTTACCAAATGTTTGCTCCTTCTCATCTACCTATAAATTGCCTACTTTCCCTTTGAAGTCCCAGACCCCAGCCTCCCTCTCCTTAGTCCAGAATGGCATACAAACCTCAACTGCCCAATGTGTCCTTGGGTTCCATATTCTTATGGAACTCCCATATGTATATACATAATAAATCTGGCAATTTTCTCCTGTTAATTGGTCTCATGTCAATTAGATTAGTAGACCAGCCAGAAGAACATATAAGGGTATAAGGAAAATTATTTTTCTTTCCCTACTATGGCAAGAGGGAAAAGCTAGCAGAAACATTGGGAAAATACTGCATTAGAAGTTTTGATGCCCACTAATCATGAAAAATATTCTATAGTGCCTGAGGTTCATAACAAATGTTAAGTAGGAATTTTGAAATCAGCTATTTCCATCACATTTCCTGTATCTGTATTTATCAGTGATTCAAATTCAACCTCTCTTCTTTGAATTCCAAACTTCTTCACAAATGCATTCTCTATCTTCTATAAAACTGGTGTCTATCTAGGGCTCTTGCATATGGTTGTGAAGACTGCTTACTGCAGAATAACCAAATCCATACACTCTGGTGCTGGGCTGCATCCACCAGGATGCACACTCAGGTGTTGTTAGAACCAGCAGCTTGCTGCATCTATCTCAAGGATAGGATAACTGCTTCCTCTGTAACATATCTTCTTGAATGGACAGTGACCATTGTCTAGGCTTCCTGCCTCATGATTACTTATGTAAAAAACATTTCAGAAATCTGAAGCTCTCAAATTTGCCTCCAAATAGGTGACTATGTATTCTGGTTTGCCTGGGCAGTCGTTTGCCTCTGTTGCTATTCACAGTGCTCTCTCTCTGTGTGTGGTAGGTTGAATAATGCATGCTCCCTGCCCTCAGTAGTAACCAGAAAGACCAAGTCATGATTAGAAGCTTGGAACTTTCAGCCCTACCCTCCAACCTCTAGGAAGAAGAGAGAGGCTGGAGACTGAGTTAATGATCATTCATGCCTGTATGACGACACCTACATAACAATCCCAAAAATATGGGGCTCAGGGAGCTTCCAGGTTGGTGAACACGTTTACATGCTGGGAGGCAGTATACTCCAACTTCACAGGAACAGAAGCCCCTATGTGCAGGGCCCTTCTAGACTTTGCCTTATTTATCTCTCTTCATCTGGCTGTTCATTTGTATTTTAAAAAATATCCTTTGTAATAAATCAGCAACAGCAAGTAAACTGTTTTCTTGGGTTCTGTGAGTCATCTAGCAAATTATAAAAACCAAGGAGGGGATCATGAGAAACCCTGATTTGTAGCTGGGTCAGACAGAAGTTGTGGGTAACTTGGGAACCCACTATTTGCAGCTGGCATCTGAAATGAGGGGAAGTCTTGTGGGGCTGAGCCCTTAACCTGTCAGGTCTGTGTTAACTCCAGTTAGTATCAGAACTGAATTGAATTGCAGGACACTCAGCTGGTGTTGGAGAATTGGTCAGCATGGGAAAAAAAACCCACCCATCTGGTGTCAGAATTGTTGTGTGTAAGTAAAGGAAAACAGTTTATTTTCCCCTAGACACAAACTTTTACAGCTATTTCTTGATTTATCAGTTTTAGCAAGTACTCTCAGCTTTTAATTCAAAAGTTGGATATGCTGATCCATCTCTATTTGTTTCTCTACATCCAACCTCTCTCTCTACTCTGTTTTGTGACTTCTATGGACTGGATCACTAAAGCCCCTTGAGCTTTGGTTTGTAACTGCATTTTGCCAATGCCAGGTACTGGCAAGAGATCTAAGGTGAGGAGTAGAGAAAGGTCAGGTATCTATCCATCCTTCCCAGTGGTCTTTCCCTGTCAGATTACAGTATAATACTAGCTATGTTTCCCCACCTATGGCCACCACTCCTATTGGGTGACCCTTTCCCATAGTTAGAGGTCTTGCCAGTTCCAGAAACATTGTTCTCTCCCACACCTTCTTTTGTAAGACTGGGAATAACTTCCTACTATTGTTAGTCTCTGGGTACATCACCGTTCTGTTGGGTTCTTTAAACCTTCCCTTGACACTATAATCTTTTCATTAAATTCTCTTCAACTACCTTTTGAATAAGGTATGTTTTCTGCAGAGACCATGACTAATGGATATTTAGCTACCATATTTCTTATACATTACCCTCCTCCTCCCATTCTTTTAGCATAGTGATTTACTAGTTAGGATATAATGAGAAAAAAATAGGACTTAAAACATTTTAAATAAGCATTTAAACAGAGGGAGTTTAATTCAGGGAACTGACTACTCAGTTAACAGATTTGTTGGGAACCCAAAATTGGGGGGAGTTAGGTCAACACAGAGATTAGTATCAGCAGGAAGCAATTACCACCCCTGGACTAGAGGAACAAAGCTAGTGTGGTATAACTGAAGTCCAGGGCCCAAGATCACTTGGAAAGTGGTGGAACCATAGCAGGCCTATCTGGAAGGGCTACTGCAGGAGAGATGCAGATATTGCCAGAGAATCCAGCTGAAGCATACAGGGAGCAGAAGAAACTTGAATTCTCCCTACTTCCTGCTCTCTAGTTTTGCTTAAGTGCCTCCCAGTAGCTGAACCTGCATGGAACTTAGAGGACAAGAAAACTTGGAGATATAATTTACAGGAGTCATACCTCTGAGATACAGGAAAATTATCCCAGGGAAATTCTGGGGCATTTTAATTCTTTTATGTAGGCCACACTTCAATCCAGGTTTTAGCAAACTGTTAGATCCACTTCCAGATGATTCACCTTGGCCATTCAATGCCAAATCTCGGGTAAATCTTTCCATCTTGATAAATCTTACCTGATTTAACCTTATGTTCTATTCTTAGTTGAGCAAACTTAAAAATCATTCCCATATTATTTTCTAATTTCTTGCTTACACAAATTAACAAGAACTTGCAATTACATTGAATATAAGAGCTATGCTGTCCTTAGATCTTAAAATTCTCCCCCAAGCCATGCTAGAAACGGACTCTTCAAGGACAATGTGGAGGCAATGTGAATGGTGAGATCTGTTCTTGAGGAGTTGCTTTTCTTTTGCAAAGCAACTGACTCTGTGAAGTCATTAAAGATTCTTCTTTCCCCTTTAAATAAGCTTTATTTTTAATAGTCAGAAACTGGAAAAAAACTAAATTTTCATCAACAAGTGATGGATAAACAATAGCATTACATCCATACACAGTGAAATATTACTTACTCAGCAACAAAAATGAATAACCTATTGATATTCTCAATAGTAATTAATCTCAAAACAATTATGCTCGCTGAAAGGTAGGAAAAAAGTAAGCCCATACTGATATTACATTTAGATAAAAATCTAGAAAATGTGAAGTAAAGTACAGTAAGTCCTTATTTAACATTGTTGATAGCTTCTTGGAAACTGCAGCTTTTAATGACATGACATAAAAAAAACAAATTTTATCATAGACTATTTGATATAAACAAGAGTAAGTTACTAAGGCATATTTCTGGTAACAAAAACATTACCAAACTTCTAAATAAAGACCCAAAACACTTCTAATATTAAACACTGAAATAAACATGAGCTTTACATGCATTTAAGAAAAGTTAATAAAAACAAATAAGATCATTATTTTCACAACTACAGGTGGCCAGAATCTATCCCAGAAGCTTAGGGCGCAATGTGGGAAACAACGTTGGAAAAGATGCCCTTCCACTGCTGGGAGCATCACCCACACTCATGCTCACCTAGACATGGACAATGTAGACATGCCTAATTCACCTCACGTGCACATCTTTGGGATGTGGGTGGAAACCGGAGTGCCCAGAGAAAACTCACACAGACATGGAGAAAACGTGCAAACTCCACACAGGCAGTGAGTCTGACTGGGAATTATTTTTTTTTCTCATCAACTGTTTATTAAAACTGCATTGAACAAAACGATGTTATTCGAGGACCCACTGTATTGTGAAATTAAACAAATAAATGGTTGTATGGGGCTGAGGGATTAGGGAAAGATAAAAAGATTCTTAAGGAGTATGAAAAAACTTTGAGGGGTAATGATGTTCTTTACCTTAATTGTGATGGTATTACAGGTGTATACATATGTCAAAATTTACTAAATTGTACAATTTATGCACAGTTCACTGTATTCCAGTCATATACCAATAAAACTTAAAAGAGGAAATGGTTACACATAAGAATCTGCATTTCCCATTTTTCTTGTAAAATCAACCAACCATATATTGACTCAACCATCTCCCACTTCCCATATCTAGGGTCAGTGGCAGCAAAAACTGGAGAACGATTAAAACCATGTCTACTCAAATACTGGTGGGGTCATAAGACCCACTGAAGACTGTAGGATCTCTCTTCTCTGCTCTGGGGTTCCTACTTGTACAGTGATGGCCATAAGGTCAACAGCCCAGGGAGGTACAGGAATCCAGAAAACCTTTAGGTTATTTACTCTGACACTGACTTCAGCAACAGGAAATACAGTGGTTTGTCGGTCCTGAGAATTTCTATATAACTTTAACCCACAGAGCCATAATCACATGAAATTTATGTATGCCCTTCAGAGTAGACACATAACCTCTAGTTTGCCACCATCTCTACCACTCCTTACTATTAATATTTTTAGGACTTCTAACAACATGTACCAGAGTTAGTGTTACTAAGTGTTAAGGTTTAAATTTTTAGAAAGTAGAGAAATAGAATTTGTATTTTTACCCTTAATAAATTTGTACATCAGGAAATATGACATCATTTTATGCATTAGAACAAAAACTGTATCAATTACGTTTCCCACTTAGCCCCTCTAGGTCTTATCTGCCTACCAGATTTAGATTTCACAGGGGTCATGACTTCTGCATAGTTCTTGAGAGGCAGTTACACTTCAACAGTGTTAGGGAATCTGATACGTCCCCTGAGAAAAAGTGACTTAGATCATGCTGTTACCACAAGTATTGGAGGGTGTCATACCAATTACCCCTTCATCAGGGTGAGCTAAGGGTCCATAGGAGATCCTGACATCTAGGTCATAAGATCAGTCCCACAAGGCTGGACAGTTTTTCCTAAGAGTGCTTAGTCAGTATTATCAATTAGGCCAAATTAGATGAAGAGCTGTTCTCAGCTATCCTTCTATTTTCTCTGAGACACATAAAGTTTGGGATCTGCACAAAAGGTATTCCTACTTTCACGATGACAAAGCCCCATTTATTTTATTTTTACTTTTAATAACATTTTATTTAACCCAATATACCCAACATGTTCTTTTAATATATAGTCAACATAAAAGATTATAAGGAGATGTTTTACCTTCTCCATTTTCTTAATACCATGTCTTGGAAGTCCAGTGTGTATTTTACACTTATGGCATATCTCAGCTCAGACAAGTGAGATTTCAAGTGCTCAATAGTCATATATGGCTGGTGCCTACCGTATTGGACAGCACAATTCTATATATTTAGCGCAACCCATAGTCCTAGTTTTCTTCTTAACTGTGGAAAGCAATCAACACCCTTGTAGGTGTGGAGGAAAGAAATGAGCTCAGTAAGTGATAACCTGTTTCCCAAAAGCCCATTTCTTTTCTCAGTCAACCCTACACAATGAACAGAATAAACTAAAGGCTTTAACAGTAAGTCTTTTTCATTGTATAAATCAAATCTGTGTGGTAGGCAGTTCCAAAGCTGGAGAAATCCATCTCAGCTATCTCATGGAGAGTCAATACTGTCTATGGAAAACAGAAGCCTCTGGAAGACTGCAGCAGATTCCAGCTCAGATCTTTTTGGCAGGAGCTGGATCATTTCCACACTGAAACCAAAAGTGGAGAGAGAATGAGGATATCTGATGGGTTCAGATCACTCATAATTCCCTCCAGGAAAGGGGAAAGAGAGTAGAGGTCTGTCTTACCTGAGTTCAGTGGGGTAACCGACACACAGCTTAAGGCTCTGACTGTTGGTAGAAGTAGGATGGTTTCTGCAACAAACACTGGCAATAACATAACTCAGGCAAACGAAAGGTCCTGGGAAGGTTAGCAAATGTCAAGTAGCTCCTGAAAGCTTCCCATATACCTGGCACTTGTAGTTATCTCCCCAGTATTGATAACTGGATGTACAAAGTTCAACTTCTGGTTGTTGGACTTCAACTCAAAAGTTACTTTCAGAATTTGTCTCTTGTGAATCAGACTATGTTGAACAAGGAGAAAGCATGTTCCCTGCTTTCTTAGGGCCTCTCTTGAGTGTGAATGTTCTGATGCTAAACGAAGTTAAAGATGCAGCTAAAAGATCACCCAAACTGCTACACTCATGAGGCATTTCTTTGTTGTGAACTTTTCATTTGCCAAATGAGGTGGCAGTGTCTTCTGCATGCTCTTCCACATTCACTTCGCCCACAGGTCTTGCTGGAGTATGAGCATGGTGTTGAACAACGGGGGGATTAACAGGGTACACTTTCCCACACTGATTGCACGTATAGGGCCTGGTTCTACAGTGAACTTTCTTATGTACTTTGACGTAGGAACTGTGGCTAAACAATTTCCCACATCTATCACACTTATAAGACTTTTCTCCAGTGTGGACTTTTTCGTGCTTAAGAAGTGCATCTCTACGGATAAAGGTTTTTCCACATCTGTTGCACACATAAGGCCTTTCTCCACTGTGAATTTTCTGGTGCTGAATAAGTGTGTCTTTACGGCTGAAGGCTTTGTGGCATTCACTGCACTCATAAGGTTTTGCCCCAGTGTGAATTCTCTGGTGCTGAACAAGCTGGGATTTTCTAGCAAAGGCCTTCCCACATTCATCACACACATAAGGCCTTGATTCTGTGGGAACTCTCTGGTATACTTGGGGGCTGGAGCTGCCGCCAAAGAATTTTTCACATTCACTGCACTTTTGTTCAGTGTGAAAGGCAGCCTCACACGTATCTCTCCTGCTCTCCCCAGCATGAGTGGCATGGGGCTGGACAAGTCCAGAGCTGCCTAAGAAGTTCTCCCCACCATCCTGGCAAGTGAGAGCATTCTCTGACCTGTTGCATACATAATTAACAGACGGGGCTTGGCCCTTTTCCATTCTAGTGAATGTTTCTCCAATCTGCTGCCTTGGGATTTGGTCAGGGTTTACAGTGAACCAGAAGACCGTTCCACATGAATTACATGGGTATGTTTGCTGCCCAGGGCATATTCCTTGCTGCTCAGCCAGATGCAAAATGGCTTTCAAGATCGGGTCACACGTGTCACATTGGTGGCTCTTTTGGATGGAAGGACCCACTTGTGACACTTTTACAGGAACAGCCTGCTCACAAGATGCACCTTCTGCCTCCACTCTACCAGAGCAAGAGATCCCCCACATCATCTCTGTCTTGTCAAGAACCTTGGGCCCTCTCACTGGCTCAGACTGTGTAATCATAGTGCTTCTGGAAATCGCAAGTCCCACTGAGGAGGCCAGGAGAAAGTTTTCCAGCATCACTTTATAGTAAAGGTGTTTCTGACCCTCACTAAGTAGCTCCCACTCCTCTCGGGTAAGGTTCAGATACACGTCCTCGAAAGTCACAAAGTTCTCAGGGGGGCCCATCCCTGCTGCTGCCTCCGCCATTGTGGCCTTACCGAGGCCCTGAGATGGCGCACCCCAGAAGGCGCCGGCGCACTTGAAACACGAGGTCATCTCTACCAGACAATGAGTCTCACCTCCGAGCAGCTGAAGTGGGTCACCGCGGCTTCTGCAAGGCGTGGAAGTAGGTCCCGACCTGGTAATTGTCCTCTGCGTGATGTGGAAGAACCGGGAGAGAAGAAACCTCTGCCGAGCTCTCTGGGCTACGTTTCTCTGAGAAACTGAAACCAGAAAGGAAGGTCGAATGCAAGAGACCGGAAGTACTGCCCCAATGCTGCCTGCCGTAAAGCAGTTTTAACCAAATATGGTTGGCTTCCTTAGGTTGGAGAGAGGAAAGGAGGCTGCAATTGGCAAAGATCGCTTGAGGTAATTTTAAATTTCAGAATTCTGTTTTTATTCAAGTGCATCTACATGTCTCTGTTACGGATTTCACAGTCCTGTTTTCAATTGTATCTGCCTTTGATAATATGATAAGTCTTGATATTACGAATTTTTTATACGTCTTGTTGCTGTACAGGGTGGCTATTAATTTTTTTTCCTGTGCTGATCTTGTATTTAGGCACTGTTAAATTCTCTCTGTAGCTCTAATTGTTGGTTGATTCTTTTGGATTGGTTTTATAGATGATTATGTCCTCTGCAAATATTTTATTTCATACTTACCAACTTTTACAGCCATTCTTCACTTATTTTTTTTTCTTGTCTTATTGCAGTCGCTAGAAACTTTAAGGCAATGTTGATTAGTACTGGTGATAAGAGTTGACTTTTTAATTTCTGAATTTAAATTATTCTAGAATTTGCATCTTATACTATACATATATTTGCTATAAGTATGTGGTAGATACATTTATGAAAGTTGCTTGCCAATAATTTTCAATCATGAATGATTACTGGATATCAGTCAATAGTATATTGACATATATTCAGTTGATTATATGTACATACACACATATATACATATTCATTTAGATTGATTATTTTAGTGAATTAACTTTGTTGGTAAATTTTCTTAAATTGTACTATTTTGCACTCTTGAGACTAAAACCTTGGTCATGATGCCATTATCATAATGAAATGTTGATTGTGATTTGTTGATACTCTAGATTTTTGTTTCTGCACTTATAAGTATGATTAATATACTTTTTTACTTGTGCTTTTCTATCTTGGGGGCCCACAGTCATTGCTGAACTCAGAAAATGAAGAATTATCTTTTTTCCATTCTATATATTGCAATAGTTTTTATATAGTTGAAATTAGCTTTAAAAAAAAGTTCAGTAGGTCTGATATCTTTGTGATTGCAGAAATTTAACTACTCTTTCTTTTGATTTTATGACTTTTTTCTTGACAAGCCACTTCGTGCTATATATTTCCCTAGAATGTTTTTCATGTCATCTAGACTTTCATCTTTATTCCTAGAATGTTGATCACTTTATTACATTATTTTTACCTTTATTTAGTCTTTTTTCCAGCTTTGTTGAGGTATAATTGACAAATAAAATTGTATATCTTTAAAGTATATAATGTGATGAATATATATGTATACATATATATTGAAATGATTACCGCAATCAAATTAATTAACACATCCATCACCTTTTTAGTTACCTTTTTAGTGTGTGCATGGTGAGAATGCTTAAGATCTACTATCCTAGCAAATTTCAAGTACACAATACAGTACATTTGCTCTCAAGAACTTATTCATCTTATAACTTTAAGTTTGACCCTTTGACCAACATTTCCCTATTTCCCCCACCATCTAGCCCCTGACAACCACCATTCTACTGTTTCTATGAATTTGATTTTCTTTTCCCTAGATTTCACATATGAGTGGGTACATACAGTATTTGTCTTTTTGTACCTGGCTTATTTCATTTAACATAAGGTCTTCCAGGTTTATCCATGTTGTTACAAATAGCAGGATTTCCTTTTGTATGGCTGAATAATACCCATTGTATAAATAAAAAATATTTTCTTTACCAATTCATCCATCGATGGACCCGGTTGTTTCAGTATCTTGGCTGTTATAAATAGTCTTGCAATGAACATGGGAGTGCAGAAATCTCTTTGAGATACTGATTTCATTTTTTTTCAGATATGTACTCAGAAGTGGGATTGCTAAATCATATGGTATTTAATTTTAAGTAATAGGTTACTTAAAAATTAGTTACCAATATTTCATTACCGATGATATTTATTTACACCTTCCTCCTCCTTTCTCCTCTTTAAAAATAAAAATAACACTAGACAAAGTTTTTTTACTATTCTTGTGAAAAAATTATGTATCTGTTGATTGAATCTATAGTGTTTTTTGTTTCATCATTTTGTTTAATAATTATTACTTTCTTCTATTTAGAGTGTTGTATCTTCTTGTTTTTTTCTATCTTCTTTCAGTGAAATACTAATTCATTTATTCTCTAGCCTTCTAATGTTCTAATAAGTGCAGTTGAGGCTATACATTTTCCTTTTATCAACACTTTTGCTGAAATACTCAGGTCTGAATTGTAGCATGGTTCATTATGTTTTTATTTTTACAAAAATTTTGTGAATTTGAGTTCCACTTTTACCTACAAATTTTTCAAAACTGCATACTTTTTGAGATGTTTGGGTTAGCGTACTGTGTACATTATGTATTTGTCACTGATTTGTCTAATATGATTGCACCGTATTTTGTTTGTGACTCTTGTATCATAGTTTAAGGAAACTTGAAACTTTGCTTTTGCTTTTATTCATGTTTGTGTAAATTTCTGCAAGTGCTTGAAAATAAATTTGATTTCCCTCATCTAGGTTCAAATATAATAGATGTATTAACTTAAGGCTGGCATTGGGTTATTTGCATCCTTTCCCCAATTCTTTGAATTAATAGTTTCTGAGATCATGTGCTACCATTTTCCACTTACAGTTACTCCTTATAATTCTATTATATTTTGCATGATTAAGCTTAGAATGGAAGGTTTTACTTAGGCCTGACTCATCCAACACTGAGTTTGTTTGAAATCTTCATCATTTACCAACAGTAAGATAACTAAATTGTCCGTTAGGTTGGCCATCTCTATTTTGTCTCTGTTTCTGTCTTATTGTTCATTCCACATTGGATTCTTTCTTCCTAATTTCCAACCCCTCACAGACCTTTCCTACTCTTCATACTTCCTCTATCACTAGTCTCTCCCAAAGAAAGAAATTGTTTTTTCACTTTGGAGAGGTAGAAAGGTAGGAGGGAAGCTATTAATTTTTTTCTTCTGATAACTTCTCCTAAATATACTGACTCTGAATAAAATTATTCCTTTTTTTCTGAACGTAGATGTTTGAAATTATAAAGACAAAGTTTGATTGTTTTTATGTCCTCTTTTCATTTCTGCTGAGTCATGCACAATGGCCATCTGACTGAATAAGTATAGTAAAAGGGTAGAAAGAAATCCAGAACGAGGGGAAATTTGTTTAGTTCTTTTAAAACATCATCCTGTCACTTTACTTGTGCTGATTACACTGCTTCTTTTTCATGAACTGCTCTTCCTTTTACTTATTCCTCCTGCCACAACTCACAAAATTAGTCACTTTGAAGAAAAAAAAAAAACTTTATGACCTTTATCAAGATGGAGGTTCACCACACTGATTACTGAACAGAAGAAATTATAAAATGGAACTTTTAATATTTTAAAGCCATTTGGAATACAGTTCACATGAATGATTCTGCACAACGTACAAATCGGTGGAGAGATGATGACGCTGGAGAATTTGCACTGACAGCCATGGGAGGAAGGCATGCGGGAGTAACTTTTAATTGTATATTTAATTGACCTTGCAGGAAAATGAATCTCATATTTTGTAGTGAGTACAAGTACATAAAAATTTGAAAATATTATTATCCAAAAAAGTTACTCAGACTATTTTATGGTATTATTAGAATCATATAATATCTCTACTCTGCATTCTTTTGAAGGTGCTAAGACAAGTGTCATCCTGTTTTATAAGAGAGGAGTGGAAAGTAGTGAGGAGATAAAACAAAGCATAACTTCTACCAGTATTTTTAGTAACTTATGATAAATAATTTTATCAAGAATGCCGAAAAGTTCTTAGACGTCATTTTGAAACTATTAGGTTTATAATAATACAGCTGAGAGGTGTAACTTTAAGGTGGCTTATTGCTTTTCCAGCCAATTAGATATTAATGTAATTTGCAACATATAAAATCGGTAATTTTTTCACATGTTTTCACTTTGGAGAAAGCTAAAGAAGTTAATGTTTTAAAGAATGACTATGTGTATTTTTCCAAGGGAATATGACTTAAGAGCCTTTTAAAGACATCCTTTAGGGACTAAAATGGTAACATATTCAGAAAAAGGCATTGGCTCATTTAAAAGTAGAACCTAGTCAAGGTCTTGTATGTAAGGGGAAATAGAAAGATAGTTTTAGAAGTTATAAAGTAAGAAATGATCTCTGTTTAACACTAGAAAAAGCAAAGGTATTTCCTCAGATGCAAGAAACAGACCAGGTTGTCACTTGTCATGATTGACAGTGATTTGGGGTGAAAAGAAAGGCTTCTGAGGGCACATGGGAACTATGACCTATTAGAAGAGCAGCTCACTATTTATGAGTACAGTTCCATTTAGAATTATGTGAGTCACAGTGATGACTCTCAGAATATAAGCCACAAAACATCTGGCCATGGTTAATGCTACAGTCCATCTGCTGCCATCTGAGGCTGCCTTAAAAGAAATAGTATCTGGTTCACAGAAGGGGAGTGTCTCACTGTACTGAGCAGACTGCTTTTCTGAATTCATCCTAGGTGTAGCCCAAAGGAAACAACCCAGAGCAACAATGCAAGGCATAGAAACCATGTTCTTAGATTTTTTTTTTCACCAAGAGTAAAGATTCTAGGGGACATCAGTTACATTCTTTTAAAAATCTTAGAGCTCTTATAAAGAAAATAATTTGATTTAGTTTGTTTTGTTTTACCAGAAAGTAATAAAGATATTAGCTTATTGGATGTGTATGGCCCAGTGCCACAATAAATCTTCATACCTATATTACAACTCTGAGGTAGCATGGTAGGTAATTAATGCCCAATTTGCTTATGGATAAGGTTTGTGGTTAATCTGTTAAAAACACTAAACACTGGAAATACACATTGCATAAAGCAGAATACATAAAGCCTGCCCTCTGTATGCCAGAAAGAACAGTGCTCCCATTGATGGAGGGAAGGGTAAAGACATAAGTTTCTCTTCCAACACAGAGTCTGAGCAGAGAGAGGACAGATAGCTATGTAGGCCACAGTAGCACCGTACTGAAAAGCCTGATAGTCAATCTCCTGGAAGCTTCATTCATTTAGCATCAACAAGGGAGAAGACAAGGAATATCAAGCAGAAACATACTGGGCTAGAAAGTTTAAGTACAAAGTCAAAAAAGAAATAGTTACTGCCCTTACACTCTCCTACTAATGAGATGTAAACTGTGAGGCTGCATTTGCATGTATGTGCATGTTTGGACATGAATTCTCAAGGTGGCCTTTATATTCTGAAAATAATATGTATTAGGTTAATTTTTTTAACACTGTTTAATTTATTAAAGTCAGATAATAAAACACTTGATTCTTCCATATGTTTTAGATACCACTTTAAAATCTTTTTATTTTACTATTTGGATTTAGAAGATTTAACAATCACTTTTAAAAGGTCTTTGGTCCCATTTAAAAATACCTTGGAACTATTTAAACTGCACATACAAAATGTGATATTAAGTTGCCATTTTACATACACCAGTTATGTGAAGTAAAACCTAGGCCTTCCCAAATAATAAATATTCTTAGGAATTCAACATGTATACACACATACATATCTGAGTATGTACACACATGCACACACACATATTATGAAGCTAAGGGCTGGATGCTGTGATAAAGTAGGAGGTGAAACAAATCAGCTATAGGTATAAATCTTTGCCAAATTCTGCATCTATGCAAGTGTGGTTTTTAGGACAGGACCAACTGCTGGGGGAGAAGTTATTGAGGCCAGGATCCAGAAGCCCCCTGGGTGTGAATATAGGGTGGCAGTGGGTGATGCGTGTCTGCGTATTTTCATTTAGCTGATGTGGAGTAGAGTGTACAGATTCTGTGTGCCTATGCTCCCACCCTCCACCTGCTATTTATGTGTGTGAGTGGCAGTAGGGTCCCTGCACGTCCCCCACCCCTTGAGCCTGCTGTGTCCATACAGACAAGGTGCCAGTCCTAGTCTGGCTGCTCCTACTGCATGCCCCACACAGTTGCCCTCAGCCTGTCTCCTGGAAACAAGTAGTGGCCATTCCTCTTAGTCTGTGATATCCTTCTCCATATACAGCCCCCTTGGTGATTGCTATACTATTTTTTTTTCCACAAACTCGTGTTCTTCTCTACTTCAGCTTTCAACTTGGGATCAGTAACATTTGTCTGGCTTCTCGGAGGTACCTCTGTGTGTTTATCCTCAGGGGGTCTTATGGATGTCTTTCCGAAAATGGTTATTTTATGTGATTTGTCATGGAATCTCTTCTAATAAATCATTCTTCTATCATTAAAACCAACAGAAAAAAGCCCCCTAGAGATGAGAACACCAAGCAGCAGTTTGGGGTTCAGGACTCATTAAATGGGATCTTCTTATGCTTCTTAACAGCAAGGGACTTAAGAATATTTAGAGATGAAAGCCAACGTCATCTGGGCTGTTTTGCTTAATTGTAACTCAGGCTCATTATTTTGATATTTGTGGTAGAACATTCTAACAATTTAAGAGTTTTTAACAATGGATCGGACTGCCTAACAAAGATATGAACTTCATGTTGCTGGGGAGGTTCAAGGTGCTATATGAATACCAGCTTTCAAGGTTGCTTTAAGGGGATTCCTTATTGATTTTGAGGCTGGACTAGATAAAAAGTAAAGGCTTTCCAATATATACTAGTGATTCTTTGATATTATGACAAAAATCACAGATTGAATAAAAGCAGAAAATTTTACGACCTTTGTGAGGCCATGGTCTGTACTGTAGTTTTTAAGAGCAGCCTAAGATTTTCTTTTTAAAAAAGTGCTTAAAAGTAGTATCTCTATTTACTTTGTGGATGTTTTTCTGTTGTTAGGAATAGCTGTATCCCATATCATAGATATATGTCTAAACACTGAAAATTATTTCTAATTAGTAATAGTTCCCCCTTAATTCCTCACTAGTTATAGTAACAATCTGTTGTGCAATATATAATTTTATCTGCATTCTGAGAAATCCCAGAGGGCAAATTCATGGCTCTGATTCAGAAAAAAATAATCCTTAATCGTTAACCAGATTCAACATATTCTTCCAGATAAATATATAAGGAGCATATATTTATCTTGCTTTTGAGAAAGTTCAAATTTCATTTCTAGTTTTAGCGAGTAGTTACTTTTTTTGTGGCGCTCTTTCGAAAGAAATGCATTCTTATTTTTTTTCTACAGGGGGAAAAATATTTTTTTTTCTGGTTTAGTTTTCATGTATCTCATTTTTTAAAGAAAGATAGAAGAAATCATCTTTGCTGTACACATTGGAGATTACTCATCAATACTTGCAGAGGGAAAATTCACAGATGATAACTAAGGTGATTGTATTCAGATCTATGGGGGGGGGGCTTAGTACCACGGGGGTTCAAGAGAGCCAATCAAGTCCTGTAAGATGTTTTTTTTAATTTTTATATTTTGATTAGAGTTGACATTTAATATTGTTTTATATTAGTTTCAGGTGTATAGGATAGTGGTTAGACATTCATATAATTTACAAAATGACCCCTTTGATTAGTCTAGTACTCACCTGGCACTACACATAGTTATTATAATATTATTGACTGTATTCCCCGTGCTGTACTTCACATCTCTGTGACGATTTTACGACTACCAATTTGTACTTCTTAACTTCTTCATCTCTTTTACCCAGCCCCCCAACCACCCTCCCATCTGGCAATCACCAGTTTGTACTCTATATCTGTGAGTCTGTCTTCATTGTTTGTTCATTTCTTTTGTTCCTTATGTTACATATATAAGTGAAATAATATGGTTTTTGTCTTTCTCTGTATGACTTACTTCACTTAGCATAATACTCTCTAGGTCTATACATGTCATTGCAAACGGTAGGATTTCGTTTTTTATGGCTGAGTAATATTCCATCGTATACATGTACCATGACTTCTTTATCCAGTTGGCTAGTGATGGACATTTAGGTTTGTTACTTCCATATCTTGGCTATTATAAATAGCACTGCAGTGAACATATAGATGCATATATGTTTTCGAACTAATGTTTTGGTTTTCTTTGGATAAATACCCAGAAGTGCAATTGATGGGTCAAAATGTATACCTGTTTTTATTTTTTTATGAGAAACCTGCAGACTGTATTCCAGAGTGGCTGTACCAATTTGCAATCCCACCAACAGTGCACGAGGGTTCCCTTTTCTCCACATCCTCACTAACACTTGTTGTTTTTGATTTATTGATGATAATCATTCTGACAGGTGTGAGGTGATAGCTTGTGGTTTTAATTTGCATTTCTCTGACTATTAGTGATATTGAGCATCTTTTCATATGTCTATTGGTCATCTGTATATCCTCTTTGGAGAAATGGCTGTAAGGTTTTTGAAAATCAAAATCTACCCAGGCTCTATGTATACTTCATACATTTGAGACACATTTAATTTACAAAGTGTTTAAACTGAAAATCATCATTGGGTAGAGTCAGTGAGTATAAGCTAAAGACCACTAAAAGAGAAAATTATGTAAATACTTAGCACTTCTGAGACTTTCAAAGGCACTGAAATATCTAATATCTACCATATTTTTGTGACTGGATATATAACTATTAGCAATCTCTATGTCTTTTGTGTTGTTATTTTTCATTAACTTAGGCAGATTTTACAAAAATTGTCTGTGTTGTAAAATTTATATTGTTAAAAAAATAAAAACAAAAATTATGAACATGAAGTTTCTTAACTACAAGTTAAGTATTTTCTGGGCAATGACCTAGTTATAGGCAGAGCTGGTGGTTCAGGTGAGGCCTGGTGGCTATGTGTGAGTGAGAGGTGGATGCAAGGTTTGTTGTCATCTGTGCATGGGGTCAATGGCTTGTCATATAACTATCATTTAGTGCCTGTCAGTGCTCAATAACAAAGATAGCATTAGAAATAATTAAGAAAACTTTTTTTTTTCAGCTTTTTGATAACTCTGCATTCCTTCTCTCCCAATACTTCACATTTACCTGAAACAGTTGAGTGAATTTCAATGTCTTTGCTTTCTGGTATTAGAACTCTGCTCACTTAGTAACTCAGTAACACTCATTGCTTTGTCAGCAGATTTCAAAGCTTTTTCTTTCCCAAATTTCGAGCCAACAATTACTGAGAACCGATTACTCCTTCACTGTGGGGCAGAGAAAGATTGACTTAATGCGATCCTTCTTCACAAAGAGCATAAATAATTAGCGTTCGAGTTCGCATCTCAAAGAAAAGTGCAAGTGGAAATTGAATAATAGAGAGATCGCCTCCAGCTGGTAAGATTAGCGAAGGCTTCTGGACCTCTTAACTAGGCCTTGAAAATGGGCGAAGCACTGACAGATCAGATGGATGTGGCAAAGAGAATTGCTGTTACTTACTCTCTTTTCTGTCTTCTATTCTCTCAAATGCATGACATCAGTCTTTAGTCCCTAAGTATTGTGCAAACCCACTTGCTGTAGTTATTTTCCCATTATCAGGTCCAGCGGTCAACTCTCAGGCTTCACCTTAACTGAATTCTTAATGACATCTGAGTTCATCTATTCTTCTTGAAACATTTTCTTTTCTTAGCTTGTGGGACGTCACACTACTCTCCTGATTTTCCTTGGCTTGGTGGCCACTTGCTTCTAGCTTCCTTTGTTGTAACCTGCTTTTGAATATGTCTAAATTTTGACGTGCCCAGAGCTGAGTACTCAGATCTCTACTCATGACATTTCAATCGATCAGTGCTTCTTAAACCTGGTTGCACATTGGAGTGCCAATTTTGAAAATTAAACAACATTGGTTATTGAGCAGCAAATGAGTTTACTTGGGAATAACAAGGGAATTTCAGTTTGGGATGTGTAAACTATGGCTAACCATAGGCAATTCTGAAGAGACAAAAGGGAGGTAAGCTTTTATTAGATTCCAGGAGGAAACTGGGGAGGTTTTTGAACAGTAGTCCATTGGTGGGACACGAGAGAGAGTTCAAGGTTGTGATGGTTTTTTTATTGGCAGCAAGCAGGGGGCAGTTGCTATTGCTGAGTCAAGCAGGGAAGAAATCTTCCTTTTTCTTGCTGGTTATGTAAGCTTCTAGGAGTGATTGTATGTGACAAATCTTCCTTCAAGGCTTCCTGACTCAATCTGAAATGAGATTTACTTTATTTTCACAAAAGGAGATTTAAAAATTCACCAATACCCTGTTCCCCTACAGAGATTCAGATTCAGTTGTTCCAGGGATGGAGTGAAGGAACCTCAGTACTTTATTTGAAAGCTCTCCTAGCAAATAGAATGTGTGGCAGGGTTGAGAATCACTGAATAAGAATGATATTATCCAGTTCAGCAACCCCAGATGACACACAAAAAATCTGGTGATTCAAATGGAAACCTCCAGCCTTGAGCGCTGCCTTGAACCTCTGACTAATAACTAAAAAGTTACTAGACATTTCCACTTTGCTGTCTTAATGCCCCTTTCAAAGCTAGCATATCCAAAATTGACCTTTGGTTTCCTCATCCAAATCCACTCCTTTTCCAGTATTTCTTTACTCAGAAAATGGTACATTCCATAATTTACCCCTGGCTCAAGGTCCAAATCTAAGAGTCATTGTCAATGCCAAGCTCATTAAGAAGGGAAGGCTTCAGTAGTGAGACGCCCAAGTTAAAAGAATGCACGAAGAGCCGACTTGAGAATGAAATGGCAGGCACCAACTTTATTGCGGGGAGTGTACTTCTACGCTAAGGGACCACATGGCTTTATATATGTCATAGAAAAATAGTGGCATTCTGCCACTATTGTGTAATAAACATGTGTAATAAACAACAAGCTGAGTCACACTTGCATAAGGTAGGCTCAGGTGTAACATTTTAAATCTGGAGTCGTATCCCTAGCCACGAGCCTGGATCACAGCCTGACTTGGGACCCACAGTTATCCAGAATTCCTCTAATTCCTTCATTTTCTTTATCTAATTATCAGCAATTCTTTTGTTTCTATTTTCCAAATTAATCTTTAATTTTCTCCTTTCTTAAGACCTCTACCCCAATTTCCCCAGCCTGAGCCACAATTATCTCTTAAATCTGTAAGCCTTCTTATCCGTCTCTTGTGTTCACTCTTTCCACTACCCCCGCAGTCTCTATACACATGCAAAATGATCCTTCTGAAAAGTAAATAAAATCGTATCACTCCTCTGCTCTCACTCATCCAAATACTTTCTATCACACAGAATAAATTCCATATCTTTACTATAGTCCATAGGATTGACTTCTTGAGGATGGACTTCTGGTTACTCTGATCTCATTTCCTACCTTCTTTCTTGAAACTCCTCACTCGAGGTGCATCAGCCACACTGGTTTCCTCACTATTCCTTTAATACCTCGAAGGCCTTTGCACCAACTATTGGCATGCTCTCTGAACTGCACACTTCTTCTCCACCATCCTATACATTCACACTGCAGCAGAGACTTGTGATGGGGATTTATGTAGGGGTATGTAAGGTGCACATCTGGAGTGGCTAGCTACAGGTTAGCATGGTGGTACAGGCCAGTGATAGAAGACAGGGTCTGATCTGGGCCCACAAGTAGTGGTGAGGGCACTGGCTAATGGCATGTTCTCTTGTGGCTGCACAGTGTCTGCCTGGGTGTGCACATTGCAGTGGAGGCTGGTTATGGGACTTGATCCAGGGGTGTGCAAGTGCATAGCTGGAGGGACAAGCCCTGAGTGCTCACAGTGCAGTGGGGGTCTGCTGCCCTGGTGTAAGCTGGTGTCTTGCACTTTGGTGTTGCAGAGGCCTGATTTGGCTGCCAGTGTTGTTTCTGGGTTCCCACGGGGGCTGGGGGTGAAGGAGCAGGGAGAGACTCAGCTGGCATCAGTAAATGTGAACACCTGTGGGGGAAAAGTCGATTAAGTTTGCAGGTAATCTACTGTGGCTGTATTGGCAGTAGCCTCCATCTGTAGTGAAATCTCTGTCTATAGAGGTCACTGTGAACTACATGGTTCCTGCTGTGGCCGCTATTAATAGCTCTGGCTTTTCTTCCTTGTTCCTAGCCATCGCTATGCATCTCTGCTTTCTGGTCTGGGTGGGATTAAACCAAGCAGAAGCATTGTGTAGTTCCCCAAAAGGCTGGAGAAGCCAGTTGCTCATGGCACTCTTCCTATCCTGGTGAGGGGAACTCTTTCTAGCTAGGAAGTGCCCTCTTGGCACTGAACGATTCTGACTTGGGGGATAGTATGATGCAGGCAAAATGAAGCTGTCTTCCTTCTCTTCTTGTGGGATTATTCTTGTTTTTGTTGTTGTTGTTGTTGTTGTTGTTGTTGTTGTTCCACTGTGTCGCTAAAATGTTTTTGTTTGTGAATAGCTGTCTAGTTGTCTATCTTTGTGGGGGAACGTGGAGGCTAGAGTCTCCTATGTTGCCATTTTGGTGATTTGACTCCCACAGGTGAGGCTTGAATGCTACTCAAATGTGAAGGGAAAAAAATAATTTGTTTCTAAACAATGGAAAAATATATTCTAAAAAGTTCATTTATATGAATCAGACCTTTGACAATGTGGTGATTTACTTCAGGCATAAGTCTTGTATTATATTACTAGTAAATGTTGGCATTTCAATATGTAAATGCTCTTATAGTAAAATATGAATCAGTTTAGTAGGCTTCAAAACAGGATAGCTAAAGTACACACTTTAGCATTGCTTACTATAGAATTAAAAACATAATAAGGCAAAAATATTTATTACACCCACCCAAATGTCTTACCTTACTAAATCGTAAAGAATGAACACCCTTTTAATGCAATTTTGTTGTTTTTACTCAAAAATTTCTAAAGCCCACATACTTTTCATGCTGAGTCCATTACTGAAAATTATTCTAAACATAGTGCTGGGCTAAACATGAATATGAGATGTGAAAAGACAGTATGTCATGGTGAGGATAGGGATGGAGAAGTGTGATCTTACCCATGTCTAGTAGTTCCTGTTAGAGAGAAGAATAAAATGTTTCTTGATGTACTTAAACTCTTTTGTTCTTTCATGTTTGTTTGTTTGTTTTAGCAGAATGAAAGCCTATATCCAGGTTTAACAATAGAATTGACATACTTAAAAAAATAGAGATCCAAATACTTTTTGAATATTAAACAGTTCATTTATCTTCACAATCTTATTTATATTTGATTATCCCAGAATAAGGACTTATGCCTTTGAAAAACTTTAAGCTCTCTTTTTTTTTTTATTGAGGCAAAATTGATATATACCATTATATAAGTTTCAAATGTACAGCATTGTAATTTGATATCTGTATGCACTACGGTGATCGCCACCGAGAGTCTAGTTACCATCTTTCATCATACAGTTAACCCCCTTCATTCATTTTGGCTCCCCCTTCAACCCCCTTTCCCTCTGGTAACCACCAGTCTTTTTTCTGTATATATAAATTTGTTTTCGTTTTGCTTTTTTTGTTGTTGTTGTTTTGCTTTTGTTTTTGTTGTTGTTTTTCCACATATGAGTGAAATCATATGGTATTTTTCTTTCTCTGTCTGACTTAATTCACCTTCAAGGTCTATCCATGTTGTCACAAATGGTAAAATTTCATTCTTTTTTTTAATGGTTAAATGTGTATGTGTATGTGTATATACATTATATATATATATATATATATATATGATATGTATGATATATATATATATATATATATCATACATATATCACATTTTTTTACCCATTCATCCATCAATGGACACGTAGGTTGCTTACATATCTTGGCTATTGTAAATAAGGCTACAATGAACATATGGGTGCATATATCTCTTCTAATTAGTGTTTTTATATTCTTCAGATAAATACCCAGAAGTGGAATTGTTGAATCATATGGTAGTTCTATTTTTAGTTTTTTGAAGAACCTCCATACTGTTTTCCATAGTGGCTGCACCAATTTACATCCCACCAGCAATGCACAAGTATTCCCTTTGCTGTACATCCTCAAAGTTGTTATTTCTTGTCTTTTTGATACTAGCTATTCTAACAGGTGTGAGGTGATATCTAATTGTGGTTTTGATTTGCATTTCCCTAATAAAGTGATGCTGAACATCTTTTCATGTGCCTGTTGACTATATATCTTGTCTATTTAGATCCTCTGCCCATTTTTGAATCAAGTTGTTTTGTTTTTTGTTGTTGAGTTGTATGAGTTCTTTATATATTTTGGATAGTAACCCTTTATCAGGTGTATAATTTACAAATATTTTCTCCCATTCAGTAGATTGCCTTTTCATTTTGCTGATGGTTTCCTTTGCTGTGCAGAAGCTGTTTAGTTTGATGTAGTCCCATTTGTTTATTTTTGCTTTTGTTTCTTTTGCTTTTGGAGTCAGGTCCACAAAACGTCACTAAGACCAATGTCAAGGAGCTTCTGAAACTTTTATAGTTTTAGATCTTATATTCAAGTATTTAATCCATTTTGAGTTTTTATATGTGGTGTAAGATAGTGGTTCAGTTTCATTCTTTTGCATGTGGCTCTTTAGTTTTCCTAACATTTATTGAAGAGACTGTTCTTTCTCCATTGTATTTTCTTGGCTTCTTTGTCATAAATTAATTGTCCATGCATATGTGGGTTTATTTCTGGGCTCCCAATTCTCTTCCATTGATCTGCATATTTGTTTTTATGTCAGAATCATGTTGTTTTGATTGCTGTAGCTTTGTTTTATACAGTCTTGTGCTGCTTAATGATGGTGATATGTTCTGAAGTATGCATTGCTGGGAAATTTCATCATTGTGTAAATGTCATAGAGTGTACTTACACAAACTTAGATAATATAACCTACTACATACCTAGGCTCTATGGTATAGCATATTGCTTCTAGGCTACAAGCCTGTATAGGATGTTAGTGTACAAAACAACATGAGATTAAATCAAGCACAAGAGAAAATGATGTAATCAAGAAATGTGTTAAACACAAGTCATATGAGGCTACTGCTGGCATAACTTAGCATACTGTTTTATAGCAAACTTTTTTATAAGTAGAAAGAGTACACTAAAATAACAAAAAAGTATAGTGTATCTCCCTAGAGGACATACAAATGGCCAAGAAAATAGCCAACATCACTAGCTATTAGAGAAATGCAAATCAAAACCACAATGAGGGTGGCTCCATAGTGTAGTGGTTAGCGCGTCTGCTTTACACACAGAAGGTCCTGAGTTTGTGCCTGAGGTGGAGCCATGGACCATATCCCAGGTGTGCCTGGCCCCTTGAGTACACCAGGGGCGCCAATCCCCGGGGTGCACGCCGCGAGCACGTGGAAAGAGACGCCCAGCCTTCAGAGGTCCAGTTCTTAAGGGGAAATGGCAACATTCATAAGTTAGGGGTGAAAGTGGGCGGGGGAGATATTAATGAGGGAGAAAAAAAAAACACAATGAGATACCATCTCACACCTGTTAGAATAGCTATAATCAACAGGACAAGTAATAACAAATGTTGGAGGGGATGTGGAGGGAAAGGAACACTCATACGCTGCTGGTGGGACTGAAAATTGGTACAGCCACTATGGAAAACAGTATGGAGGTTTCTCAAAAAACTAAAGATTGATCTACCACATGCTTCGGCAATCCCTCTACTGGATATTTACCCCAAAGACTTGAAAATCCATATCCGAAAAGATATTTTCACACCAATGTTCATAGCAGCATTATTCACAGTGGCCAGGACATAGAAGCAACCAAAGTGTCCTATGATAGATGATTGGATAAAGAAGCAGTGGTACATATGTACAATGGAATATTACTCAGCTATAAGAAGAGATGAAATACTGCCATTTGCGACAACATGGGTGAACTTCAAGATAATCATGCTAAGCAAAATAAGCCAGACTGAAAAAGTTGAAAATCACATGATATCACTTATATGTGTGATATAAACCTAAAAGTAAAAAATGAACAGGACAAACAAACAGAGACTTATGGATATAGACTATAGACTAGTGTTACCAGAGAGAAAAGGTTAAGGGAGGAGGAGGTAGGTAGACAGTCAAAGGAGGTCAGATATAGGGGGTTAGGGAGAGGGTGAAGTGGGTAAAGAGGATCAATATATGGTAGCTGAAGGAAACTGGATTTTGAGTGGTAAACACACAATAGAATATACAGATGTCAAATTATAATATACACCTAAAAATTATGTAATTGTATTAACAAATGTTACGCCAATAAACTTAATAAAAATTTAAAAGTATAGTGTAGTAAATATATAAATCAGTAACATAGTCATTTATTATCATTATCAAGTATTATGTACTGTACATAATTATATTTGCTATACTTTTATACAACTTGTAGCATAGATTTGTTTACACCAGCATCACCACAAACACATGAGTAATGTACTGTGAGATAATATGATGGCCATGACATCACTAGATGACAAGAAGTTTTCAGCTCCATTGTAATCTTATGGGATCACCACTGTATGTGCAGTTTGTCATCGGCTGAAACACCAGTATGCACTGCATAACTGTAGTTTGAAATCAGGGAGAATGATACCTCTAGCTTTGTTTTTTTTTTTTTTTTTCTTTTCTAGATTGTTTTGGCAATTCAGGATTTTTTGTGGTTCAATACGAATTTTAGAATAATTTCTTCTACTGTGAAAAATGCCATTGGAATTTTGATAGGGATTGCATTGAATCTGCAGATTGCTTTGGACGATGTGGACTTTAAGAATATTAATTCTTTCAGTCCATGAGCATGGAATAGCTTTCCATTTATTTTTGCCTTCTTTCGTTTCTTTTATCAGTATTTTATAGTTTTCAGTGTACAGATCTTTCCCCTCCTTGGTTAAATTTATTCCTGTTCTTTTTTTTTCTTTTTTGGTGTAATTGTAAATGGGATTGCTTTCTTAATTTCTCTTTCTGATTGTTCATTACTAGTGTATAGAATCATCACAGATTTCTGTATATTGATTTTGTATCCTGCAACATTCCTGAATTCATTTATTAATTCTAACAGTTTTTTGTTGGAGTCTTTAGGTTTTTCTGTGTATGGTAACATGCTATCTGCAAAAAGTAAGAGTTTTACTTCTTTTTTTCCAATTTGGATACCTTTTATTTCTCATTCCTGCCTAATTGTTGTGGTTTGAACTTCCAAAACTATGTTGAATAAAAGTGGTGAGAATGAGCATCCTCTTCTTTTCCATGATCTTAGAGGAAAAGCTTTCAGCTTTTTATTGTTGAGTACAATGTTAGCTATGGGTTTTTCATCTATGGCCTTTATGTTGAGGTATGTTCTCTACACCCACCTTGTTTAGAGTATTTTTTATTATAATAGGATGTTGAATTTTGTCGAATGCTTTTCTGCATCTGTTGAGATGATCGTATGGTTTTATCCCTCACTTGGTTGATGTAGTGTATCACATGGATAGATTTATGGATGTCAGACCATCCTTGTATCACTGAGATAAATTCCAGTTGATTATAATGTGTGCTTTTTTTTAATGCATTGTTGAATTCAGTTTGCTAATATTTTGTTGAGAATTTTTACAACTATGTTTATTAAGGATATTGGTCTGTAATTTTTTTCTGTAGTATCTTTGTCTGGTTTTGGTGTCTGTATAATGCTGGCCTTGTAAAATGAGTTTGGAAGAATTTCTACCTCTTCAATTTTTTGGTAGAGTTTGAGAAGCACTGGTATTAAATCTTTGAGTGTTTGGTAAAGTTTACCAGTAAAGCCATCTTGTTCTGGACTTTCGTTGTTGGATGATTTTTAACTACTGTTTCAATCTCCTACCTAGTAATTGGTCTATTCAGATTTTCTATTCATAATTTAATTCTTGGAAGATTGTATGTTTCTAGAAATTTATCTATTTTTTCTTGATGCCAATTTGTTAGTGCATAATTGTTTATAGTAATCTCTTATGATCCTTTGATTTCTGTTGTTATCAGTTGTTACTCCTCCTCTTTCATTTCTGATTTTATTTGAGCTCTGTTTTTTGTTTTTTGTTTTGTTTTGTTTACTTTGTGGGTCTAGTTAAAGATTTGTCAGTTTCGTTTATCTTTTCTAAGAACAAACTTGTAGTTTCATTGATCTTTTGTATTGTCTCTTAGCCTCTAATTTTTAATATTTTTCTGTATGACAGTAAATATCAATCACATGACTTGCAAAAACTTCAGGCACTATCTGGGTAATAGAGGTATCACAATCCATTACCTGGAGATGTAGTAAATAGATGAGCCCATAATCATTTTCACCAATTAACTTCTTTGTTACTCTTAGGACTACTAACCTGAGTCCTGAATTTTGCAGTTGGTTGCAGATAATTGGCCTTTTTCTTTCATTTCAAGGCTGCAAATTGCCAAACCACATTTAGAAAGTAATAAACTATGGATCTTCATTCTTTGAGGATAAAATGCTCTATGATATGCTTAATTTTTATTTAAAACTAGTGTCTTTTTTATATAGTCAGAAGATATTTTTAGTAAAAGGGATTTATTTATCCAGTAACCAAATTTCCCTCACCTTATAATCATCAATGATGACGGACATGACGAATGCAAAGCTTGTGAGTCAAGTTCATGAATTTAAAGACAGGGTGCATAATTTTGATATTTATTATGATTTTATAGTCCTTATGTGTTAAGGGAAGCTCAAGTTCTTTTCTACCATAAACAAAACTGGAATTTTCTGACAACGTAGACATATGACCTAAGACATAAAAAATGAATAAAATAGAGCATAATCAAAATATTTTTTAAATAGTGCTTGATTTTATTAGCTGTGCCACCTGATTTTTAGGCCATAGAAGGCCCTTATTCTCATGTAACTACACAAGACTATAGATGAGACTAAAGTTACCATCAAGTTCCCATACATACTGTCCACAGAGTAAAAAAATAAAATGAAAAATGAATTTTTATGTAAATAAAATTTAAGTAGAATAATCAGCCAGACCTGTTCTATATTTTAACAATCTCAATTCTTACTTAGCTTCATCCACAAACAGAATTCCATATAAAGCTAGCTTTTTATAAAATAGGTACATTGGTGAAGTAATTATTATCACTTTTAGACTTCTCAGTGTGATCTAGAGGTTTTATTTTAAACCTGAAAGCTTGTTTTCTTTACATTGATAGCAAAAATTTGAAACAATCAGTAATTCAAGCTAATGTTAATCCTAAATGTGAGCTTTCTAAATAGTTGTCTGTAGTGAAGTTACTTTAAAATTTATCATAGTAAAACCGATGAATATCAAATTCTTTCATCTCCTTCCCTTTTGAATTGTTCTGAGTATGCCATTATTCTGAGTTTCATGTAGTCCTCCAGCTAGTATTCTCTTTTGTTTTTGTCACAAAGGATCAATGAAAAAATGCCTTGAGACAGAGCTAGAAAAAGAAAGGGCTGATTTAAAGAACTAATTCTTCAATTCCCTGGTTGTAGATTTTTCTTGTTCACTGTCAGTTCCTTTTCTTGATGCAATATTGAAAAAAAAAAATGTCTGCTCTAGTATTTTCAAAATATATCATGGCAGCAAAGATATAAAATTTGGGATTTTTCTTCTATAGTTCTGATTTAAGTTGTTACCAGAGCAATAACATACACTCTCTGGGAGGTTTATGATACAACATAGAGAACAAAGGTTTAATCTCTGGAGGAGCTAGGTTATACCAGGTCATAGAGCTGAACAAACGGTGGTACACCATCAGAATAAATTTTCAAATGAGAAAGCGCTATCATTATTTGCAAACACTGAGTACTTATAATATGTAATGTACTGTAGTATGGTCAGTGAGGCATACAGAATTGAGAAAGATGTTCCTGCACTCAAGGAGTTTATGAACTCTTGGAGAAGATGTGCATACTTCTAAATAACTCTGATGCATAAGAGATAATGAGGTGCAGAAAGTAAATGGCTGAATAAGCAATCTGAATAAAGAAGAAAAAGGCTTTGTAACAGCTTCAAGACTCCAAATTGAAACATTGCTGTTATGACATAAAATATTAAACAGAGTGTGTTTAATGCTAGACATTTCTATCAGAAGTTTTTTGTAGGCTATGCTATATGATGTAGTAGTAACTAGCCACATGTGGCTTTTTAAATTTAAATAAATTAAAATAAAAAATTCAGTTTCTTAGTCACACTAGTCACATTTTAATGGTCTTAATGGCTAGTGGCTACTATATTGACTAGAACAGATATGGATCATAAATATCATTGCAGAAAGTTCTATTGGACAGCACTGTCCTAGAACTGGCCTTTTAAAAATATATATACTAAAAATTAACTGAATTTATTACTCTCTAAAGTGGTAGAGACATGTGATTATTTGAAATACTGAGAGGTCATTTGATAAGTCTCAGGACTCACATTCTTAAAAATGTGGGAATATTTTTAGAATCTAAGAACAGATGATTTAAAATAACAAGAAATAGAAATAGTCTAAAAATGTGTCTATTTACTTTTTAAGTATAAAGTATGACTCTATAGTTTAGAAAAATGCAAATATATATTATAGTCAGATATTACAGATATTAACATTATTAATAAAAAAGTTCTAAGTTAATGAGAGTTAAGGCAGATTATCCCTCAGCCAAAAATAATTGACTTTGACACTAGACGTAGCACTAATATATTTGAGGTAACACTGAACACGATTGTTTCCATGGGAACATTTCTGGAGTGGTTGCTGCCTAAAAGGGATGTTCAGGGCAGTTACACACAAGATATGGTGGTATTTATGCAGCTGGTTCAGATTCCAATCAAGAATTTATTTTAATTTTATTTATTTGTGCTTTTTTAAAACTGTAAGTAAAATATACCTATATGCATTATAACAAGCTAGAAAATAGTTAGAAGGCAAAGGTAGCTCAAGGAGGGATTAAGACCAAGAGTTATGGCAGAAATCTGCCCTTGGCTTGCTGCATGACGGGATGTAATCTATATTTGCGTAGTGTCTGGACAGAGCATAATGGTAGAAAACGAAGGATGGAGGCAGTCCTTGTAGGCCCCGTAATGGACACTTTACGTGAAAAAGGGAAAAGACTTCATATATACAGTATGTAGAGCCCTCGACCAGGAAAGCAGCATTCCAGAAAAAACTTCTGTGATTCAGGAGTGAAATGGGACACATAAAAAAGGTCAGGAGGACCTGGAAAGAGGGAAATCTAGCCAGCAGTCCAGAGGTTGGTCTCTCTCAACATGGCTTAAATGCTATTACAGCTATTCACGGAGGGAAATGTGGATGTTGATTTTGGAACCCTACTTATGTGTCTTTTGTAGTTGTACATATTTTTATGAGTAGTTTGATATTTAAGTAGCTCTCAAATCAAGTTATAGATTAAATCATTATCACAAATCCTTTTATCGTCTTAAGATCTTCATTTTAATCTGAGCCCTAGACCTTATATAGTTCTACAGAAAAGCATTTGGTGCAGCCTGGCAAACAGCATCATGTACACAGTGGTGCCTGAGTAAAACCTGATTCACTTAATCAGCTCAGCACCTCTATGGGGAATATACTGTTATTATTCAGAAATTGCTGATGTGAAAACTGAGGCCCAGGTATATAAGCATCTTGCCTGAAGTCACACAGTAAGTGACAAAACCAGAAATTAAACCATGTTTTACCTGATTCTGTGGAAAGTGTAGAAGCTAATCACTATAATCCACTCTCTCCCTTCTATATAACAATATGAGAAAAACATGCTTAAAAAATAGTCTCTTAGGCCTGTTGTTGATGTTCTCATCCTCCCCTAAAATTTGCCGATACCTGAAAACACCTATAAACTTAAAAAATATTAAAATAATCATTTTTATTTCAGTGGTCATTTGGGAAAGGATTTGATTATTTATGAAACTATGAAACCCTGTGTGTAAACTGTAATACTATGGTTAAATAATTTATTTTGTACTCACGCATTACATGGGCTTAAAATTATACTCCAAATATATATTAAATAACAGAAAATATTTGTTATAAAATGTTATTTAAACAGCATGAGTTCATTTATATAAAGGAAATAATATGTAAGGCAGAGAAAAAAATCTCAGAGAGGAAATACACCAAAATCTTAATAGTGGTTATTTGAGTAGTAAGATTAGAAGTGATGTTTAATTTATTAATTTTGATTATCTTTTATTTTCCTAAAATTTAATTATGAAAAATTTTGAACATACCGTGAATTTGAAAGAATTTTGTAATTCATTTTGCTTAACTTTTCACCAGTATTCTCTATATATTAAAAAATAAGTATAAAAACTATTTTAAAAAATGAGGTGGATTACCCTGTCTTCTTCTCCTATTTGCTCAATATTCTCAATATTTATGTTTTCCCCAATATTTTTTTACTCTGTTTAGTTTTTCCAAAAGGATAGGTAGAGCCCTAGAAACTGACAATATTTATGTGGAAATCTCAAGCTCATTCTTACCATCTTCTGGGAACAGCTTTGAGGGCTCTGTTCACAATGTATTTTCCCTTTTATCCTTAGGTGGGAAGGTAAGGTGCTAATGTAATTTTCCGAATAAGAAATCTGAAGATGTTAATAGCCTACCCACACCTGGTTCACAGTAGGTAAGCTGACATAATGGTGTACTTACTTTTTTGGATACACACAGTTAGAAAAACCATAACTATCTTCTACCTCCACTTTAGTTGAAGGAAGGACAGTGCCACACAACGATACCTCTTTGACTTTTAACCTTAAAATAAAATGCATACTGATACCTTTGCTCAGGGCAGAGGAAATACCTGACAAAGAACATTTCTGAGTCAGCAGAAAGAGATGTGTGTGTGTGTGTGTGTGTGTGTGTGTGTGTGTGTGTGTGTGTCAAGAAAGTAAAAGGGCTTTGTTTCTTTTTTTTTTCCTTCACTCATCATCTCTGATGTGCACCTGGCCGCCCAGTCTGGAATATTGTCTTCAGCATTCTGTAGCAAGCATACTGTCTGAGCGTCTGACATCTACTTTTGTTCTCTGCTTGTGCTCCTCCTGATGTGTAGTTAGTTGAGGTTACTGTAATCTACGCTTAACCTGCCACTCACTGTGGTCATTTACTTTACTTAAAGAGAATCAGAAAAATGAGGCTGGGTAATTTAGACTTAGAATACTTTTATAGGAATTAAATTAGCTTATGGTAAAATTGTGTGCTTTTTTTTTTAAATTTTCTTAACCTGTACAAATCAGCATTTTGTGACATATGTACTGTGAAATATTAGGATGATTAATAGCTTTTACTCAGGTAGGCGATAAGGTGCTGTAGACATATCTAACTGTAGAATGCTGGCTTCCTGCAAAATTCAACAGTTTGCTTTACCCGGAGCCTTTAATATCTCTTTGTACATCAGGCTCTCCAAGAAAGCGGCTATATAGTGATCATTTTCCAAACCAAATTCTTTAGAAGAATTTTTCCTTTGCCAACCACCATTAAGCAGGAATATTCTTTGGAAACATACCAGTTTGAAAAGCAGGCCTTGCCACACAAAGTGTGGTCTGAGGAACAAGCAGCATTAGCATTACTTGGGAGATTAAAATGCAGAATCACAGAACCCACCCCAGACTTGCTGAATCAGAATCTTTGAATTAACATGCTTTTCAAGGAATTCGCATAGATGTCTTAATGACTTTTCAATGCACATCTGTTGAACAACTACTGTAGTCAGATATTTAA
Source organism: Eidolon dupreanum (assembly GCA_028627145.1). NCBI lineage: Eukaryota > Metazoa > Chordata > Mammalia > Chiroptera > Pteropodidae > Eidolon > Eidolon dupreanum. The sequence continues at coordinate 20,039,325 of CM053505.1, forward strand.
AAAGGAATTTTCAAATTTATCATTTACTTCTCATTGTCAGACACAGATTTAAATGTTCTTACATATCCTAAGGTTAATTTTACAGTGGGAAAGGAACAATAAACTCCAAAGTTGTAGCCTATTAGCAGACAGATTCTTTTTCTACAGGCATCACTGCTGACACTGAAATTTTTTAAATAGACTTTTTTTTGAAGAGCAGTTTTAGATTCTCTGCAAAACCGAAGTGAAAGTACAGAATGCCCAACCCCTCCTTCCTCCTCTCCCCACAATCAGTTTCCCCCACTGTCACCATCCTGCACCTATATTGACATGTCATTATCATTCAAAGTCCGCAGTTTACTTTTGGATTCGCTCTTGGTGTTGTACATTCTATGAGTTTCGACAAATGCATAATGACATGAATCCACCATTATAGTATCATATAGAATAATTTCTCTACATTAAAAATCCTCTGTGTTTCACCTGTTCATCCCTCCATCCTCCTAACTCCTGGCAACCATTGACCTTTTTACTGTCTTCATAGCCTTTTCCAGCATGTCATATCTTTGAAATCATATATAGCCTTTTCATTTTGGCTTCTTTCACTTAGTAATATACATTTAATGTTCCACCAATGTCTTTTCATGTCTTGGTAGCTCATTTCCTTTTAATGCTAAATATCATTCAATTGTCTGGATGTAGCATAGTTTATTTATCCACTCACCTACTGAAGGACACCTTGGTTGCTTCCAAGTTCTGGCAATTATGAATAAAGTTGCTATAAATGCCCATGTGCATGGTTTTGTATGGTCATAAGTTTTCAGTTCATTTGAGTAAATACCAAGGAGTACAATTGCTGAATCATATGGTTAAGAGTATGTTTAGTTTTGTAAGAAACTGCCAAGCTATCTTTTGAGGTGGCTTCCCTAGAGTTGCAATCCCACAAGTAATGAATGAGAGTTCTTAGGATTGAATTTTAATAGGGATATTAATAATCATTGTTTATGGAGCCCTGGAGATTAATGTTCTAATTATTATTTTTAAATATAATTCAAGAAAGAATTCTTATTTGATAAAAACTAAATATTTGAACAATACTTCGTGTTCATAGTTATCTGTTACATCAGAGGATAAAATATCAAAATATCAAAGTCTAACCTACATTTAATAAAAGACACATACAGTGTGTAAATAGCTAACTTCCATTTGTGGCGTTGAAATTCTTAAAATTGTACCAAGATTATTTGTGAGTTATCAGTGGTTAGTTCTTACACTTCTCAAATTATCTCAAATGTTTCAAATTAGATGTGTAGTAGAAGCAACTGCAAGTAATTTTTTGTTTGATTAAGAATGTAAACACCTTTAAATTTTAGAAATTGGCTGGAAGACTGTTATGAAAGTAAATAAGTTTCCAACTAAAATACTAACTAGAATACCAATACCTTATAGTGAACAATAGCATGGAAAAGAAAAGTAAATGTTTATTCTTTTCTTCCTGTCTGAACTTCATTTCATTTGATGAGATCAAGATCTTCTTATAGAAGAATTCTAGTTAATAATTGTGCAGGAAATTTTAAAATTAGAAACTCATCACTTTGTAATCTCAAATACAATAATTGGTTTGGAACCTATCTTTAATGAATGAAACCATTAGATAATATATTAGGAATCAACTTTTACCATAAAGTGTTCAGCCTGTTCTCACTCTAACCATCACTATATTCTTATTAGCCTTGTAAGGAGCAGGACTTTGTCACCTGAAATACATGCCTTTTGTATGAGATTATTTTAGGCTAATTATTTTTAAGAAACCAAAGGTTCAGGAAGAGCTTTTTACTTCTCTCTTAACTGCCTAAAAATTTAGATAAAGCTCCTGGTCCAGGAAGAGCACTATCACTAGAACTATCTACAAAAAATATAGGCTGGATGTGGTAGGGGAAACTCAGCAGGGCTTGGAAATCAAAAGTCCTTTCTGTGTCTCATTGCCTCTGCAGAGCTTAGCAAACATTTGTTTTCCAGTCATTTACTTTTTCCATCACCATGTGAATTGCCTTTCTTCCTTTGAAGTCTCTTTAGTTCAGGATGGCACATAGCTTCAATTGCCAGAGTGCCTACGAGCTTCATATTCTTATGGAGCCCTTGTACATACATAATTAAATTGCTGTTTCTTCCCTATTAATCTGTCTTATGTCAATTTACTTCTTAGACCAGCCAGAAGAAACTAAAATGGTAGAAGAGATATTTTTTCTTCCCAGAATCTTTATCACTAAAAGTCATTCAAACAACATTATATACACCTGGCATGATAAATATGACACTCAACCACCACCTGTGAAGTGTTCTTGCCAAGAATATGAATTGTGAATCAAAACAATCTCTCTTCCATTTTAGGGAAATATAATAGAGGAACAAGACAAATAACACCACAAGGAAACAATCAGACAAATCCAGATTCTGGGGCATTATATAAGGCAACTTTCCTGGGTACTGATTCATGTCAATGTCATGAAGAAAAAAGAGTGGAGAGGGCACCACTGTTGATTAAAAATGTTTAAGAAGCATATCAACAAAATGAGAAATGGAGATCTTACTTAGATCCTGATTCAACCAAAACAGCTATTGGGAGAAATGTTGCAACATTTGGAAATTTGATAATGGGAAGGGTATTAGATGATAGAAAGGAATTACTGTTTTAATTTTTATAATTGTGATATTTTTATTGTGTTTATGTAAAAATGCCAATAAATTTTTAGAGATCTGTACTGAAATAAGTAGGAGCTAAATGATATTCAGCTTCTTGAGTACGTCCTTTCATTACCTCTAAATACAAGTACCACTGATTTCTTACCTCTTTCTTCTCCTGTGCTTCCTTACCTTGCTTCTTGTGTTTGCTAGGACCATAACTCCTTACTGGTTTGGGGATGCCACTCCCCATGTGAAACTATCTGTCTCCACCATTTGTACTTTTCCATGACTCTCATGCTGTCATCTGAGTCCATTTCACAACTATTTTCTTTATAAAACCATGTATGACTATCCTTGCCCATGATATTTCTTCTTCATAATACTTTACTATAAGTTTTCTATAGTATTAATTTGGTATTTATCATGCTCTGTTTTTAGTATTAGTTACTATTTATTCATCCACTTAAATATTTATGGAATGTTTACTATGAATTGGATGCTGTTCTAGGAGATGGCTGTAAAATAATAGTGAAGAAAACATATCCCTGCCCCCTGGGATCTAATATTCAAGTCATGGGAGAGAGGAGAATAAATATATAAAATATATAATGGTAAATGATAGTAAGTGGCATGGCAATAATAAATGAAATGTGATTGGGGACTTATGAGTGTAATTTGGAATTTTAAACAATGGTCAGGACAGTGCTCCTTTAAAAGAATGTTAGTGAGAATGCCTCAGGTCAGCAAATATGTGAAGGATATGAAAGACTTAGTGATGTGTTTATCTGAAGGCAGAGAGTTCAGGCAGTGGGGTCTGCCAGTGCACAGATCCTGAGGTGGGAACTGTCTTGCAAGTTTTCCAAGAATAGCAAGGAATCCATTAAGGCTGGAGTAAGGGGAAGAGTGGTAAGAGTGAAGATCAGGGAGCTAATAGTAGGGATCATAAGGGTGGGGTAGGGTGGGGTAGGGATGCCTATTCTGTAGGTAGTTATAGGCTCTGCTAAGGACTTAGCATCTTATTCTGAGGGAAATTTGAAGCTAATTGAAGGATTTTGATCAGATAAAAGGGGTTATCTAGTGTATATTTTAAGAAGTTTTATGTGTATATTATAAATATACATAAATATATGTATATTTATTTGTCATGTATCCCCATCTAGTGAAATCATTAAGTGAATCTGTGTTTGATTTATTTATTTGCCTTATCCTCATTACCTAGCCCTCTGCATTTCATAATATAGTGACTGAATAAATGGCTGTCAATTGATTACTGATTGATTGATTTTAGAACTTAAAGAGAGGCTTTATCTCTTATAAAGAATGTATAGATACACCAAACTTGGCTGTGCTCAAAAATGTAAGAATTTTTATTTTAACCACCAAGGCTACCTATTCACTTTTATAGAGTTATTGAATTTCAGTATTTTAATAGACCTTAGAAGTGTCATTTATTTCCCCCTATCAGGTGTCATTTAAAAAATGTGCATTTTTTTGAACTGTGGTGTGGTCAAAGCCAGGGTACTAGATGTCATACATGTCCCAATAGCAATTCAGTTCTCTTCCATGTTATAACAGTTGGAGCTCAATATTCTCCAACTAATGGTGAAAAACAAGATGGTTCTTATTCCTGTATAGTGTCCTTAGAGCCCCACAAAATCTGTCATCATGTGTCTGTAGAGGAGCTAGCTGGCATTTACCTTCCATGCCTTATATGTACCCATTCCACTGATGTCCACTGGATCACATGGAGAAAAATACAAATTGATATGTGTTACCATTTTGATATAGTTGATTGTGTTTAAATATGTTGGTGGAAAGTACAAATTTATGTTATTACATGATATAGATTATCTAATGTTATGACAGAGCATATTAGTGTTCAATACATATAACTTTGAATCTCTGAAATTCTATCTCTGCCTTCAGGCTTTGATCTAGTGTAAGAGATGCGATGAGAAAGACCAGATGTTGTCCAGGGCATTTGAGTGGTGTGGCTACTCCCTAAATATGTCTAAACATTTTTTGTCTAGAAATGATAATCTAGTGTCAACAAATTTAGAATTCACTATAAAATTATACTTTCCACTATAAATGAACTCCAAATTAATTTTCCCTGATTCTATTTTGCATCTTTGCAAGATTATTTTATTTCTTTTGAACTTAGGCTGTCAAGGCAGTCCAGTAAATTGAGAATGGCTTTGAAAGATAAGGGGTCCTGCATTATATCTCCAGCCTGAACACTGAGGAGCTAAAATACTTCTCAGAAGTTCTTTGATCTCTTTGACCTTCAGGTTGGTTGTAAATGAAGATTAAGGGCCAGTTGTCATAAACATATACTAATATAAGCATATGTAATTTACATGTCATATAATATGAATAATATTTAATATGTAATATTAGAAACATACATGTATAAATTATATAATATAGATTATATATGTATGCTCCTAAGTGTCAAGTCTACACTTCACCTTCATATCTATGTATTTTAAAAAATCTCTGCCACATAATAGGTGTTTGTTAAATATTACTTTCACAAATGTATAAGCAGCACCCTATATGAAGATTTTGACAGAAAAGTAGGTAAAAATTACGATAGACAGTGTATAAATTAATTAATATATCCTAGGACTTCAATGTGCCCAATTTTTACAAAATATTATTTTCTTTGTCACTATGCTTATCTTTAATTGAATATTTTGTCAAGTTTTGGTGAAAGGATTAAAGACACTCTTATTTCAGTATATATTGCTGCAATATAGGCCATATTAATCTTTTCACATTAAAATTAGAGATCAAATCTTCACTCTCAAGTCTAAATGAAAAATATACAAAGCTCTCAGGGAACCATACTCAATAAGGTTTATAAAGGAAGGTCTTTGGTCCATATTAAACTGTGACAAGATACCTTACTGTATGTACAATAAGCAATGTACATAAATGATTTTAATTTTGGAAGATTAAAATATGCAAGAAAGGTGGCAAGTCATTTCGTGGAATCCAGGTTTGGGCCCTGGATTTAGAACAAATTAGTTTTGATTCCTAGTTCTACTTATCCTCTTTGTGGCAGGTTAAGCAAATTATTTCATCTTCTTGAACTTCATTTACTCCATCCGAAAATGAGATAATAGCAGCAATTAGCCCTAGGCTTTGTTCTATTGAATCATTATTTCCATAGTACATGATACTGAGCCTGGCCCTTAGCAATCTTTATCGAATGATACCTACTCTTCTAACTGTTTAGAAAAGTTTGGAAATAAAACTTTATAACCAAGTAGTTTATAGAGTTTTATAATCAAGCAACTAATTTTAGAATATCTCCTTTTCTTGGAAATCATGGGAGGAAAAGAAGAAATTAAAAACAAAACCTTTAAGTTGTATTTTCAGTAAAACTAGGAGACGGAGAAAACTCACAGACTCTAGTTGCATATAGATTACAACAAAGGTGAAGCCACGTAGGAAACAGGTGATTGTAAGAAGACTGAAGGAAAGGACAGAGCGGGCAGAGAGATTCAAAGGGCTGATGGATTTCAGACATCTCCAGCAAATAGTTGCTTCCCAAATGAGAAGATCCTATCTCACAGCGGACTACTGTGAATATAACTGAGACTGAGTACCTCAAACAACACTGGGAAAGAAAGAAAGAAACAAGGTTCAGAAAGTGTTTGGGAGCCCAGAGGTGGCAAATAGCAGAACATGCCAGCAAGGAACAGTTTCTGAGAGTGAATCATTGTGGAAGAAAGGGCTATGGAGGGAACAAGGAAATCAAGGACTGGCAGGAGTATTCACTTGAACCAAGCTGGGCTTTCAGAGTCAGAGGAGCACTAGCTATGGAGATTACCGTATTATAAGTCATTCACTGTAGTGGCAGAGGAGGGAGATGTAGTTGTGAAGCTTGGAATGATATCTTAGAACATTTCTGTATTCCCCCACACCATTTCCTACTAGAAGTTTAGGAAAGTCCACCCCATTTAAATGTAGTAACGGGAAGGAAGGAGGAAGAGGAAACTCTGTCTGCACTTAAGGATACTATACAATAAAACATGGATGAGAGCCACATCAGTGCCTATAGAAAATAGAAATACCCACCTGCAAACAGTTTCCAAAAGCAGATAAAAATTGTAACTTCATCTTACAACAAGAACAAAAAAAATTATCAGAAAACTAACAGAAACAAATCCTTGAAAGAGCAGTTGTAGTTATGCAGAAACACTACAAAGCACAAATGGAAGAACTCAAAGAAAAGATGACCAGAAAACAGGAAGTGATGGCCTGTGGCCTGAAAATAGGAGGATATGAAATGCGAAGCAACCTAATTCACTAAATAGAAAAACAAAATCCTAAATGAAGACTAAATTACAAGTAGCACATTGAAGAATATCCATTGCAGAAAGCAAAGCAAGGGCTAGAGAGACAATAAACAAAAAGCCTAGTTTGTGGAAGCAGAAGTAAAATAAAAAGACTAAAAAATCTAAAACCAAAGCTTCTTATAGAAATGTCTGATTATGTATCTGGGAATGAAAATGTAGGAAATATGCCTAAAACATTTGGTCATACTAGAAAGAAAGGACATTATTAAATAATATTAGAACCAAAGTAGCAATGTACCTAGCTAAAATCTTGCTTCTTCAGGCTTCCTTGAAACCAGAGATACTTCTGGTCAATGAGATATAAGTTGTGGCTTACTGGGAAAGCTTTATTTTTCCAATATAAATTTCACCATTTTCTGCTTCTATCCCCGTTTTTCCTGTCTATCAAATGAATATGTGGTCAGCACAAAATAACCATCTCATACTCTTAAAGTAAGATGTGTGTGTAAACAAACTGTCAGGGAAGGGGGAAAATTTCCCATTACTTTTCTTGGTTTTTTTGGCTGGTCTAATAATTAAATTTACTCAGGACAGTTTAACAGGCAAAAAATCCAATTTAATTTGTACATATGGGAGCCTTATATAGACATGAAAGGGTCAAAGAAGTGACCAAAACAGATAGCTTTTATACCTTTTAGACAAAGAAACAATAAATTTGTGAAGAACTGACATGACAATCTTGGGTACTAAATTAGACTTAGGTACTAAATTATTAAATAAGTAAAAAGTTTTCTTAATACAGCATCCTCACCCCTGAATTCCCTATCTCTGGTGATAAGGATGTTTGTCTACCTCCTGGTGTAGAGAGGGTACCTTTCACATGGGACATTTATTTCCTGCTTTGAAGGAGACAGAGCAGAGGGTGAAAGTGTCCTTGCACTGGCTGTTTCTCAAGTAACTTTCATTCAAAATACTCAGTATGCTACGTTAGTAAATTTGGGTCAGCCTGCCCAGAGCTTTATCTAAGCCAACCATGCTAAGGGAGAGGGCAACAAAACAATAGGAAGGCTTGAGTTTTCTGTAATTTTAAGTTGACTGATAGAGTTTTATTGACAGTCAAAGTTGAAGTATTGTCAGAATTAGAGAATACAACACATGTTAAACACCTTGGGAAGTCTCCGGGGCTTACTAAATTACACCATTAATATTAGTTTCTCTTTATACCCCTTCCTAGTCTTACACGTACAGCTGAGTATTAACAATTACTTTCCTTTTTGTGTTTTACTCTTTCAAAATTAAGATTTTTTTTGAAACTAAAAATAGTCACACATAAGGCACCCTAGATGAAGTTGTGAAATGAGGCAGTATGGTATAGTAAAAAGAGTACAGAATTCTGCATCAGAAAATTAGGACTTTGAATCCCAGTTTAGACACTAAAGTTTGTATGTTCTTTCAGAGCTTATTTAATTTAATTCCCTTTAGCATCAGTTTCCTCAAGATGACTCATGTAAAGCTTTTCACATTATGGTCTGGCAACAAGTGATGCTCAATTAATAATAGTGATGATGGCCAGTGTGATGCGCTCTAGTGGTCTAAAGATTTACTGCCCTAATAATTCAGGTACTTTTGGGGGAAAGTACTTAAACTCTCTGTAATTCAGATTTCTTAATTGTAACAGGGAAGGTTAGCAATAGTGCTTTATGGACTGCATTCAGGATTAAATAACATAGTCCATACAAACATAAAGCAAATGTCCAATGAATATTAGTCCTTATGATTATCATTATTTCTCCAAAGAAAAAAACCTGGCTTCTGGTGTTTTTGTTTTTGTTTTGAGTCTCTTAGGACCTCATAGAATCTACTCTTTAAAGAAAAGAGTTTATATACCCTGAAAGTAGGCTGCAAACTTCCCGACAAGTGTGTGTCAGTTAGAGTGGAGCCTCCCAGCCCTGCTTCTGCATTAGCTTCAATGTGATGTGGCTTGTGCATGGCACATACTTCTCCACACAGAGAGATACAATCTCCTTTTCCACCTGGGATAACCATCAATCATCAAAAAGGAGTCACTTTCTGCTTCCTGGAGATTCTAAATGTCCAGATGCCCAAAGCACAGCGATGTTAGGACCATGCTCAGAACAGAGGCATGTTATGATTAAAGACATAGGCATGCACAAAGATTCCAAGAGATTTAGAAAACCATAAGGAAAAGACCCATCATCTGGGATTCCTGGACCAGTGGAAGGATTTAGAATTTCAAGTTTAAATGACCAACTTCAACATTATCTTTTTTTTTCTTTTTTAACCACTTCTTTTGCATATTTTACTCCCTGTTGGTCTGTCTGTTTGTAACTAAAATTGCAAAATGGATAAGAAGTCTCGAATAGAAACAAATTTCCAGGACTTTAAGGCACTTAGATTTAAAGCTGGATTTTTTGTTCATTAGCACTCTGGTGTCTAAGGATTAATTGGGCTGGTAATGGCAAGATCAAGGAGGAGGAAGCAGCAAAATATCCATTTACTAAAAAGTTTTTGTACAGCAAAGGAAACCATCAACAAAACATTAGCAAAGATATTCGCTAATGATACATCTGATAAGGGGTTAATATCCAAAATATGTAAAGAACTTATACAACTCAACAACAAAAAAACAAAAAATCCTATTAAAAAATGGGCAGAAGACCTGAACAGATACTTCTCCAAAGAGGAAATACAGACAGATAATAGACAAATGAAAAGATGCTTAAGATTGCTAACCATAAGAGAAATGCAAATGAAAAACACAATGAGATATCACCTCATACCTGTCATAATGGCTATCACCAACAAATCAAAAAAACAACAGGTGTTGGCGAGGACGCAGAGAGAAGGGAACCCTCATACGTTGGTGGGATTGCAAATTGGTACAGCTGCTATGGAAAACAGTATGGAGGTTTCTCAAAAAATTAAAAATGGATATGCCTTTTGACCCAGCAATTGCACTTCTGGGTATTTATCCAAAGAAAACCAAACCAATAATTCATAAAGGTCTGTGCACTCCAATATTCATGGCTGCACAATTTATAATAGCCAAGATATGGAAGCAGCCTAAGTGCCCATCAACAGACGAATGGATAAAGAAATTATGGTTCATATATACAATGGAATATTACTCAGCCATTAAAAAAGATGAAATCCTACCATTTGCAAAGACATGGATGGACCTAGAGGTTATTATGCTGAGTGAAATAAGTCAGACGGAGAAAGATAAATACCATATGATTTCACTTATATGCAGAATCTAAGGAACAAAAAGAACAAACTAATCAAAAACAGACTCACAAATATAGTTAATAATTTGGTGACGGACAGAGGGGAGAGGGGTTGGGGGACTGGTAGAATGGGGTGAAGGGTTAAAGGACTACAAATTAGTAGTTGATAGTTGGTCACAGGGGTGGGGAGCATGGTAGAGGGAATGCAGTTAGCATTAATACGATGGCTAGGTGGAGGGCCAGGGGAGGGAGGGAGCAATTGGGATTGTTTTATGAACTATATAGATGTCAAATGGATGTACTGTGTATGTGAAACTAATTTAAATAAATAAAGCAAAAAGAAGTATTAATCGGTAGTTACAAAACAGTCATAGGGATGTAAAGTACAGCATAAGGAATATAGTCAATAATATTATAACTATGTATAGTGCCAGGTGGATGCTAATCGGGGAGATCACTTCGTAAATTATATAAATATCTAACCACAATGTTGTACGCCTGAAACTAATATAGAATAACCCTGAATGTCAACTGTAATTGAAAAATAAAATAAAATAAATATATTCATTTATTGTAAGGACACATTCTCCTTCCTGGTTCCCTTTCAAACGAGTTTAGAGATTTTCCCTGTGCACAGCACTCCATCTCTCTATAGTCTCTGGAGCTTGATCCCCAATTTTTGCCAATTCCCAGAAATATATGTATGGAAGGCATAACACCAAAATTCTTCTACCTCAAAAGGAGGCAATAAGTTTTCAAACCTAAGTTAATCTCAGTCCTAAAGCTTTCTTTCTAAAGCCAGTAGTGTCTGAACCTACTCAAGGATCTAGAGCTTCTACAGGACCAAACCCAGTCCTAAGTCCCCACCCCTTTCCAAACTAATCATTCTCTGTAAGGATGTATACACGTTTGTTTTTTATTGTAGGAAACATGGCAAGGATCTTCATGCATTTGGGCCAGCTCCAGACCAGTAAAAACTCCACTCTTCATTCTACCTGGTAGTAACATCGGGTAAGAGATAGTTTAATCATCCTGTGATATATGATTAATAGATATTGTTCTAAAAGAGTTTGCAATCTCAATGCCTATTAGGAAAATTTAATGCTCATGACAGGGGAGATAAAGAATTCTTTGTAAAAGGGGCTAGAAAGCTAAATTATCTTTATTTTGAGATTTATTTGGATATGGCTAAGCCAGAGAAAGTAAAAAGCCACCTTTCAGTATGAACAGCAGTAATGTTGCAGATGCATATTATTCAAGCATAGCTGATTCTGTTGCAGGTGCTATAGCAGTTTTGGAAAACAGTTTGGGAAATCTTAGTAAAGCACTGTCCCAAAAGCACGAAACTTCAGCCAAAGCCCAGAGGCAAGAAAGAAGACAGTAGATGTGCTTTGAAACAATTTCTCATTTTGTATGAAAATGAGGTAATGAATGAGATTATTCTATAGTAGTGATGGACATTGTCCCTTATGCATCCTATGAGATTTCAGGGAGAAGGGCATAGAGACTGCTTTATTCATCTGTGCCGCTTTGTGGGACAGTCCTCATTCGTACCTCGAGATCCATTCTCCTTTTCTATCATGCTCTGTACTTCCAGAGGCTAACTTCAGTAGACAGCATTCAATTGGGCCCCATTGCTGTCTGGCAAAGAGAGAAACCAGCAGGACATCAGGGGATTTGTTCTTTCAGTCCCCTCCTGCCTAGGCCAAGAATGGACAATGACTCCTTTCTCTCCCAAAGACTTTAGCTCTTGTTAGGTGTCCCTCACATATATCTGTATGCTTTCTTGGGGTTTCAGTGTCTGACTGCCCTTGCCTCTTCAGACCTAGCTACTATTTGTGCTCTTTTGTTACTAGCTTGGGCTCTTTCACCATCCTTATCAGTATCTCATAGTTCTCCCATATATTCCCTTCATTAAATCTCTTCAATTACCCTTTTCTACATGTGACTTTTGCTTCATGCCAGGAGATCGACTGACACCCTTCCCTATGTGGCACAGTATCTACCCAATAATCAGTACTTAAAAAAATGCTTCTATTGTTTTTATATGCACAACATAGCTACTATATTTAAATCAGATTTAGTCTAATTTCAAGCCAGAGGAGTTTTCATTGTATAGTATTTATAGCACTAGAGAATTTCTACTTGTTTGTTTTTACAAAACCACACTTTAAATAATATAATTATGAAGACTTGAGGGGCTGATATATGATTGTACTTCTAAAGATTAGAACTGAAAAATCATAAAAGTCTCATTCAAATAAATTTATCTAATAAGTGTCAACATTTTTCCATTGTAGCAAAATTTATCAAAGTAATTTTTATTGAGATCGTATGTTCATTTGATCGAAGTCTGAAAGTCTGCATTTTCATTTTCTTAGTTTCAGTGTCATATTCACTGTTATAAGATCTTGCTTTGAGCTTCTGAGACCCATATTTGTATAAGCCAGAAAAAAAGAGACTTGGCTTAATGATAGGCCAAGGTTGGTTTTATTCTATGATGTTATGAAGAACAATGATTGTTAGGGAGAAAAAAAAAATTATTCTACCCTTCTAAGTTCTTCTGACTGGTCTAAGAATTAAATTGACATGAGACAGATTAACAGAAGAAAATCAAATCTAATTACGTATGTTTGGGGAATCCACATAAACATGAGCGATTCCAAAGACGGTCAGGCAAAATGAGGCTTATCTGCTATTTTGAGCTAAGGAGAGGGGCTAAGGGTCTGGGACTTCAAAGGAAAAAAGGCAATTCACAGGAAGAGGAAAAGAACAAAGGTTTGGTTAAAAAAAAGAAAAAAAGGTTGCTGAGCCATACAGAAACAGTGGGACACAGAGAGGAATTTTAGCAAACACACTTGCTGGGTTCCTTTCTGTCTGTCACACCTAGTTCATATTATATTATAGTTATCTATGCTGATAGTTCCCTTCCTTGAGCAGATCTTCCATCTAAATTCTTTTAGGCACTTGAAGAAAAGGTCAAAGCTTTTTCCTGAGTCTTTTTGTTTCCTAAAAATAACCAGTTTAAAATAATCCTCATGCCGAAAAGACACATTTGTGTGGGGCAAATTTTGTTCCTCTACATGATGAAAGAACTCTCTTCAGACAGGAGTCTCACCAGCTAGGAAAATGACTTGACTTAATTATATTTAGGGAAGAAAACTAGTATTTCAAGAATTGTTGCATGTAATTAGATCCATGTTTCTCAAAATGTTCTCCAGAGACAGCTGACACTGCACCATCTAAAGAGGTGTTTTTTTTTTTTAAATGCAGATTATCTGGTTCTTACTAGGACCTACTGAATCCAAATACTTGGAAGTATGGCCTCTGTAGATTGAATATTACTTTATTGACTGCCCCAGGTTATATTTCCATGTATCAAATTTGAGAACCATTGCAATAATAAGCCATATTAAAAGACCCTTTCGATGGGGGAGGTGTCTTAAAGTGGGTTCATCTAAATATAAGAGAAAGGCTAATATATAAAATGAAGTTCAAAAATATGAAAGATTTCAATATGATAAATTTTGATGTGCTTTGTTATGCACTTAGAATAAGATGTCAAACGGAAACAAGGAGCAGCAGCAAAGAAGAATTGCCTGGGATCTGGATGAAAAAACCATACTACTAGGGAGAAATCCAAGCAAGCACCCTGCAACGGCAGAAGGTAGGATGGGGTGAGGACGCGGGGCTGCCCAGTCCTGAGTGGCTGATTGAGATGGAGGCTGTGGCATCAACAGATGCTTCTTAAAGGAACCATGTCCGCAAGTGGATTTTCATGGTAACAGACCTGCTCGCTCTGAGCACTAGCACTGGGATGGCTGCTCCGGTGGAACCGGGGACTTACAAGGGGACACTGAGTTGTTGGAGTGAGGGACAGAGGCGATGCTCACTTGGTACAGAAGTGTGGGCGGTATCCATTGTTCCCTGTTGAGCCCTCCCAACTCCCAGTGCATGGACATAGTGCCGCCATAGCTGGGACCTCATCGAACTGGGTAACAGAGGTCACTCCACCCAGGGGATCCCTGAAACCCTGCCTTCCACAACCCGGGCCCCACCCAAGCCACATCCAGGTGTATCCTCAGTGACTCAGATGCGCCTTGCTGAGCAGTACCTAGAGTCACACTGGAGGCAACTGGCCTTGGTTTCTGGTGGCTTTTTGAGGCAATTATAAGCGCAGCATCTGTGGATTGCTTGCTGAATCTTAACAGGTGGCTCTGGAGAGGTAGAGGCTTGGGCTAAAATTGTCCTGCAGCTAAACTCCTCTCAGGACTGTGCCATTGGACATCTATTCCACAAATCTACACTAATAAGACTGGGAGATTAGGAGCTTTGCTTAATACATAGAAGCAGACATAGAGAGAGAACAGAACAGAGATCCAGATATAATGGAGTCAAGTAATCTAACAGATGCAGAGTTCAAAACACTGGTTATAAAGATGCTCAATGAACTTTTGGGAAATGTAGAGAACTCCAATAAAGAGATAAAAATGGAGATGGAGATTATAAGAAGGAACCAGTCTGAAATGGCGAACACATTATCTGAGATGAGAAGTATGTTAAATGGAATAAACAAAAGAATAAACAAAGTGAATAAAGAAGAGGATTACATGCCATGTCTAGAGGACAGGAAAGCCAATTAGGACACTCAAACAGAATGGCAAGAAAAAAGAGGCCAAGACTATGAAAATGATTTAAGGAGGATATGGGACACTATTAAGGCTCCAAATATTCATCTGATCAGCATAAATGAAGAAAATCAAGATGTTGAACAGCTGTTTGAAGAAACAATGATGGAAAACTTCCCTAACCTGGTGAAGGAAATGGACATAAAACCCCAGGAAACTCAGAGGATTCCAAAAATCAGGGATCAAAAGAGGCCCACATGATGACACATCATAATTAAAATGCCAAAGGTTAAATACAAAGAAAAAATTTTAAAAGCAGCAAGAGAAAAACAAATAATTACATATAAGAGAACACCCATGTGACTGGCAGCTGATTTCTCAAGAGACTATGCAGGACAGAAGGGCTTGGCAAAAAATATTCGACACGATGAAGACCCAGGATGTACAACTAAGGATACTTTATCCCGCAAAGTTATCATTTAGAGTTGAAAGACAGATAAAGAGCTTCCAAGACAAAAATATAGTAAAGGAATTTATCACCACCAAGCCAGAATTACAGGAAATGTTGGAGGGACCTATTTAAGAAGAAAAAAAACATGTATCAAAAACAGGAAAAAAGAACGGTAACAACTACATTCCTATCAATAAGTACCTTAAATGGAAAAAAATTAAGTGCTCCAACCAAGGGATGAAGTGGCTAAAAGGATAAGAAAACAAGACCCCTACATATGTAAAGGAAGGGAATGGAAAAAGATATTGATGTGATGAACCTAGAAGGTATTTAAGTCAAAGATAAACACTATATAATTTCACTTATATGCAGAATCAAAGGAATAAAAAGAACAAACTAATCAAAAACAGACTCACAAATATAGTGGACAATTTGGTGACGGAGAGAGGGGAGGGGGGTTTAGGGGGCTGGGAGAATGGGGTGAAGGGAAAAAGAAGTAGAGATTAGTAGCTGACAGATGGTCATGGAGATGGGAAACATGGCATAAGGAATGCAATTAGCATTAATACACTGGCTAGGTAGAGGGTTGGAAGGGAGGGAGCAATTGGGGGGATCATTTTACTAACTATATAGACATCTAACCAATGTACTGTACAATTGAAACTAATTAAAATTAAAAAAAAAAGAATAAGATGTCAAATTTAAAATTAGGAATTATTTAAATCATGGGTTTCCTATAATTCTGTAACAAATAAAATCACCATGAGGTGATTTTAAGAAATTGAAGGAATGACCCCTGACTCTCCATTTGCTCATCATTTTTTTTTACCTCCTGTTAGTTATTTTTGCATATGTCTAATCTTTACTAATAGTTTGTGATCTTATTGAAAGCAGAGGTCATATTTTTTATATTTTATATCACTATTCTTAGCATAGTATCTGACCCATGGTGGGATGGTAATATATATTTATTGAAATAATGAATGAATGGAGAATATTGTATTTTAAGGATAAGATTAAATGTGTGATTGTGTGTGTGTGTGTGTGTGTGTGTGTGTGTGTGTGTGTGAAGTATTTAGGCAATAAAGAAGATTTAATAACAGTGCTAAACAGTGTGCTATAGAGTTCTCAGAGAAAATTATTTCTTCATGGTAACTAGAGTAGTCATATAGATGTTGAATACCTAAAGAAATAAAAAGTCAACGTTGGTGAACCTAAAACTCCTTTAAAATAAACAAAGTCTATTTTAAAAAGTTAACTGAGCTGGACTTGAAGTTTTTAGGAGGTTATAAGAAGAGGTCCAGGCCGGGAGTGAAGATGATGGTTCCAGTTGAGTCATATGTTATGAAAAAAGTGTGGAGACAGATAATGATGAATAAAAAGTTGAATACTTGCCAGGATATCAGGTTGAAGAGGAGAGAGAGTTGAGCAAGTGAAGGTTAATAGGGTTCGGAGAGTCAAAGTGCCTGAGAAGTCCAGGCTTATCTCATAAGTGATTGGCAACCTCTGTAAGTATTTGAGGAAACATGGCACAGTTGGCCCTTGATGGGAGGGTCATAGGGCAGGGAGGCCAGACAGGACAGAATGAATTTTAAATAATATGGGCTGTACCATCTCTTTCAAATGAATCCAAATGAATAAGAAAGAAGTAATGTTTTTTCATGTCTTCCTCCTCATTCTGGGTCCTGCAGCATAAATGAGGCTGTGTAATACATTTGGAGTGCAGAAACCCTGTGGGTAAATCAAGGCAATGCAAACTAGCCCTTGGACTCTACTTCTTTGGAAAAGCCTGTCTTCTTTTAAATTCTCCCAATCACAACTCTCTGTGAGCAGAGACTTCTGCAGAGGATGATTTGGAAAAAATCAGAAGCCTTTATTATTTGGGGAGAGGCACAGAGATTCTTTTTTTGTCCAAATAATAACTCCATTTTATTTTAATCTAATGAGTGAAATGAGGCAAGATAGTGGCACAGAGTAAAATTGCAGTGTTAAAATCATGATATTTTTTTCCCTCCATAAGTCCAGTCTTATGAGTAATGTGAGACTGACTAAATGGCAGACACATTCTCTTGCTGGAGAAGACCAAGAGTGTTACACATTTTCAACAGGAACACAAGTCGTAGAGCAAGATATGCCATAGTGAGAGGGTGGGTGACACTACAGAAATAGAAAATAACAGTTATCCGAATGGGCCTCCCACCCAGGCAAGATGTGACCGCCCTTCTTTCTGTCATGCCTCGTGTTTCTACTGCACTGTCAAGCTGAGCTCCTAAGTCAGGCCCGAGGTGTTCTGTCCTAACTCTTTTCAGAACAAGCAATGTAACCCACCTGTGTGCTACAGTGCTGCACATATGCCTGACTGACAGGAGCCTATTAAATACACCACACACCTCTGTTTTCACCATAGTGAGGGAGGAGAGTGTCAGTATTTCCTAAGTGAAGAGAATGAAGGTAAACACATCACCAAGTCACCATGAACCAGGTTATGTCCAGGAAAGGAGCCTTCTGGGGCTGTGCGGAGACAAATCTCTAAGTATCTGAAAACACAGAAGTCCTCTCATTCCAATTCACAGTGCTTTCTGGTGACATAAGTTTCTTGGCATACAGGCAGTTTAGGGAACAATCAGCCAGACAATATGGGAGTGCTCACGATGAGAGGCCTGCTGCTGAGGTAACACCCAGCTGTGATTTTATTTCTCTCTGTTTGGATAATACAATTCGTTCATACTGCATTAACTGAAAAGGACTGCCAAGAAATGGCCAGTTTGAAAGAACACACACTGAAGAATCAACATTTCTGACTCCTCTTGAGATCACTGCGGCAACAGGAACGTATTTCCAAAGAGCCAGAATTAAACAGCAGTAAGTGGAGGAGAGAAGATTTGGTCCTGCCAGATTGTGGCATCATCTCACATGAACACACAGAACTGTGAGGATGAGGGTGGGAGTGAGATGTCCACTGCAAAATTATGGATTTCTTAGAAAAATCAAATGTCAGGCACAATATTCTCTCCACTGCAGCCACCAATCTTTTAATAACTTCCAATTATTTCTGCCCAGCCCCCATTCCCTCCCTATTCATTTTCTGCTTGCACAAAATAAAAAGAAGCCAGATTGATTTCATTTTTAAATCCTAATATCTGTCAATATATATATATATATATATATATATATATATATATCTCAGGAAATAGGTTTGGCTCATAAATGAAGAGCTTTGTTCATTTTTCTCTTAATGTGGATATGATTACTCAAAATGCAGGGCATTTTTATTGTCATATTTGTGGCAAAGCTGTTAGTGATTATTACCCAGCCGATTCCTGCAACAGAATTTGCTTCCTTTTTTAGCATGTCATTTCTGACATGCCAAAGGTTTCAGTAGGGTGGATGATATACAGGATCTAGGCAGAGATAGAGATGAAAAAATTCAGGGTATACAATGATATTTTACCACATGAATTTCATCTATTTCTTAAGTATATACAATAGCCTTAATGTAGGACATCCTTACAGCAAAGTCTGACTACTTATTTCTTATCTTTAATATGAGCAGAATGATGAAGGAAACTTAGCTTAGGACACTCATTATTCTTTCATGGCATGAACCTCTGTAACCCCTTTCTCCCATCATTATTCATGTTTCAACCATGTTTTTGCAGATGAGACATAACTTTTAAGTGCTCCACATATGGCAACAATGTCATGCTTTTTCAGCATAGAAAGCCCTCTTTTCTGATTTTTTTTTCCTACAGAAACAATGTGGAAGAGAAAATAGAAAATGTGAATAATATGTAGAAATATTTATGATCTCTGTGCTGCCACTCAGATATTTTTCACATATCATCAGCTAACTCTGTATTTCATGTTTTCTGTCAGAAAGTTATAAATTTCTCATGTAAACAGATAGACAGAAAAGAAGCTTAGTATTTCACTGAAGTGAATTTGAAAATCTAGAATTTACATTTATGAATTGATAGAATCTACCTACTAAAGAACTGGTTAACAGGTTCATCGAAAGCAATAGAATAACATGAAAAGGGAACTGAAGTGTGATTTTTTTCTTACTCTTGAAGTATGACCAAAATATGACTCAGCCTCCTACCCTGCATTCCACAGAGCTGTTACTCCATGAGTTAATACTCAGTTATTCTTAGAGTTAACATTCAATAAGAATCTCAGAGATAAGGGAAGAGGGTAAACATGTGACAGTTATAGGACCATTTATTTCCTCTCTTACAGTATTTCTGAGTTCTTACTGGGCCGTTAAACAGATCACAGCTGCTTCTTGGCACCCTTGTCATTTAGGCAGTGGAGACAGACAGTAGGCCAGCAGAAGATCACTTCTATTGAAGGGATCTCTGACAAGCATCAGTTTATTTGACTATGCTTGATTCTTTTCTGTAAATTTTCTTTTCTGAAAATTTAGCACAATGAATGACATTTTAAAATCAGTAAATCAATTTTTAAAGCAACACTGGTGTGCACTTGGTCATTGAAGATAACAATTTTCCTCCATTAAAAAAATAATCCTGTTTCTCTTATTATTTAATTTCTTCGATGCTTGAGTTGGTGCTTTCAGTCTGTCCACTGCTTCAGTGAGGGGGTGCTGGGACTGAAGACTGTGGTTTGTAATCTAAGACTTCATGCTCCAGCTGCTGAGGTTACCAAAGGAGGGGATAGGGATCAAAGAGACCTACTCATGCCTATTAGATGGAAGTGAACAGCTGATTCCCAGAGTTATAGCCAGGGTACCTCAAGCTACACTAATTCATCTGGAGAAAGAGCTGGTGTGTCAGCCAGGATAAGGGCAATTGTGAAGATAAAAGGAATTCTCATGGCCAAGCAGAACAGCAGAGTGAGTACCCACTCAGAACTGGGGGGAACTCAAAAGACAGATTGGAAACAGAAGGGCTATAGCTTCTCAATGAACAAGTGGATCATCCCTTACTGTGTGTTGCTGAAATAATGCTGGAGTAAAAGATTCCCCACAATACAATACAGGATATTAAAAGAATTCCAGTCATAAATTCTGCTTCCATATATCTTTTTTTTCTCTGAAACTGTCATGAAGGTATGATAATTCTTTGTTTTGTTTTGTTGCGTGGGGGTGGAGGGAGATGGGGATGGCTATTGCCTTGTTTCCCCAATAAGAAAGACCAAATACTAGTAAAAGGATTTGAAAGGCTTTTGACCAGATTACTTTGATGTTTTTGCCACCCATATATATTTTTATATTTTGTTTGTTCACTTTTAAAATTTATAAACAGTAGAAATCATACTTGTATACTTCTAGGAATTTGACAGATAAATATAGTTGATTAATAATCCCTAGAAATAAAATATGAGTTACATCAACATCACAATTTCCCTTGTGCTGCCCATTAAAATCAGTTCCTCTTCAGCCCCTGGAAAATTCTGAATTTTTAATGTTTCTATACATTTGCCTCTTTCAGAATGCCATATACAGTATGTAGCTCATTTCAGTCCCATATCTTTCACTTAGCAGTTGAGATTCAGCATGTATATATCAGAAGTTTATTCTTTTTATAGCTGAGTATTATTCCATGTTATGGATGTATCACAGTTAGTTTATTCATTCATTAGTTGTACATTTGGGCTGTTTCCAGTTTCTGGTGATTATGAATAAAGCCATTTTTCATTCCATTGAAATATTTTCTAGTTTTCCTTATGATTTCCTCTCTCAATCATTTTTTTTTTTATGATTCTAAACCTAGCTAATTTCATTATGATCAGAAGACATATTTTGGATGATTTCAGTTCTTATAAAATTGTTAAAGTTTGTTTTATGACTGAATATATGATCTATCTTGGTGTTTGTTCCATGTGACCATGAAAGGAATGTGTATTCTGCTGATACTGGGTAGTTTATTCTATAATGGTAGTTAAGTTAAGTTGGGTGATAGTATTTTTCATGTTTTCTCTATCATTACACTTTCTCTATCTTATACTTACTACTAATTATTTTACTGAATAGAGTATTGAAGTCTCCAAATTTAATTGTGATTCATTTTTCTCTCAGTTCTATCAGTATTTTCTTAATGTATTTTGAAGTTCATTTTTTAGATTTATGCACATTCAGAACTGTTATATATTTTTAGTGTATTGACAGCTCCCATCCCTACTAATAAGAGATATATTTTGTCTTTAAGTCACTCACATTTAACAGAGAAGATAGCTATATAGATATCATTACCAATGACATCATTATATGTTAAAAAATACCCTCGCATGTCATATTATGGAAGTATAGAAGAGGAAAATAAAAAGAGGAAGCTGAGAAAAAGTTACAGAGGTAACAGCATTTAGGCTGGACCTTAAAAGAATAGGATTATGACATCTTCAAACAGCTTAGAAAAGCACTGTAAGCTGAAAACAAAAATAGAGACAAAAAACAAACACATGTTATGATCAAGTGAGAACTTCCAGCATACAAATGTCTTTGTGTAAAACTATATACATCTATAGTCAATAATGTAAGTCCAACAAAGTAGTTTTACAATTTGAGTAAACTTAAATGTAAAGAGTTATATTCCTATATAAAGTGTTATATTTCTATTTAAAGTGTTATATTTCTTTTAGAAATTTGGCCGAAATAGAAATACAGTTGGAGAAGTTGATTTAGGATTCATCAAGATAGAGATGATTTCTTCTGTCATTTATTTCATCGGTGAGTATGTAGATGCTTTTATTTACCTTCTGTTTTCCTGATATAAATGAAGATGATGCAGACTGATGGATGGACCACTGTCATTCTTCTAGGTAGCTGCTTTGTAATTTTATGAAAAATTATTTTATTAGAGTTGTGATAAGAGCTACAAAGGAAATGCAATTTAACCTGTACTAAAATTATTGCTAAGGAAAGTTGTTTAGGTTATAGGGAAATTATACCAGAAGGAAATATGGAACTTCAGGAATAAAAGAAGTACAACAGAAATGGTAAATATTGGAGAAAATATGAAAGATTATTTTTTCAATGTAAATTCTTTGAAATATGTATGACAAAATAGAATTCAGGAAAACAAATATTGTCAGGGTTGTTGTATTAAATGAGTAAAGTCATGCACTAAGCCTTCAAGATTACTTTTTAATTTCTATTATTTTTCTCTTTCATCTCTTTTTTCTAATTAAAATTATTACAGTGACATTGGTTAATAAAATCAAATAGGTATTAAGTGTACAATTCATTAATACATCATATGTATATTGTACTGTGTGTTCATCACTCAAAGTTAAATTTCCTTTTGTCATCAAATATTTGACCCTGTTTACCCCCGTCTACCTCGATCCTCCTGCCCTCCCTCTGGGAACAACTAATCCACTGTGTCCCTCCCTGTCCATGAGTCTCTGTTTGTTGTGTTTTGTTTGTTGCTTTCAGTTTTATATCTCACATATGAATAAAATCATATGGTTTTCAACTTTTTCTGACTTATTTCACTTAGCATGATAATCTCAAGATCCATCCTTGTTGTCACAAATGGCACAATTTCATCTTTTTTTTATGGCTGAGTAATATTCCATTGTATATATGTACTACAACTTCTTTATATATTCAACTATCATAGGACACTTTGGTCATTTCCATGTCTTGACCACTGTGGATAATGAACTGCTATGAACATTGGGGTACATTTGTCTTTGCAGATAAATGTTTTCCAGTTTTTTGGGTAATTACTCAGAAGAGAGATTGCTGGGTCATATGGTAATTCTATTCTTATTTTTTTGAGGAAGCTCCATACTGTTTTCCATAGTGATTGTATCTGTTTGTATTTCCAACAGCTGTGTATGAGGGTTCCAATTTCCCCATATTCTCTCCAACACTTGTTATTACTTGTCCTGTTGATGATAGCCATTTTAACAGGTGTGACGTGGCATCTCATTATGGTTTTGATTTGTATTTCCCTAATAGCTAATGAAATTGAGAATCTTTTCATATGTCTGTTGGCCATTTGTATGTCTTCTTGGGAGAAGTGTCTGTTCAGGTCCTCTGCCCATTTTTTAATTGTGTTGCTTTTTTTTTTTTAATTCTGAGTTGTATGAATTCTTTATATATTTTAGAAATTAGGCCATTATCAAATGCATTGTTTGCAAGTACCTTCTCCCATTCAGATGATTGCCTCTGCCTTGTTGACGGTTTCTTTTGCTATACAGAAGCTTCTTAGTTTGATATAGTCCAATTCATTTATTTTTGCTTTTATTTCCCTTGCCTTTGAAGTCAAATTCATGAAATTCTTTCTAGATCAAAGGTCTGTGAGTTTAGTAACTATGTTTTCTTCTATGTAATTTATTGTTTCTGGTCTTATATTCAGGTTCTTAATTCATTTTGAATTAATTTTGGTGTATGGTGATAGCAGTCTAGTTTCATTCTTTTGAATGTGGCTTGCCAGTTTTCCCAGCACCATTTATTGAAGAAGCTTTCTTTTCTCCACTGTATGTTTTTGGCTCCTCTGTTGAAAATTATTTGCCCATATATACAAGGGTTTATTTCTGGGCATTCATTTCCTTTCCCTTGGTCTGTGTGTCTGTTTTTCCACCAATACCATGCTGTTTTCAATATTGACACTTCGTAGTATAATTTGAAGCCAGGCAGAGTGATACCTCTGGCTTTGTTCTTTTTCCTCCAGATTACTTTGGTTATTCAGTCTTTTGTGGTTTCATACAAATCTGATAATTTTTTGTTCTATTTCTTTAAAGAATGCTGTTGGGATTTTAAAGGGAATTGAATTAAACCTGCATAATGCTTTGAGTAATAAGGTCATTTTAATTATATTGGTTCTTCCAATCTACGAACACAGATTATATTACCATTTCTTTGTGTCGTCTTCAATTTCTTTTAATAATGTCTTATAGTTTCATCATATAGGCCCGTCACATGCTTTGTCAGGTTTATTCCTAGTTATTTATTCTTTTTGTTGTAATTGCAAAAATAATTTTTAAAATTTTTTCTTCTGAAAATTCAGTGTTAGAATATAAGAATGTTATGGATTTTCATACACTGATTTTGTACCCTGAAACTTTACTGTATTTGTTTATTGTTTCTAATAGTTTTTTTTTTTTTTTTTAGCGGAGTCTAGGGTTTTCTCTGCCATTTGAAAAAAAGTGACAATTTGACTTCTTCATTCCAAATTTGGATGCTTTTTGTTTCTTTCTCTTGTCTGATTGTTCTAGCTAGTACCTCCAACACTCTATTGAATAATGGGATATTGGACAGCTTTGTCTTGTTCCTGATCTTGGAGGGCTTTTAGCTTTCCACCATTAAGTACGATGTTAGCTGAAGGTCTGTCATATATGGCCTTTATTATGTTGAGGCACTTTCCTTCTGTATTTATTTTATTAAATGTTTTAATCATAAATGGATGCTGTATTTTGTTGAAGGTTTTTCTGCATCTATTGATATGATCATATGGTTTTTATTTTTTGTTTTGTTTAGTGGTTTATCACATTGATTGATCTGCGTGTGTTAAACCATCCCTGTGCCCCTGAGATGAAGCCCACTTGATCATGGTGTATAATCTTTTTAATGGGTTGTTGTATTCCATTTGCTAGTATTTTGTTTAGGATTTTTGCATCTGTGTTCATAAGAGATATTCATGGATAGTTTTCTCTTTTTGTGTTATCTTTACCAGGTTTTGGTGTCAGGGTAATGTTGGCCTCATAAAATGAGTTGCAAAGTATTGCCTCTTCAGTTTTTTTTTTTTTTTTTTAAAGTTTGAGAAGAACAGGTATTAAATATCCTTTGCATGTTTGGTAGAATTCACTAGTGATGCCATCTCGTCCTGGACTTTTACTTTCTGGGAGGTTTTTGATGACTGTTTCAACTTCTACACTGTTGGTCAGTCTATTTATATTTTCCAGTTTTTCATGATTCGGTATAGGAAGGTTGCATATTTCTAAGAACTTGTTCATTTCTTCTAGGTTATTAAATTTGATGGCATATAATTTTTCATAGTATTCTTGTATGATCCTTTGTATTTTAGTGGTATCTGTTGAAACATCTCCTCTTTCATCCCTGAATTTATTTGTGCCCTTTCTCTTTTTTCTTTAGTGAGTCTAGCCAGGAGTTTGTCAATTTTATTAGTCTTCTCAAAGAACCAGCTCTTTGTTAAATTAATTTTTTCTATTGTCTTTTTATTCTCAATTTCATTTAATTCTGCTCTAAATTTTATTATTACCTTCCTTCTGCTGCCTTTGGGTTTCATTTGCTTCATTTGTTCTTCTTTTTCTAGTTTCTTAAGATGTAGTGTTAGGTTGTTTATTTGGGATCTTTCTTGTTTTTTATAGGCCTGTAATGATATGAACTTTCCTCTTATGACCACTTTCGCCATGTCCCAAAAGTTTTGATATGTTGCACTATCTTTCTCATTTGTTTCTATGTACCTCTTGATCTTTCTTTTTATTTCTTCTCTGATCCAGTTATTCTTCAGTAGTATATTGTTTAATCTCCATGTATTTATGGTTTTTCCCACTTTTTTTTACAGTTGATCTTGTTTTCAAAGCATTATGGTCAGAAAATATGCTTGGTATAATTTCAATCTTCTTAAATTTGTTGAGGCTATCCGGTATAATTTCAATCTTCTTAAATTCGTTGAGGCTATCTCTGTGTCTCAGTATGGGGTCTATCCTTGAGAATGGTCCATGTGCAGTAGAGAAGAATGTATATAATCAGCTGTTTTGGGATAAAAGTCTCTGTAAATATCAATTATGTCCAGTTGGTCTAATGTGTCATTTAAGGATGATATTTCCTTATTGATTTTCTGTTTGGATGATCTGTCCATATCCAACAGTGGGGTATTTAGATTCCCTACTATAATTGTGTTTTTGTCAGTTTTCTCCTTTAGTTCTTTTAATAGTTGCTTGATATATTTTGGTGCTCCCTGATTGGGAGCATATATATTGATAAGTGTTATTTGTTCTTGGTGTATTGTCTCCTTTATCATTATGAAGTGTCCATCTTTGTTTTTGTTACTTTTTCTTCTTGACATCTATTTCATCAGAAATAAGTACAGCTGTACCTGCTTTTCTCTGGATGCCATTTACTTGGAATGTCATTTTCCACTCTTTCACCTTTAGTCCATATTTGTCCTTGCAGCTGAGATGTGTCTCCTGAAGGCAGTCATATGGTTGGGTTTTGTTTTTTGATCCATTCTGCTACTCTGTGCTGTTCTGTTGGTGAATTCAGTCCATATGGATTTAGGGTGATTATTGATATATGAGGTTTTCTCATAGCCATTTTGTCTTTTGTTTACTGGTTGCTTGATGTCTCCATTGTTTCTTTGTTCTTGTGTTTCTGACTGTTGTTTTAATTTGGTGGTGTTTTATGGTTTTCCCCTCTGTTCTTTCTTATTTTATGTTATGTGTCTCAGTTCTGGATTTTTTGTGTGTGGTTATCATTAAGTTTATGTAAAGGAAAGTTATATACATACAGTAGTCCTTTTTCTTCTGCATGCTCCTTATTTCCTTTCCCTCTTGCAGATCGATTCTTTACTCACTTCTCTTTTCTGTTTTTGTCATCTCAAATTATCCCTATTTATGCTGTATGTTCATTTCTCAGTTGCAGTAGCTGTTATCTTCTCTTTTTAAAGTTTTTTTGACCTTTAACCATTATGTAATATCAAAGCTTATAAATACCCTGCTCTCTCTCTTCTTTCTTTCTTTCTTTCTTTCTTTCTTTCTTTCTTTCTTTCTTTCTTTCTTTCTTCTCTCTCTCTCTCTCTCTCTCTCTCTCTCTCTCTCTCTCTCTTTCTTTCCTCTCTCTTTCTTTCTTTTTTTACATTACATCCCAGACTTTTATTGTATAACCAGATGTTTGTACCTTTTTTTAATGGTGATATAGATAAACGAAATCCAGTAAGTTTCAAGTGTACAATTCAACAGTAAAGCATGTATGTGTGTGTGTGTGTGTGTGTGTGCGTATATATATGTATATATATGACATTGTGTGTTCACCGCCCATAGTTAGATTTCTTTCTGTCTCCACATATTTTACCCCTTTTACCCCATCTACCTTCCCCCTCTCCCCTCCTCCCCTACCGTCTGGTAACCGCTAGCCTATTGTCCAGGTCCACGAGTGTCTGTTTGTTTTTCCTGTTTGCTTGTTGCTTTTAGGTTTATATCCCACATGTAAGTGATATCATGTGGTTTTCAGCCTTTTTCTGTCTGGCTTATTTCATTTAGCATGATTATCTCATGGTTCATCCACATTGTTTCAAATGGCAGTATTTCATCTCTTCTTATGACTGAGTAATATTCCATTGTAATACTCTTTTCTTAATAAGGGTTGCACTTTCCTGTTTCATTCTGCTTGTTGATGCTCTTATTTGCAGTGATGTATTTTTTGTCCTTTTGTTTCAAGTAGAATGACCCCCTTCGATATTTCCTGTAATGCAGAACTTGTAGTGGAAACTTCCCTTGGCTTCCTTATGTTTGAAAAGGTCTTTATTTCTCCTTTATATCTAAAGAAAAGCTTTGCTGGATATATTGTTCTTGGCTGATAATTTCTCTCTTTCAGTAGTTTAAATATTTAGTTCTATTTCCTTCTACATTGTAAAGTTTGTGCTGGAGTGTCCAATGATGATCTAATGGGTTTTCATTTAAAAGTTACCATCTTTTTTTCCTTGACTGCCTTGATAATTCTTTTATTGTTATTAATTTTTAACAATTTTAATATGTGTTTTGGAGAAGGCCTTTTTCAGTTGAGATATTTAGGTGTTTTGTTTACTTCTTGGATTCAAGAATCCAGTTCTTGCCATAGGTTTAGGAAAATCTCATCGACTATTTGAATATGCTCTCTGTTCCCTTATCACTTTCTTCTCTTCCTAGTATATCTATTATTTTTATGTTGTTTTTTTTCCCGATGGTGTCAGATAGTTCTTGTAGATTTCTTTCATTTTTTTTCACTCTCACATCTCTCTTTTCTTCCTCCTGTATCATTTCCAGATTTCTGTCTTCGATGTCACTAATTTGTTCCTCCATCTGGCCTGCTCTATTTCTTGAGCTCGCTATTTCATTCTTTATCTCTTTCAGTGAGTTCTTCATCTCCAGGAGTCCTATTTTGTTCTTTTTTTAGAGTTTCAGTCTCCTTGGTAAAGTATTCCTGTTATTCGTTGATTCGTTGATTTTGATTCTAAGTTCTTTGAACTATCTATCAGGAATTTTCGCATCTTGTTGAGTTTTTTCAGAAGTGCAATCTTGAATTCTCTGTCATTTAAATAACACATTTCTATATCTTTAAACTTATTTTCTGGAGATATTTCATTTTCTTTTTGAGCTGCATCGTCACCTTGGTTGTTCATAGTGTTTGACGGACTCTTTATTTTTTTCTTTTAAAGGAAATTTCTTATAGAGTGGTCTCTCTTTAGCAGGTTGATAAGAGGTTTTTCTTTCGATTTCCAGTAGGTGGCGCCCAAACCTCCTACTCACCCACGCTTGCTGGATCGCTGCTTTGATGATAAAAGTGCCCGCTATTCTCTAGGCAGGTGCGTTATCTCTTCTGTGATCAGGTCACCTCATCCCAGGCCTTTATCCCCATGGGAGAATGTGAAAGGCGGTGGGGTTCAAGCCTCTGAAAAGCTGAAGTCTCAGTACTGCCCCAACAGTCAGATGCAATGATTCACTGCTACATTCCGAATCAGCATGGCTGGGTGGGGCGGCGTGGATTGGGAGAGGCCAGTTGTTTGTGTAACTGTTTTCCTTACAGTGATGCTGGCCCTCAGGCTTCAGCTGCCTTGCTTGTATATCTCTGCTCTGTCATTGAGACCAACTACAGTGTATGTTTCAGTTCTGGTTGCACAGAATCCCCTGGGACTCGGCGCTAGCTCTAGGAGTAGCAGGCGGGGGAGTAGGGTGTGCTCTGGGATGGTAGAGGGACATGGCCAGACTCTGTGACTCACCTTTCTGCCTGGCAATGGCGATTGTTAAGACACAGCAGTACCCCCTCCATACTCGGTCTCTGCCCTGTCCTCTGACCTGATCACTAGGCCCAACTGTGTGGAATATGCTGCTCATTCAGGCAGAACTATTCAGGGCTTCAAAGAGCCAAAAAAGCGCTGTGTAATTCTCCCTTTCCACTCATCCTTCAGGGAGTTCAGGGCTGCATTCCACAGTGCCTATCTTTGTTTCTTTCTCTCTTTTTACATCCCTGTCTTTTGCAATTAGCTCACCTTCAGATGCTCTGATATGCAGATCTCTCAGAGGTGCAGGTTGTGTGCAGGTTGAGTGTTATTTTTTGTATTGTACATGTTCAGCTTGTAATTTCAAGGGGAGAGATCAGTGGAGATTCCTCACACTGCCATGCTTCTGATGTCACTCTCTTTCATCTCTTGATTTTTTTTCATCTTTACCTTCGGTAGCAAGTTTTGAAAGATTTATTTAAAAGATTGTGATTACATTAGAAAATGTGAGAAAATATTTCAGCAAAGCGAAAGTAAAAATATAAGAAAAAAACAAAGCATATTTAAATAATTCTCCCAGGCAGAGAAAACATTATCAGTGTAGAAAATACTATTCTAGAAACATATAGTATACGTAGATACACCCAGATGCCTATACAAATGTCTTTCTTTTAAATTGAGATGGTTCTGAAAATACCATTTTATCATATACTTAACATATTTTGAATATTTTGCATGTCATTTCAATGTTTTACAATGCTTTTAATTCTATTTAATCATGTGGATAACTCATCATTTATGGCGGGAGGCAGGAGAATAATTAGGTAATTTTGAAATGACCTCAAGAGAGTAATCATAGTGGGGATGCAACATTCGAATCAAGAGTCTTTAGGTAATACTATTTAATTGTACACTTAAAGATAGTTAAAACAACAAAGTTTATGTTATATACATTTTACCACAATAAAAAAGAAGTATTTAGGAAGTCAGAGCCACAGAACTTGGTGGGATTTTAGTTGTGGAAAGTGTGAGACTGAGGACACACAGGCCTGAGCTTGTGGGTGGTTGGTGGGGCCATTGTTCAAAATATAGGTAATCAGAGGAGAGGCAAATTTTGAGTTTTTAAAATAGTTGAAGATTGAGCTCTAGTTTGCTATATAATACTTCTTAATTATATTCATTTCACTTTAGTTTATAATTGAGGAGCTATTTGAATAATTCTCTAAAATTTAAATATTTAAAAGGTCAAAGTTGTATCCTTGACTTCACTTCAAGACTACTTTCATCATGTTGATGAGTCATGGTGCCCAAATCTTTGCCATCACAAAACTTATCCATAAGATCAAGTGTATTTATGAATAATTAAGTCAAATGTAAAGTTAGAAATGAAGGTGAGCGAGACTTTCAAAATAACTCCATTTTCATGGTAGCATAGAGAATACAGTCTCAAAGAATTATAAAATTTGCCAACATTAGAGATTATTATGGCAAGCCGATCATACCCATGAACTTTCTCACTCATGTTATTTCTTGAAATTATAGAAAATAGCAGACGCCATAGAATGCTGGTTAAAAAAAAAAAAAAGAACTTGTGGCTCATAAATTTAGATAATTTTGTAGAATTTGGAAAAAAGGGCAAATCGATTAAGAAAAGAGGATACTTCAATATGTATTGAAAAAATTCTAGTGAAATAAGAACAGATACTGAAAAATACCAGAATCAAATTAAAAATAAAATAATGGAGAAGATTCTCCAGGGCAATTACTAGGACAATTAATTAAAGAACTACATTCTGAATAGGTAAAGAGCGAAACCTTCCTGTTCCATCTTATACTACAGTTCAGCAGATAGTTTGGATTTTGTTTCTCTCTAGAAATATTTAGATAGTTTCAAAAAATACTGATCCCCGGACCCCTCTCCTAGAGACTGAGTTAGTTATTTTATATCGAAGTCTGGACATTGGGATTTTCTTAGTTTCTTAAGTGATTCCTACGTGCAGCTAAAGTTGAGATCCACTGCACTAATGAGAGTGAATTACTTCTCTTATTCATGTAGAGTTTGAGACAGAAAAGCAGAGCAAGAGGTAATTCAGAATACCCAAAACGCATGCAGAGGAAGAGTGAATGGAAAAGCTGGTCTTCTCAGGAGGTAAATACACTAAATACCTCATGAGGCAGAGTAAGATGAGGCTCTGCATGCTCCTTACCTAGAATCTTTGCCTGACTGCTGATACTTTCTGTCTCTACACACCAGGTTTGAAGTTATACTGCAGGTCAGGAGGCTGCAAAGAAAATCTC
Organism: Eidolon dupreanum; assembly: GCA_028627145.1. Taxonomy (NCBI): domain Eukaryota; kingdom Metazoa; phylum Chordata; class Mammalia; order Chiroptera; family Pteropodidae; genus Eidolon; species Eidolon dupreanum. Next base: position 20,070,831 of record CM053505.1, read on the forward strand.
TATCACCAACATAACCTTTAATTAATAAAAATTAATTAAAAATCAAGAATCACGGGATAAGGAATAAAAACAATAGCATTAAAATGAAAGACCTTGAAAAAAAATTTTAAAAAGACCTTAACTCTGAAACAGAGAGAATATAAAATTGAATGGAAATTCTGAGCTGCTAATTAGTACTCTCAGAGAGATTCTAAGATATTAAATGACTATAAGAATAAGCTACAATCAAAATGAACAAAAGTAAAAAAAAGATTCTCACAAAATATATATGAGCAGATATATGATAATAAGTTTAAAAATGTGATCAATAGAATGGATACATCTGAGGAGTAAGGAATTTGAAGGTAAGAACAAAACATAATATGAGCAAAAAGGAAGAGGCATGCAAATATGAAAAAGAAACAAAAAGTAAGTAGATATGGAGGGTCAGTCTTGGATTTTCAGGACATATTTGAAATAAACTTCCAAAGGCAAACATGAAATCAAAAATAAATAAAACAAAATAAAATAAAGAAGAAATACTCTGTTAATAAATGAAAGCATTTATAAGAGGTAGAAAAAGGCAAAATCACCCAGGGTTTAAGAGTCCGTTAATTTAGGGTGAATGTAAAAAGATCCACTACTAGTGGCATAATCTAGTAGAACTTTAGAACTTTAAGAAACAAAGAGAAATTCTAAAAGCACGGGGAGAGGGGTAGGGAAAAACCTAACTATAAAATTGTGGAAATCCATTTGGCATCAGACTTATCATAATTAACAATAGAAGATGGAAGACAATTATCTAACATCAAAGTTTGAGATAAAATGCTTTGGCATCTCTTATTCAATACTAAACCAATTGAGCAAAATAATGGCATTTTACATCAGATAAATATTCAAAAATGTTAATACCTGTACACCTTATCTGTAAGAATTACCCAACGCATATAAATATTCAACAAAAGAACAAAAATATGGGAAACGAGACATAGTACTGAGATATATAGCAGTAATAAAATGTTAATTAAACTAAGCAATTATTGATGTATAATATTAAAAAATGGCAATCAGGAAACAAAAATCTTTTATGAAAAATAATAAAACTTGCTGGTGGAGAAATTAAAGGAATGATACTTTAACATGAGTATCGTGGTTTTCAGAAGTAAAAGAGAGCTATTAATATTTTCTTGAAATTAGTACAATGGAAGTTTAAATAATCGTTCACAGTAATGGCAAAATGAAAAAAATGTTAATATCTATTAAATCTAATTGGTGGATAAATGGGAATATGTTATATAATTTCATGTTAATGAAAATATTTTGCATCATTTAAAATGAAAATATGTTAATTTTAAAAATGAGACAAACTAGTACAATAGAATAATAAGTAATTACTAAAAGAAAATAAGAGAAAAATTTCAACATAAAGAGCTTAAAATGAAATAAATTAAAATTGATAATTATAAAATATAAAAGAAACACAAGATATTTACTATTGCTTACAAAAGAAAAATGAATAGTATTGATCTCAGGTAAGATAGAACACATAATGAATGCATAAAGTGGACATAATTGTTTATTTCATATTGATAAAAATTTCAGTCCAGGAAAATAGTCTTGAATCTTTTTGTCCCTTATAATCTGTCTTTAAAATGCTTAAGGCAAAATGTAAATAATAATTTTAAGAAGAAATTAACCAATCTACCATCTCAGTGGGATATCAGTGTGCATTAAAAAATGACGGATTACATAATTACCAAAATAATTACACCAAAAATAATTAATAATATTGAAGATATAAATGAGTAAGAAAGATGAGTACTGAGAATAAAAATATTTCAAATATGTTTGGAAAAATCAACTCTGCAATAAATCAAAAACAACCTCCAAAAAAGTAAAAAAAAAAAAAAAGAAAAAAAAGGAGAAACCTCTTAAAGTTATATTCACTCAATGTAATGCATTAAAAATGGAAAATACAACAGGATAACTCAGATAATTCTATAAGCTGTCCTCTATAAAGGTTGATAATGAGAATACTGATGATAAAAATATTAAAGTTATTTATAATGGAAATTATAAACAATATGAAAATGGGAAAAAACGAGAATATTTCATTTCAAAACTTTAGAGTAAAGTCAAAGGGAAATTCAGGGAAAAAATGTATAGCCTGAAACATACTAAAATATATGTGTGTGTGTGTGTGTGTGTGTGTGTGTGTGTGTGTGTGTGTGTATAGCTTCAAACATATTAAAATATATTTCAAATACATAAAAATATATGAACAGAATGAAAATGAAAAAAAAAAATAGTAGGAAGACAAGTGAATTATTGGGAAAAAATTGATAGAGGAACCAAAAGTTATTTCTTTGGAAAGATCAAAATAATAGGTAAGTTTTATTAGATTTATTTTGAGAGTGGGGACAAACTGAGAAAGAATGAGACAGAGTGAGAAAGAGTAAAGGAAAGAGAGCATGCACACAAAATGAGAAATGACTCATAGCCAAAGATTCTGAAAAATTAAAAAAAAAAATAGTTCCCTCTATTACAGCATCAAGATATGTGAAAATTTAGATAAATTATTTTGTTTTCTGAGAAAATATAAATCGCTCAAATTAGGCTACAGTGATAGAAAACCTGATTATATATAAGCTACCAGGCAATAAATGGAAAAGTTGGTAAAATTATTTCCCTAAATAGACATGAAACTCAGACAGTGTTTAAAGGTCAGTTCTACTAATCCTTTAATGAGGGTGATATATAAATTTTTTCAGAACGTAGAAAAATAAACTGACATTTTTCACACTCATTCTTTCAGGCTTGCCTATAACTAAGATAACAAATCAATAAGGACAAATCACACACAACATACACATTCAGACATGTACACCATTCACACAATGACAATAAATACAAAAGTTCTAAATAAAATACACTGCATCTTCTCTGTATTAAGATAAAAAAATTTATTCTTAGAATATGATTGACTCAATATTGAGAAATCCATTAATGTGCATTGTAACATTTTGAAACAAAAAAAAAGGGAAAAATGTTGAAAAAGCATTTTCTAAAAAATCCCTTATCTCTATTTTTTTTAAGTTAGGAAAAATTAGGAATAAAGGAAATTTCCTTAATTTGATCAATCAAATCTACCAAATTTGGTCAAATACCAATTTTTTCAACATTAGAGAATGCTTCCCCACAAAAATCAAGAACAAAACAATGTTAGCTTCTATTATTAAATATTATGTAGGTGACCCATGGGAATAAAATAAAATAAGGATAATAAAGAAGGAGCATATATATAAGAAAGGACGATAGAAAACTATCATCCTTTGCAGATTATATGATTTCCTATGTACCTTATCTAGGATAATTAAATTAAAAAAATGATAACATCTCATAAAAATATTTTAGATGCCTATAGCCAAGAAACATAGACCACCTTTCTCTGTATACTAGCACCAATAAGTATTTTAAAATATAACTTGGGGTTAAATAATAAATATGTACATGAGAATAAACTCAAAGCTGTGAAAACTTTTATAAATATATAAATAAAGCTCTATTGATGGGTATAAGGGAGAACTTAAAAACAAAAACAAAAAAAACAGCTTTATATGGTAGACCTTCTGAAAGTAAGCTTACCTCCTTGTCAAAACTATGGCAAAATTCAAGCTCCTTGGCTTAAATTAAGTGTGCTGTAAACTTAATAATTGTTATTAAAAAAGAATGGAAATGAAACCATTGAGTCAGTGTAAAACAAATGTAGTTTTAATAAAAGAATACTGCATACAACTTGATAGAATTCTCAAATTATTTTGAAGAAAGACTATTTAAAGCGAATACAATATACAAATATATATTTTTAATGAAAAAGCAATGATTTTTCTATGTATAAAGATATTAAAAAGAACCATTATTAAAACAGTGTCATAGTACTAAATGTATAAAGAAACAGCAATGAAACAGTATAAAATCCAGACATGAACTCATACATATGTGTATATATATATCTACATATGTATATGTAGGTATATAATTTTGGAGGGATGTCTGATCATATTTATTTGTTACTCTTATCATTTTTGACTGGACTCGGACTTGGAGGTAGAAGCTCTCAGAGAGGAAATGCTATGTCTCGGAAATCTGTTATGGCAGTTTTCTTTGGCCTCCTTCATTCTCTTGGTCAAAAGTTTAGCATATTCTGCAGCCTCTTCCATATCTTAGTACACTGTTTCTTCAGAGCAGTATGCCGATGTTTGTATTGCAGGACACATAGAGTAACAAGATGGTGAATCTTGGGTCCTTTGGTCCTAGGGTTCTTGCCTTCTTTTTTTAGTGTTTTCTCACAACATACTGGCTGACATCATCATCTCAAGAGAAATGAAAAAACTCATGGATTCTGCTTGCTCTTTTGGGCCCCAGGCGACAAGATAGTAATCAGTGAGATCGAAAATATCTTTCTCCCCTTTTTTAAAATGACCAAGATGAGAACACTCAAATTGACATCCACAATGCAACTCAAAAAAGATATGTACCTTCTTTCTCCAGTCCTCCTTGTCTATAACAGGAATAGCTATTACTCGGTAGCAGGTGCACAGAGCCATGGGTCAAGACACCCTGCTTCATGGAGAAACCTTGTTTGTCATCCCCATCGCTGATTCGAACCACTTTCATTCTTCAATCAAAACATCAGCAGTGACTTCTGTGGCCATATGCTTCTCAAAAAAGGTATGAAGTTTGCTTTCGTCGTCCACTTCAATGAGCTTCTGGCAGCCAGTGGCTGGGAAAGAGATGTTCAGCTTCATCCTGAAGCAGCCGACTGCCTCTGAGATGCCATGAAAAAGAGTAGATATATAATTTTTAATAAATGGTTAAGATACTATTCTATATCAAGTGGGCAAAAGAGGGGATATTCAATGTTGTAACGATTTGGCCATACTCGAGAAAAGGTGTTAATTATCTACCTCACCCCATATACGGCATACATTTTAGGTGGATTCTAGGCATAAATAATTTTTATTATGATTGGGTGAAAATATGGGAGAACATTTTTGCTATCCTTGAATTCAATTTAGGCAATGCTCCACATCTCAGAGACATAAGTAAAAAAAGTTAAATTTGATTATATAAAAAGACTATTTTTGTCTGATCAAAGCAAACACAAAGTTAAACATTATGTGTAAAGTGGAAGAAAATATTTGCAACATATTTAGCAAAGGATAAACATTCATATTATTGAGACATTATTGAATGACACTAGGAAAAACAGTAAGATTCATTTCAATTTCATAGAAAAAACAATAAACATTTAGTTGAATAATATGATCAGGAAGGAATCAACAATTTTCAAAGGGCCAGCACATCTCTGGAAAGATGTTCAACATCATAGGTAAGACCATGAATGCATATTCATGCTTGCCTGTCACACAGGAAAGAGTTTTTAAAGATTGACAGTGTGGGTAAGGGAGTGAGAATATATGGATTGTCATATGCTTGATTTGAGAATATCTTGGTATAAACCCTGTGGGGGACATTGGTAATATGTCCTGAAGTTTTAAATGTGTGCATTGATCCATCAATTCCAGTTCTGGATATCTACCTTAAAAATCACTAGCAGTGTGCTCAGTGATGCATAGGTTGTTTAAATGATGCTCATCGCAAGATGGTTACAGTAAACATTTTGACTGAAATAGTGAGTTGTTACTGTGAATAAAGGGTGATTTTACATTTTTTGCTCCATCTTCATCTGTTCTGTTTGAACTTTTAAAAAGCCTTTCAAAACAATCTGACATCTCAGAGTACATCTGAAAACCTCTTATTATCTTGAGAATTTGTTCAAGCTGGATAAGTGGAATACAGTAGATTTCATTGATTTTATTGCCTTTCTGTAATTTGTTGCTGGAACTATGGAAATAAAAGTAGTGAAAATATTATCTGGAGTGCTAGATATTGACATTTATTAAAAAGGGTTGTTTAAATGATGCTATTTATGGAGGAGTCTTGCAGGTTTTAGAAATGCCTTCTGTGCCAGCAAGAGCTTCCTCGTTTGTCAAGTTTGAGATCTTTTACTTCTCTTAATGTCAGAGGCTGTGCACCTAGAAGTTCTGCTATGGTATCATACACAGAGAATGACTTTTAGGATGGAAATTAGAATAGAACTGAAAATGGAAAATGGTATCTTTGACAAGTGAATATTTCCAATTTATGTACTACATTCTGGAGCTAAAAGAAAAGTAATGGAAATTTCTTTCAAATTCAGATTGGCTTTTCAACCAGGCTTATAAAACTACTACCATAATATTAGTGTTGAGGGGCAGAATAATTTTGTAGATGGAAAGAAGATTTAAGCACTTATTTTGTTTTAGGACCTAATTATATTCTATTTTTACTTGTATGTTATTATTGTAAATTATACGTGTCCAAAATGTCTAATGGTATTTTATGTTTTTTTCCACATTATAGATATGAGGTGATCATAGATAAATATTACCTGATTATAAATATCAAATGATTTGATTTTTTGTCTGTAAGCTTTTATTTTTCATTTTTTTATGGCTTAGGTTTTAATTTTATTTATTTTATTTCAGTGTTTATTGGGATAACATTGCTTAATACAATTATATAATTTTCAGGAGTACATTATAATTCGATATTTACATATACTATTGTGTGATTACCACCCAAAGTCCAGTTTCCTTCAGCTACCATATTTGACCCCCTTTACTCTGTCTTTGTCTCCCCTCCTCTCCTACCTCCTGCCCTCTGGTAACCACTAGTCCATTGTTCATGTCGCTGACTCTGTTTGTCCTGTTCATTTGTTGCTTTTAGGTTTATATGCATGATTATCTCGAGATCCATCCAGATCGTTGTAAATGGCAGTATTTCATCTCTTCTTATGGCTGAGTAATATTCTATTGTAGATACGTACTACTGCTTCTTTAGCCAATCATCTATCGTAGAACACTTCAGTTGCTTTCATGTCCTGGCCACTGTGAATAATGCTGCTGTGAACATTGGTGTGCAAATATCTTTTCAGATATGGGTTTTCAAGTCTTTGGGGTAAATACCCAGTAGAGACATTGCTGGATCATATGGTAGATCAATTCTTAGTTTTTTGAGGAACCTCCATACTGTTTTCCATAGTGGCTGTACCAATTTGCAGTCCTACCAGTAGTGTATGAGGGTTCCTTTTTCTCTGCATCCTCTCCAATATTTGTTACTACTTTTCCTGTTGATTATAGCTATTCTAACAGGTGTGAGATGGTATCTCATTGGGGTTTTGATTTGCATTTCCCTAATAGCTAGTGATGTTGAGCATATTTTCATATGTTTGTAGGCCATTTTTGTGTTTTCTTGGGATAAGTCTCTGTCCAGGTACTCTGTCCATTTTTTGATTGGATCGTTTGTTTGTTTGTTGTTGTTGTTGTTGTTGTTATTGAATCGTATGGGTTTTTTGAATATTTTGGATATAAGGCTCTTAAAGGAGGCATTGTTTGCAAATATGTTTTCCCATTGAGATGGTTCTCTCTTTATCTTGATGCATGATTTCTTTTGCTGAGCAGAAGCCTTTTAGTTTGATATAGTCCCATTCATTTATTTTTGTATTTACTTCCCTTGTTTTTCCAGTCAAATTCATAAAATCTTCTTTAAGTCCAAGGTCCTTGAGTTTCATTCCTATGTTTTCTTCTATGCATTTTATTGTTTCAGGTCTTATATCCAGGTCCTTAATCCATTTTGAGTTAATTTTGGTGTGTGGTGATAGACAACAGTCTAATTTCATTCTTTTGCAGGTTGCCTTCCAATTTTCCCAAACCATTTATTGAAGAGGCTTTCTTTTCTCCAGTGTATGTTTTTGGCTTTTTTGTTGAAAATTATTTCTCATATAAATATGGGTTTACTTCTGGACTCTCAATTCTGTTCCACTGGTTAGTGGTCCATTTTTCTACCAATACCATGGGTTTTTGATTGCTGTTACTTTGTAGTATAATTTGAAGTGAGGCAGAGTGATGCCTCCAGCTTTATTCTTTTTTCTCAGGAGGGCTTGACAATTTGGAGTTTTTTGTGCTTCCATACAAATCTGATGATTTTTTGTTCTTTTTCTTTAAAAAATGCTGATGAGATTTTGATGGAGATTGCATTAAATTTGTATAATGCTTTAGGTAATATGGTCATTTTAACTATGTTGATTCTTCCAATCTAAGAATGAGGAATATCTTTCCATTTCTTTGTATCTTCTTTGATTTCTTTTAATAGGGTTTTGTAGTTTTAAATATATAGGTCCTTCACATATTTTGTTGAATTTATTCTTAGGTATTTTATTCTTTTTGTTGCAATTGCAAAAGGAATTATTTTTTCCACTTCTTTTTCTGACACTTTATTATTAAAATACAGGAAAGCTATGGATTTTCGAACGTTGATTTTGTATCTAGAGACTTTACTGTATTTGCTTATTGGTTTTAGTAGTGTTCTTGTGGAGTCTTTAGGGTTTTCTATATAGAGAATCATGTCATTCCCAAATAGTGATAGTTTGACTTCTTCCTTTCCTATTTGGATGCCTTGTATATCTTTCTCTTGCCTGATTGCACTTGCTAGGACCTCCAATGTTATACTGAATAGCAGTGGCAATAGTGGACATCCTTGCCTTGTTCCTGATCTTAGAGGAAAGGTTTTTAGTTTTTCATCATTAAGTATAATATTGGCTGAGGGTTTGTCATAGATGACCTTTATTATGTTAAGATACTTTCATTCTATATGAATTTTGTTAAGTGTTTTGATCATAAATGGATGCTGTATCTTGTCAAAGGCTTTTTCTGCATCTATCAGTATGTTTATGTGTTTCTTATTTTTTAATTTGTTTATATGGTGTATCACATTAATTGATTTGCATATGTTGAACCATCCCTGTGCCCCTGGGATGAAGCCCACTTGATTGTGGTGTTATAATCTTTTTAATATGTTGCTGTATTCAGTTTGTTAATATCTTATTTAGGATTTTTGCATCTGTGTTCATGAGAGATATTGATATGTAGTTTTATTTTTTTGTGTGTTGTCTTTACCAAGTTTTGGTATCAGAGTAATATTGGCCTCATAAAATGAGTTGGGAAGTATTGCCTCCTCTTCGATTATTTGGAAGGATTTGAGGAGAACAGGTATTAAATCTTCTTTGAATGTTTGGTAGAATTCACTGGTGAAGCCATTTAGTCCTGGACTTTTACTTTTTGGTAGTTTTTTAATGATTGTTTCAATTTCCTTGCTGCTGATTGGTCTATTTAGATTTTCCAGATCTTCTTGATTCAGTTTAGGAAGACTGTGTTTTTCTAAGTACTGGTGCATTTCTTCTAGGTTTTTAAATTTGGTGTTATATACTCTTGCATAGTATTCTTGCATGATCCTTTATATTTCTACAATGTCAGTCATAATTTCCCCTCTTTCATCCCTGATTTTGTTTATTTGTGTCCTTTCTCTTTTTTCTTTAGTGAGTCTAGCCAGGGGTTTGTCAATTTTATTAACCTTCTCAAAGAACCAGCTCTTTATTGTATTTATTTTTTCTATTTTTTTTGTTTGTTTTCAATTTCATTTACTTTTGCTCTAATTTTGATTATTTCCTTCCTTCTGCTAACTTTAGGTCTTATTTACTCTTCATTTTCTAGTTTTTTAAGATGAAGTGTTAGGTTGTTTATTTGGGCTCATTCTTATTTTTGGAGATAGGCCAGTAATGATATGACCTTTCTTCTTATGACCGCTTTTGCCATGTTCCAAAAGTTTTGCTATGTAGTACTATCATTATCATTCATTTCTAGTATCTCTTGATCTCCCTTTTTATTTCTTCTGTGACCCAGTTATTCTTCAGTAGCATGTTGTTTAATCTCCATATATTTGTGGTTCTTCCTGATTTCTTTCTGCAGTTGATCTCTAGTTTTAAAGCATTATGATTAGAGAATATGGTTGGTATGATTTCAAACCTCTTATATTTGTTGAGGCTATTTCTGTGTCCCAGTATGTGGTCAATTCTTGAGAATGTTCCATGTGTACTAGAGAAGAATGTATAAGCAGCTGTTTTGGGATGGAAGGCTCTGTAGATGTCAATTATGTCCAGTTGGTCTAATGTGTCATTTAAGGATATTATTTTCTTATCGATTTTTTTGTTTGGATGATCTGTCCATATCCGATAGTGGGGTATTTAGGCCCCCTACTACGACAGTGTTTTGGTCTGTTTCTCCCTTTAGTTCTGCTAGTAACTGCTTTACATTTTTCAAGGCTCCCTGATTGGGAGCATAGATATTAATAAGTGTTATGTCTTATTGGTGCAGGATTCCCTTTATCATTATGAAGTGTATCTCAGTATCTTTCTTTACCTTTTTGATTTTGAAGTCTATTTTGCCCAATATTAATACTGCTACTCCCACTCTTCTCTGAATGCCATTTGCTTGAAATATCTATTCTACCCTTTCACTTTGAGTCTATATTTGTCTTTGGAGCTGAGATGTATCTCCTGGAGGCAGCATATGGTTGGGTTTTGTTTTTTGATCCATTCTGCAACTCTGCCTTTTTATTTGTGAGTTCAGTCAATTTACATTTACGGTGATTATTGAAATATGAGGTCTTGTTCTAGCCATTTAATATTTTGCTTTCTGGTAGCTCGGGATTTCCATTGCTTCCTTGTCCTTGTGTTTCTGTTTTCTTTATTTTGGTTGGCTTTTGTGGGTTTTGTTTCTGATTCTTCTTGTTTTATATTATATACTTCAGTTCTGACTCTGTGGTGTGTGGTTACTATTACAAATATGAAAAATATATACACACACATATATACATATATGTGTATATATATACATATATGTGTGTGTGTGCATGTATATATGTATATATACACATACATACATACACTGTCATCCATTTTCTTCTGTGTGTGCCTTATCTCTTTTCTCCTTTGTGAATTTGGACCTCTGAATCCTCCCCTTTTCAGTCATTGTCATCTCAATTTATTTCTATGTATGCTGAACGTTCATTACTATCTTGCTATAGCATTTCTCTTCTTATTATTTAAGCTTATAATGCCCTGTTCTTAGTAAGGGTTGCACTCCTGTGCTTCTATTGGCCTGATAGTCACTTTACTCATAATTATGTTTTTTTTTTAATGTTGTTATTTTGTTTTAGGTGAGCTGACCCCTTTCAGAATTTCCTCTAGTGCAGGCCTTGTAGTGGAGAATTCCCTCAATTTTTGTATGTCTGAAAAGGCCTTAATTTCTCCTTCATATCTAAAGGAGAGCTTAACTGGATACATTATTCTAGGCTGGTAGTTCCTTTCACTTAATATTTGAATATTTGATTCTATTCCTTTCTGGCTTGTAAGGTCTTCGCTGAGAAGTTCGATGATAATCTAATGGGTTTTCCTTCACATGTTACCGTTTTCTTCTCCCTGGCTGCCCTGAGAATTCTATCCTTGTTATTGATTTTTGATAACTTTAATAAAATGTGTCTTGGTGAAGACCTTTTTGGGTTGAGATAATTGGGTGTTCTGTTGACTTCTTGAAATCCAAGCTCCAGCTCATTCCTTAGATTTGGTAAATTTTCGTCAGTTATTTGTCTGAAAATGCTTTCTAGTCCTTGCTCCTTTTCCTCACCTTCGATAATGCCCATTATTCTTATGTTCCCTCTCCTGATGGCCTCAGCTAGTTTTTGCATTTCTCTTTCATTATTTTTCATTCTTCAGTTTCTCTCTTCTTCCTTCTGATTTATTTCTAGATTTCTGTCTTTGATATCACTGATCCTTTCCTCCATTTGGTTGACTCTATTTCCCAAGCTTGTTGTTTCGTTTTTCAACTCTTGCAGTGTGTTCTTCACCCCCAGAAGTTCTATTTGGTTCCTTTTGAGGGTTCCAATCTCCTTGCTCTGCTCATCTAGTTGTTTTTTCAGTTTCTGAAATTGTTGATATGACTTGTTTCAGATCTCACTGAGTTTTTTTAGAAGTACTATCCTGAATTCTCTATCATTCAAGTCACATATTTCTATGTCTGTAAGCTTATATTCTGGAGATTTTTTTCTTTCTTTCTGAGATGCCTTGTCACCTTGGTTGTTCGTGATGTTTAATGGACTACTTCTCTCCCTGGGCATTAATGGAAGTGTATTCTGTTGTTTTTCTAGGAAGAACATTTATGTACTAAAGGTCTCTCTTTAGCCTGTTGCAAAGAAGGCACTTTTCTTTTGGTTTCCAGTAGGTGGCTGCTAAGCCTCTGGGATCCCTGCTTTATATAAAGCCTAATGTCTTTTATATTCTTGTAGATTTTAATCACACTCGTTACTCTCAGTTTCAGTCCCTGTCAGTGTTAGCAACAGTTTTGTTAGTGTTTGCTCAGATTCTCCTGGGTCTCCGCGGTGATCAGTCTTGGAGGGTGAGGGGAGGAGCCCTCTTGGTTGGGAGATAGGAGCTGAGACTCAGCCTTGGTTTTGCAACTGGGGCAGTAAAAATCAACTGTTGTTTCTCTGCGGTCCCACCCTGCTTCTCTGCTTTCTGCCCTGATGACTGAGCCTTGCTGCTGGCTGCGTAGAAAAGTCCCGGAACTTCCAGGCAGGGCTGCCCAGGGAAGTCGCTGTACCTTCATTCCTCCCCTGCCTCCCACAAGGAGCTCCAAAGGCTACGAGAGGTAGCTTCTTTATTTGTTCCAGTCAACTGCCTGACACCTGGGGTTCTGACCTGTGGTAGCCCTTATGCATAGATCCCATACTCAGACATGCTGGTGTGCAGTTTGGGTGTTTTTTCTTGAGTTTTAGATGTTCAGCTTATTGTTGTTTCAAGGGGAGAGATCTGAGGACATCTTTCACTCTGCCATGTTTTCCCAGAATCTTCGGTGATTTGATTTTAAAACTGAAATCTAAACAACTTTAGTACTCACACTCACAAGTATTAAATTACTGAAGGAACGGGAACTCATTCATCAAGAGAAGGCTGAAAGTGCAAAACCAGGATATTAACTAATGTCTCGAGTAGTAAACAAAACAAGAAATATATTTATAAACTTTCTATATAGTTATCTTCAATGAAGAAGGAATTTTGTGTATTTCTTATGAATCATTCTATTTTTTTTTTAAATTATTTATTTAAATTAGTTTCAAAAATACAGTACATTGGTTAGACATCTATATAGTTTGTAAAACTATCCCCCCAATTGCTCCCTCACTTCCCTGACCCTCCACCTAGCCAATGTATTAATGCTAACTGAATTTCTTTTGCCATGTTCCCCATCCCCGTGACCATCCATCAGCTACTAATTTGTAGTTCTTTAACCCTTCACCCCATTTTCCCAGCCCCCCAGCCCTCCTCTCTGTCCGTGATGTTTGATTTTTAAAAAGATCCTTTACATATCAAATTTGCTAGTGGATTTTTAAAATTAAATGTATTTAAATGTTATTGAAATTCATATGATTTTCTCTTTATCGGCCACTGAGTGAATTATATCCCTGAACAAAACTTAATTTAACTATTTTTATAATTCTTCACATAGCTTAATTTAATTTGTGTCTTAGTTTAGGAAACGACAAAGGGTTAGATATTTAATTGCAAATGAATTAGTGAGAGAGTCTTCTATAGGAGAGAAGAGGACAGAACCAAATAAGGATGTAGTCTCAGGTAAAACTTCGTCTTGAAGTGAGGCAGGATAGTTAGCCTAGGGAAGTTCCCCACCCCTTCCAGGATGTGGCCCTGGAATTTCTCCCTTGTCCCTTATTCAGCCCTCTCCCAGTTTTGATTTCAAGTGTGAGACTCTAGCATGAGAAACAAGCCAAGGCCAGGAGACAAGATAGATGGCCTTGAGCTGCCTCTTTCCCTCCAGGTGGCATAGGAAGCAAGTCAAGACCTAGAGGCAGGCTGGATAGCCTTTGGACTCACCCCCAGCCCCATCCACCACAAGAAAACAAAAGCCCATAATTCAGACAGCTGTGGGAAAACTTTCTCTCTGATCTTCCCACACTTTTAAGTGTGTACTTCTGCTTTAACAAAACTCATACTTTCCAGCTTGCTGTTTGTCGTGTCCTTGTCTTTCTTGACACATAAGACAAGAACCTGGTCACTGCAGCTGTGGGGTCAGGGTCTCTTTTTGGATTTCCACCCTGTGAAGTGCCAGGTATCAGGAATAACAGTCCACATATTTCCTGCTTTGAGACAAATGGGCTGAGCTTTTGTAACCAATATCAGTTCATCAGTGGCTGCTCTTAGTAGGGCAGTACTTGTACAGGACATGTATATGGCAGGACATGGCCAAAACATGTTTTTGTAAATAAAGTTTTATTAAAATGCGGCCATGCTCATTCATTTTCATATTGTCTATGGCTGCTTTTCTTGCTACAAGAGCATAGCTGAGTAGTTGCAATTGAGGCTATCTGGCCTACAAAGCCTAAATTAATTGCCATCTGGCCTTTTATAGTAAACGATTGCAAACACTTTCTCTAGATTCAAGTTGAGATTTTTTTAACACTTTGTTTTTGGTTTGTTTTATGGTATTAAATTTATAATAATTTTGATAATTATAATCAAGTGGACTGTTCTGCATTTCCCTACACTTCGGAATATTTTGAGTAAATTGGTACAATTTTTCTTAGAGCTGACTGGTAAAACTAGCTGAACATGGGATCTTATTTGTGGAAAAATTTTAAAGCTCTGATACAATTTCTTTAACTATTTACCTATTTTGAAAGACTACATTTCTGTATACTTTTGTGTCAATATTGTTTAATAATATATTTATTAATGTGTTTATATGAGCTGTTTTATGTTTGTTGACATGTAGCTATTTATCTTCTCAACATTTTATTTTCTGTAACATTTTTAATGTCCCCCTTTTATAAATGTTTTATTTTGGTTTTCCTACCTTTTTCACTTTTATTAACTTTTCAAATAACCAATATTGTTGATTTTCTCTATTCTATCATTGTTTTCTTATTTCTAATTTATTGAGTTGTGCTCATGCTTGTATTATGTCTTCATCTTACTTTCCTTAGATTCTGTCGTTCTTTTACAAACCTTTTTAGTTGTATGTCTGGATCATAAATTTCAATCTTTCTGCTGAATATCATCCAATATGAACGCTGGATTTATAGTTTTTAAGTATTTTTTATTCTATTATCTAACTGTCTTCCCAGTATGGTTAATTCATTTACCTATGAGGTATATGGAATATATTTTATAATTTATAAATATACAGAGCTTCTGTAATTATCATTTATTACTGATTTCAACTTAATTGTTTTGTGTCACAGAACATATTGTGTATGATTGCAGTTTATTAAAATGTTTGTTTTCATGATAAAATGTGTGGCCATTAAAAAGTATTTCATGTATAACTGAATGAATGAGGTTTGATGTATTTCAACAATTCTGGAAAATTCTCAGTCTATCTCTATTTGGATTTGTAGAATGAAAGGATAAAGAAAATGGAAGAATGTGATTCAAAGGTATTAGGCATTCTTATTTTATCTTACATTTCCCTTAAAATCTAATATATTTAGTAATTTTTCTCTATTATACATTCTTCATATCTATCAATTATTCAGTTTTCCTTATGTCCATCAGATCTATTGTTTAAATCATCTTAAATATTTAAGTTAAAATTTTATAGTATTTTAAATTTATAGATATTCCACTTGATTCTTTTTTATTTTTTTGTAATTTGTTTAGTTACATTTATAGGTTCTTGCTGGTATTTTTAATTTCTTTTATTTCTTAAGCTAATTTAAACATAATTTTGTATGGTGTATCTGATGATTCCTACATATGAAATCTTTGTGTATCTAATTCTACCTTTTTTCTGACTTGATCATGGTGCCTCATTTCCTTGTGTATTTTATGAAGTTTTTACTATATGTCTGTACTTCTTGCAGCACTGTGTTTGTGTGGGTATTCCTTAGGCTTTGAGTGAAGGTTATTCCTCTAGGAGGACTTATGTTTTCTTGCAAGTAATGTGAATTGAGCTTCAAACTCACGTGCTTTGGATCAGTGTGTGTTTGGAAATTCCGAGGGGATATTTTCTTCTTCCAACAAGCAAAAGTTCATTATAGGGCTTCCCTTAAAAAGCCGCCATCTAAGATTATTCACTTCTGTAATAAATCTTTTAATTTGTTTTTGGAATTTGAGGATCCATTACTTTTATTTTCATCTGAATAATGATTAAAAAATAATTATCACACATTGTTTTGGCTTTCCATGGTGGGATTGTTCAGCATACTAATAGAAATTTTCTTTGATTTGTTTAATAGAATGATACATTCAATTTCCTAATATGCCATTTAGTCTTGAACATTACACTTTTAAAGAAGATTGGTATATTTTTTCGTTTTCCCTCATTATATTTTAATGTTTGGAATATCAAAATTACCCAGACTTTGGAAAATGCATTGGGAAATTTCCTTTTTTTTCTATTTTTTAGAACAATTATTTTTCTAGGAAGAACTTTTGGGTTTGTGGAAATGTACTCCTTGTCTTTTGGCACCAACCCCAGGGGTTTCATATTAGATGATGGTTTGACATTCATGTCTAACTGTGGGATTCCCCTATCCCTCAGGAGATATAAATTTGGATCTCCACTCATATATGGCAAAGCCTAAGACCTTGATTTCCCAGAGACCTCTTAATTATTTCCCAACCAGAAGACTGGGCAGATGACAATTGTCCTTGCTACCTCCCTGCCTTATAAATCGTGACTTTTCCAATCCCCTTAATAGTTTTCTGCCAGTATTTCAGTTCCATTTCCTCACATAGAGGTTAATACAGGCATACGATCACATCCCCTGTGGGCATTAAAACTCTAGCCTCATGTGTCCAAGGCCTGTTTTCAGGTTTGATAACATCCTGAAGCACCATGATATCAACTTGCAGAGTTAACTCTGTGGTCTTGACTTGCCTTTCTGCTTCTAGAAACTGGCGATCTTTTTCTCTATATATAGCTAAGCTGTCAGTTAACAATTTTGTCCAGGACTTTCATGTCCTCAGAGTTGGAGGGGCATCAGTACCATTCATTACACTGTGCTGCCTTACGTTTTCTGCTAGTTGAAGGGAGACTATTGAAATGCTGCCCAAATCTCTTCATCAGTGAAATGGGGGGAAATACTGTCATTTTACCTAATGATATCAAATGGAAGAATAACCTAAATCATTATAAAATCACACTGTTATATGAATAGTGTTCTAAATGGATGCCAAAGCCATCGATGTTTTAATTCTCTTTTCTCCCCTTCCCCCATAATGTCTACTTTTTAAACCCTGGCTTAATGCCCATGAATGTAATGTTTTTCACTTATATCATTTTCTGATTATTGCATTTCATATTTCTCAGTCTGGAGGAAATTTTAACACAAGATTTCATTTCAGTAATATCCTCGTATACCTGTTTGAAAAAGAATGTAATTTCTGTTCTAATTGTTTTGTCACTATAGATGGCAGTCCCAAAGGAATTTTGAGTTTTTTCTTCACTTATAAAATAAATTCATTTATTATATATACGTGTGCCATATATAATTATCCACTTTCTAACTCATAAAATGGATGTCTTCAAATAGTGATGAAAATACACTAATAGAATTTTTTTTTGCATTATGATGCAAGCATTATCTCAGACTGAGCTTACCATTCCTTAAGGACATTTTTGATTTCATTGTTGCTGGTCCAAGCTCTTACTTCTTAGAAAAGGACTTCACATAGTGGACTTCTGTATTTACTGACTTTTAAAAGATCTTAATATTGTTTAAAAAAAAACACTATTTACCCAAAATAAGTTCATTGAGATTATTCCATGAGAACAAACATTGATAGAAGTATTGTATACTTGAAATCAGTTAAGAGAGGAGACCTTAAATGTTCTCAATACACACATGAAAGTGGCAACTGTGTGAGGCAGTGGATGTGTTAACTAATTTGATTATGGTAGTTGTTTCACAATATGTACATATATCAAATCATCACATTGTACATGTTAAATATATACAATTTTATTTGTCTATTATATCTCAATAAAGGTGAAAAAAATATAGAATTAAAGAAACCTTTACTTAGTCAATTAGACCTTGGCCTATATAACTCATGAGCTAATATCGGGTATTGCTTGATTTTTTTAATAAAGATTCCATAATGTATTGTATTTGTATATTTAGTGGTAGAAGACATATCCTCAAGAGAGGTACAGCTCTTTGTTTTAGATACTTTAATAGTGATTTATGACTGTATGACTCTCTAGGTGACCTCAGCAAGGTGAATTAGAAGAATGTAGATATTTAGATACCAAGTTTATATATAAACTGTGCAATACAATTTGAGTGTCGATGAATGGTTTTCCATATGAACTATATCTGTTGGGAGAACACATTAGTGATGGAATACTAATAAATAAGCTATTCTTTGGAATGTATTTTGTTCTTTGTTGCATTTATAGAAGAATAGTGTCCATGTTAGGGAACTGATAAATCTAAAATACTCAGTGTTTGTCAGACTGTGTGTGACATGTTGGGTTCACTTCTGGGTGCCACATTTTATGAAGATCTTTGAAAGGCTGAAATATGTTCAAAGGAAGCCAAGTCAGCAGTTGAAATGATGATATATGAGGAATTAGTAAAAATTTTTGGAATGTTTAGTTTGGAGATCAGAACACATAGCACATAGAGTGTTCTTTAGAAATGGGAAGATTTGCCAGTCATTCAGTACACAGTCTTTGAGCAAATATCTCACATCAGGTATTGAGTATGGGGCCCTGAAGGGAGAACTTATGAATAAGAAGAGGGTGCTATTTTCAAGAGATACATAGAATAATTATAATTCATGCTATAGTTGTATAAACTCAACTAAAAATATAGCCCTGAAAAGTTATAGGAGATGATATGAGGAAGGAAGTATTAAAACATATATTAGGTTACTTCAGATTTCATAACTGGGGACAAGAGATTAAAGAAACAAGACATATATTTTCAAAAACAGTATAGTGAAGATCTTTCTGATGATTGTATTAGTTTTATGGAGCTTTTATACTGAGCTAAGCCTTGTAGGAACTCAGAATTATTATAACAATCTTCATAGTTGATACTATTATTATCACTTTTACAGATGAGGAACCTGAGGCACTGAAATCTTAAACAACTTGTTCAATGGTCACACAGCTAGTAGCATATAACAGAATTACAATCTAGATAATCTAGCTCCAGATAACATGCTCTTAACCACCAGCAAAACTGCCTCTCCAGATAGATTACTATTCCCCATCATAGGACATTTTCTTGCAAATATTCATGGTTATCTGTTAAAAAAAGTGATCCTGTACAAAAAGTGATACTTTACTTTCTATCTGATTGTTATGAATCTGTGGTGCTACTGAGATAAGTTTATGAGCAATCAGTAGTTATTAGTTCACAAGCTAAGAGTAATACATTTAAGCCAGATCAAGAAATTCTATCTTTTGATTTGTAGCTAAGATACACATCTATAGGCCTATTGATTGCCAATTAATGTTTTTATCTTCTATATGGCACAGCCTTTTCTTTGCTCAATGAAAATACTACACCTTAATAGTCTACTTCCAGAGGCTATATTCTTTATGCCATACAACAATGCTGCACTCTTCATTGTTTGCCAGTGTGCTTTCCTACAATTTTCCTTTGTCCTCCATTTAATTTAGGTCTCCAAGAGTAGCTGTTCAGCTAGATTCCTGACATTTATCTTCTTAAGAAATGTGTTTCAAATTCATTGAGCCTGGTTGCAGCAAAATTTTTCTTATGTGATGATGGACTAATACTCTTCCAAGGACAAACCATTGAAAGGTTTTAGTCTTAAAAGAGTACTTTGTTTTAGCTACTTGGTGAAATTTATAAAAATATTCCACATGACAGGTAACAAAGAAGGATCCATGTCTCATTTGCTGAAAGGATGTCCTATCACTACACGTGAAGTTCAGTAGTCTATTCTGGAGCTTGATGTGTTTTTGGTGCCATGTTCAACTCTTCCTCCACAATGGGTTTCAGTTAAAGACCTTGCTTCCTATTGCAGTGAATGTGAAAAAAGATCATTTTCACAAACTTTCACTACCACTACGTGCATGTGCTCACATGCCCTGCTTTCTTTTTGGTCACTGTGAACTAACTGTTTTCCCAGCAAAAATTAACACTGCCACTTGTGTACTAGAGTTAATTTTTTTCTGCCTTTTCAAGGACTTTGGTTCAGTAATCTCTTCTCTTTTTTGCAACACAAATTGATTTCTTAAAATTGGAAAGTGTTAGGGAAGGGCAGGTATAGTAGAGGGTGAAATCAAAAGCTCTTTTTTTGGAATGTTCTATGGAGTGCTTGCCCAATCCACTATCCAAGTGGATGTGTCAAATTGGTAGGTGGATAAATGAGTCTGGTATACGAGGCAGGTCTCAGGCACAGGTGGTTAATTTTGGAAGTCAGAAGTACACAAATGGTATTTAAAACCACAAGATGTGACTGGGTAATACAGGAAACTAGAGCATTTCTAATTGACTCTTAGAGAACTCATAGAGAAGACAGCAAAGTAGAATAAATTGAAATGGATCTTAAGGGAGGAAGAAGTGTAAAGTAATGGACGGTAAGGAAGGGGAAATCTTTCAAAGAGGGAGTGGGCAATGATACTATTACTGAGAAATATATAAAAAAAATAGAGGTGTGAATGTTAGATTTAACAACAAGGAAGTCACCTTCCTTTGATAATTGTGTTACTGAAGAGTTAGTAAAAATACAAAGTCCACAATTTTTTCCTAAAAGATTTTCTGTGAAGAGGAAATCAGAAATTGAATGGTACAGGGAGGGCGGGTATCTTTTGTCAAAGGAATGCTAAGGAATAAGTATGTTTGGAAAATACTTATAGAACCAACAAAGCAGTGAAGAAGTTATACATGATATTCAGATGGCAAACATTGATGGCATTGTCAAGGGTAATACTGAAAGGCTAAAAAGTTGTGAAGAAAGATAATATCACACCTAGATTAAGATAAGTAAATCTCTAAGAAATTGACAGAATTTTTCAGAACTAGGGACAGAAGAGAGCTCTGAGTAACATTCGCTGGAATAGAGACACATTGGTTTCCTACAAGGACAATCAATATTATTTTTTAAATTCTTTCTATTTTTCAGTTACAGTTGCATTCAATATTAGTTTCAGGTGTACAGTATAGCGTTAAACATTTATATAATTTACAAAATGATCCCTCTGATTAGTCTGGTACTCAATTGGCACTGTACATAGTTATTACAATATTACTGACTATATCCCCTATGCTATACTTTACATCTCTGACCCTATTTTGTAACTATCAATTTGTACTCCTTAATCTCTTCCCCTTTTTCACCCAGCGCCCTAACACCCCTCCATCTGGCAATCATCAGTTTGTTCTCTGTATCTGAGTCTGTTTCTGTTTTGTTTGTTTATTAATTTTGTTCTTTTGATTCCACATATAAGTGAGATCATATGGTATTTGTCTTTCTCTGTCTGACTTATTTCACTTAGCATGATACCCTCTAAGTCCATCCATGTGGTTGCAAATTGTAAGATTTAATTCTTTTTTTTTTTATGGCCGAGTAATATTCTAACAATCAATATTATCAATGCCTCTAAAATTTGTCTTTAGCATATCTGCTACTAAAAAATATTACATCCTTTAAATTCAGGAAAAGATATATACCTTCTTAGATCAGACATTTACTTCTAAAAATTTTTTTAAATGTGCTGGGAGTTTAACATGAAAAATTCATAGAATGTATTCTTCTACCACTATTTTCTTTAATTCCAAATACTGATAATGAAACAAAACTCTCACTGGTTCGTGTGTTGGATTATAAAATTTGCAATGGTCACCCCAAACTATATAGATTACTGTTTTTCACTTTTACCTGCTATCATTTGCTGATAAAAAATTTTCCCTGCTTTATAGCAACAAATTAAAGCCATTTCAAACATCATGGGAAAATTAAAATTCAGCAGATACCAAGGTTAGATGAAAAACTTAATTTTATCCTACGTTAGCCCCAATGATAAATTTTGACATAATAATCAAGAATTTACACTGTTTCTAATGTTTATTAACATTATTGAAAACATTATGTGTGGGTCCGTTCTTTGTGTATAATAGATAAGCAATAAAGATCTGTAATTTTATTTCAAAAGAAGTAGTTAACGCTCATTAGGAAACACTCTCATTTGCTGCAAGTTAGGCCTCTGGAAATAGTGAGCTATTCATGCTGATCTAAATATTAGGAAGCTTTTGTCTTGAATGTACAAGAGTTAGGGTGAAACCTATTTTCTACTCATACTTGGAGAGACAACTGTGTATAAATTGAATAGTGAAAGATGAAAGTTGATTATAGAAGTGAGGTAGTTATAGAAATGTAACTAAAAGTCTCTGACTTATATTAATCCTGTTCTTCCTCTTACTGTCCTCTATTATTCATCTAGTCACTCTACCTGGAAAACAGGGCCAGTATGAGAGCTTTGCCCTCTCCACCAGTCTCTCATCCTCACCTTTAGAATATTAAGGAGGATAAGACACCCCTTTAGCATACACAGATTACACCAGAATTTCCAGGAATAATTTAGAACATCTGCTTGGCACCTGTGGGCTTAATAGATGAGTATCTGGGAGATGGGTATAATTTTTTTTAAATACAGTAATTTGAGGAAATAGTTGTCCATTCATTAAGGTAATATCAACTATCACAGTGAGTTCTATTTGTTTATACTTTTTTAACAGATGCGAAAGCAAGTGACTATACTTGCAAGTAATTTCTAACATATAGAAAGGGAGATATATGATTAAAAAATTTAAGTTCTGTTCCAGTTTTCTCTGGGAAAGGGGAAAACAGAGTGGTACAATTTTCATACTAGTACAAGTAATTCTCAAAGTTCTGTAGCCTGATATTGATCATTGGAACAAATATAAAAGGCTGTTTTGTTGTTGCTGTTGTTGTTGTTGTTGTTGTTGTTCCCATTCTCCTTTTTAATGTGTTTACTTCAGATAAGTTGTGACATTTCTCTTAGCTTCAGTTGCCTCATCAATGAAATGGAGATCACATACCAGTTTTAACTGTGTCTCAGAGTTTTTGTAAGACTCAAACAAGTTAATTTATGAAAAGGTGATATAAAATTTATAAAGCATTAAAATATAAGTTCTATTTTTCTCTATTCTACAAATAGCTTTAAGATGTTAACCTTATAAAAGATGAAATTCAGCTAGTTATTATATCTATTTATTCTGAGGCAAATGATGTTTCAGAGAAAAGATCTAGGGTCATTGCATCTTATAAAGGTGAGAACACATTGTAGAAGCATCATAAATATTAAACAATCATATAAGATATTTGGGAGTATCTATTGAGTTACTTTGCTGTGTTTCCTTAGCATACTTTGAATAATTAATGGATTTACAAAAAATACTGACAGTAATGTGAAGCTCATTTATTTCTTTCAAAGTGTTTGGAGTCCCTGGGGATAAATGAATACAATCAAAAGAAA
The DNA here is from genome assembly GCA_028627145.1 of Eidolon dupreanum. Lineage (NCBI taxonomy): Eukaryota > Metazoa > Chordata > Mammalia > Chiroptera > Pteropodidae > Eidolon > Eidolon dupreanum. The sequence goes on from CM053505.1 coordinate 20,094,302, forward strand.
TACTCCTTTTCATTAAAAAAAAAAGTAATTCATGCAGTTTTCAATAAGTCATCACTTCATAAGCTAGAATATTTTATTTTTTGTCCTAAGCCAAGTTTAATAGGGTATGGTATGCAGAAAAAGAAAAAAAAACATCAATGATCCACTTATGTGTGATACCATCTGTGAGTGAGAGAGAGTTCACTGGGATGCGTTATCATCTCAAGAAAAGTGATAGGAATGAGGATGACATTGAAGCTTAACCCAAAAGATCTGTTCAATTTTCTCTGATCAAAAGCCTTCCTTCCCATGTTCCACAAATATATATCAATTACATATCAGTACAAATGCCATTATTTGGTTATTGCTAAATTGCAACTAATTAGAAATTTGACCAATGTAGCATAGAAAGAAGGGATTCTAAGAGAGAAAGCAGTCCTTTCTTAAAGGAAAAAAAAAAAGTGACCAGAGTAAAGAAAAGTTTGAAACCTCAAGCAACGATTTAATTATGCACCTCAGACATGGAGGCAATGAAGCTCTGAAATAACTCAATGGCCATCAAGTTTAATCCCTCCCTTTTGACTATGAAGTTGTGTTATAGTGTTATTCCAGTATTATAGATACTGGTCATTTATATAAACTAAGATGTGGTTAGAGTTCCAAGGCCACAAATTAAGTGGTGGGATGTAAGGTGATGAAGGAATTAGCCCACTGATGTTCAGAGAGAATCTGAACTCAGTATTTGGAGAAATGCAGTTAAGTGTCAATTAAGGGCATTTAAGGATTTCTACCTCTGGGCACACATTCCCCCCACATCCTGATGTTCTACTTGACACATCCGAAGAGCTCTGTACATGTATGTTATTGGTTTACTTTCAAATAATCTTTTGAAGTTTGCTTACCTATGACCTACAGAATTCCAGCCTCGCTTCTGCTGAGTATTTGGAAACTCCTCTCCTGGTCTGAGTCTCAGGAGAGATCCTTCCCACTGCTGGCCACCAAGCAAGTAGAATGAGTCTCTAGATATTTTTCTGTATGTAATGAAAACTTTGGTTTTGCTGTGTTAAGGATTTGTGTGTGGTAGGTCCAAGCCTCTGGCTGGAACAATAGATCTCTCCTTCCTTCCTACAATGCAGTTGATTTTTTAAAAATATTGATGCAAGACAGGATAAATTTCTCTGAGTAGAGGGCGGGGAGACTGAAAGTTTATTAGAAAAGGGGTAACACTCCATAGACAGAGACTGATCTCTTACAGGCAGAGTGAGAGAGCCTAAGAAAGGTGTGGACAGTGAGAGAGACAGTAAAGAATACCTGAGAGAAAGACAGAGTAAAGGCAGGCAGAGGGACCCAGATTGTTCAAGGAATTCAGTTTATATATTACTCTTTAGTTCTGGTGAGTTACAGTTTAAATACTTTGTTTACCCATTTCCTTTGATATGGACATACAGTGAGGAAGGGGAAGGGAAAGAGCATGTAGCCTGAAAAGTTAAGAATATGTAGCATCAAAGGCCTGCTGACAGTTTTCAGCCTTTAATTCATAGGTTCCCTATGATTTTAGCCATAGAAATGAATGATTTTATTTTGCATAGAGCAACCATTTAAAGACTGTTTTTCCTGTTTCCCCTTCACAGTGTGGGGAATGGGTTGTTAACAATCCCAGCAGAAATCTTCCATTGTTCTGCAGGTGTCCTCCTAGCCTGGCCACAGGGCTGATCAGTTTATTGCAGTCTCTGAATGCAGCTTGATTTAACACTTTAGTTTTCTTGTCTCCTCTCCACATTAAGATGACAACACAATTTATTATTTAAATATCTTTATTGGGGTATAATTGGTACACAAAAAGCTGCACATACTTAATATACAATTTGATGAGTTTGGACATACGCATACACCCGTGAAACTATCACCACAATCAAGGCGACAGGCATATTCATCACCTCTAAAAGCTTCCTTTTGGTTCATCTTTCATAGTAAGAGCAATTAACATGAGATCTGCCTTCTCTGTATGCAATATATTTTCTTAAACTCTTTAATTTACTTTCAGATTTACAGAAAAGTTACAAAGATGGTACAGTGTCTACATACCTTTCAGTCAGTTTCCTGAATGTTAACATCTTACACAACCATCCTTATTACATTTGTCAACACTAAGAAATTAACATGACACAATCCTGTTAACTGTCATTTACTGACTTTGTCCAAATGGCACTAGCTTGTTCACTAACGTCTTGTTCACTAATGTCTGTTCCAGGATCAAAGGGGTGCTTTTAAAACTTAAGTTTCATGATGAGCCTCCTCTGCTCAGAATTCAACAATGGCTTAACATCACACTCAAGGTAAAAGCCAACATTACACAGTAGACTACAATGTACTCTATCATCTTTTCCTCTACAACTAGTTATATTTCTGGCTATTTCTCTTAACTCTTCTGCTTCCTTCCCACCTTGGTCCCTATACTGTATTTACAGTTGACCTTTTTTCTCTTCTCTTAATATGCCAGGTATACTCCTGCTTCAGGACTTTGCACTGATGCTTCCCTCTGCCTGTGGCACTCTTCCTGAGTAATATGTGAGGCTGATTCTCTTATCCCTTTCAAATCTTTTTAAAAATATCATTGCATTTAAAAATGTGATGCCCATCCCCAACTTCCAATCCCTTCTTACCCTGCACTCTCATTCTTATTCTTGTATTTACTTATCTCCAAAGCACTTACCTAATTTTGTTATTTAAATAAATAGTTTATTTTTATTTTTTTCTAGTTCTTTGACTTCTTAATTTATTTATTTTTTATTATGGTGACATTGGTTAATGAAATCCAGTAAGTTTCAGGTATATAATTTAACAGTAAGGCATATATACATATTGTATTGTATGTTCACCTCTCATAGTTAGATTTCTTTTTGTCACCACATATTTGACTGCCTTTATGCCGTCTACCTCCCTCCTCCTCCCCCTTCCCATACTCTCTGGTAACCACTAGTCTACAGTCCATGTCCATGAGTCTCTGTTTGTTTGTTCTGTTCGTTTGTTGCTTTTAGGTTTATATGCCACATAAAAGTGATAGCATGTGGTTTTCAACTTTTTCTATCTAGCTTATTTCGCTTAGTATGATTATGTCAAGGTCCATCTATGTTGTTGCAAATGGCAGTATTTCATCTCTTCTTATGGCTGAGTAATATTCCATTGTATATATGTACCACTGCTTCTTTGGCCAATCATCTATCGTAGGATACTTTGATTGCTTCCATGTCCTGCCCACTGTGAATAATGCTGCTGTGAACATCAGCGTGCAAATATCTTTTTGGATATGGTTTTTCAAGTCTTTGGGGTAAATACCCAGTACAGAGATTGCTGGATCATATGGTAGATCAATTCTTAGTTTTTTGAGGAACCTCCATACTGTTTTCCATAGTGGCTTTACCAGTTTGCAGTCCCACCAACAGTGTATGAGGGTTCCTTTTTCTCCACATCCTCTCCAACACTTGTTATTACTTGTCCTGTTGATTATAGCTATTCTAACAGGTGTGAGATGGTATCTCATTGGGGTTTTGATTTGTATTTCCCTAATAGCTAGTGATGTTGAGCATCTTTTCATGTTTGTTGGCCATTTTTATGTTTTCTTGGGAGAAGTGTCTGTCCAGGTATTCTGCCCATTTTTTAATTGGATTAAAAAAAAATTATTGTTGAGTTGTATGAGTTCTTTGTAATTTTGAACATTAGGCCCTTATTGGAGACATTGCTTGCAAACATATTCTCCCATTCATATGGTTGTCTCTTTGTCTTGTTAATTGTTTCTTTTGCTGTGTAGGAGCTTTTTAGTTTGATATAGTCCCATTTATTTATTTTCACTTTTACTATCCTTGCCTTTGATGTCAAATTCATAAAATCCTAAGACCAAGGTCCATGAGTTTCGTACCTGTTTTCTTTTATGCAATTTGTTTCAGGTCTTATATTTAGGTATTTGATCCATTTTAACCTACATAATTTTATTAGCCAATGTCACCCTAAAATTTAATTAAAAAAGAAAGTTTCCTCCCAATCCTAGGTTTTTGAGAATTTTTATCATGAAAGGGTATTGCATGTTATTTACTGCTTTTCTGCATCTATTGATATGATTATGTGATATTTTTTCTTAGCCTATTAATATGGTAAAATAAATTGTTGATTTATGGGGGTTAAACCAGTATTGCATCCTGGGATGAAACCCTCTAGGCCATGGTACATAATTTCTTTTATACAGTGTTGAAATTAATTTGCTAATATTTTATTGAAGATTTTCACATCTATGTTAATGATACAATAGTTCGTTGTTTCCTTTTCTTGTATGTCTTTCTCTGGTTTTAGTATGACGTTATTGCTGGCCTCATAAAATGAATTAGATAGTGTTCCCTCCTCTCCTATTTTCTGGAAAAGATTGTATAGTATTAGAATTATTTCTTTAAATTCTTGATATTGTTCTCCAGTTAAATCATCTGGGCATGGTATTTCTTTATGGAAGAATTTTAGCTATTAATTCAATTTGTTTGGTAGGTATAGGGTTATTTAGAATATCTGTTTCTTAAGTGACTTTTGGTTGTTTGTGTCTTTAAAGTAATTCTATTTCATCTAAGTTATTGAATTTATGGGGATGGGGTAGTTCATAATTTTCCTTTATTATCCTTTTGATGTTCTGGGATCAATAGTGATGAATGACCTTTCTTTTATTACTGATATTGGGTGTTTGTGTTGTTGCTCTTTTTAATTTCCTTTGGTTGGCCTTGATTGCTAGAGTTTTATAAATTTTATTAATCTTTTCTCTGGACGCTTTAAAAAAATTTCTCTTTGCCTTTAGTTTTCTGAACTTTGAGTATGGTCCTGCTAGAGGTTGTGTGTGTGTGTGTGTGTGTGTGTGTGTGTGTGTGTGTGTGTGACATGCATCCTGCTTGGTGTTCTCTGAACCTCTTTGATCTTTTTTTTATGGTGACTTTGGTTAACAAAACTCTTTGATCTTTAGTTTGGTGTTTGGCACTAATTTTAGAAAATTTTCAGCCATTATTTTTTCAAATATTTATTTCGCTCCATCCTTTCTTCTTCTGTTATTCTGATTTTGCATGTGTTACACTGTTTTATACTGTCTCACAATTCTTGGATGTCTGATTTTTTCACATTTATTCACTTTATATTTTAGTTTGGGAAATTTGTATTGACCTGATTCTATCCTCAGCCTTATCAAGCCTACTCAAAGAAATTCCTGAAAGGAATTTTTCTTTCTGTTATTATGGAGTTTTCTTTTGTTTCTAGAATTTCCTTTTTGGTACTTTCTCATAGTTATCATCTTTCTGTGAATATCTGATTTTGCATGATGCTCATCTTTCTCATTAGATCCTTAACATATTAATCATAGTTATTTTAAATTATGTTTCACAATTCTAATATTGTCATATCTGAGTCTGGTTCTACCAATTGCTTTTTGTCTTCAGACTGTTTTTTGTTTGGTTAGCCTTTGGCATGTTTTGTAATATTTTGCTGGAAGTCATACATATTATGTAGGATGTTAAATATTGAGTTAAACAGACCCATAATGTAAGGATTTATTTTAATCTGGCCAGGAGTTGGGTTTTATTTGGTGTTTGTTGTAGTTATAGGTACCAGAGTTTTCAAATTCCTCCAGTGTTTTTGTTTTTGTATCCTCTCTTGCCTTTAAGGCTTCCCTTTTCACTGCTCCTCTGAGAGAGTCTGTCTATTTCTGTTCTCCCATCTATAATCCACTATTATTGTTCTTAGAGGCTTATTATTATGGTAGTGATAGGGTGTAGAGGAGAAGTTTTCTTCAATGGTTTGATTAAATTCTAGTCTTTGGAGTGTACTGTGGGCCTGTGCCTAGGGGATTTGGTTTTCACAAGTGTTTCTATTCTTGCTGTAGGCATAGAGTTTCTTAGCCCATGCCCTCTAATTCTTTGCCTGCTACAGCGGTTGTCCTCCAGTGTCCTTAGTCTATAAAATTGAGGTCTTTTTCTCAGTACCTGTTATCTTTTATCTTTTCCTCAAGTGATACAGGAGGAGGAGGAGGTAATGTAGTGTTCCATTCCTTCAGCTTGAATGGGATTTCCTTGAGGCCATCTGTCAATGTCAGACTTCCTGGAGATTAAGCCTTTGTTCCCTAAGAGAAAAGGGTCTGGGTAGATTTCACAATGGCTCCTCTTCTTCTCCACAAGCTAGGGCCATTTGATGGGAGCAACAGGGGAACTTTCTCAGGATTCTTGATTTTGTGAGATCCTGGTAGGTTCCTGAAGGAAAAGCCATGACTTCAACTCCCAGGAGCTTCTCACTCTCATGATAGTCCAGTCTCCAGCAATTCATCCCGTTTTCTAGTTTAATATACCTTCCAGCTCACATGACATTTGTCCAGTGGCTTCTGCTCCAGATGAGTACATGGCCAAGTTGTCTTCCTGGAGGAGCCCATCTCTCTAGATTTCGGGATGCTAATTTGCTCTATAATCTCATTTCTCTGATATATCGAAGAAAGATTGTTGATAGTCAGCTTGTCCAACTGTTTCTTGTTGCCAGGATGAGAATGGTGGCTTCCAAATTCTTTATATGTCTGAACTGAAAGCAAACTCCCTGCAATGAGGTTTTAATAAGTTATGGCATCTAATTTTTAAATTATCAGTCAGTGGATACTTGCCTTCTAATTCAGATTCTACTGTCCTCTGAGATTCAAACATTTATATTCTAAACCACAGTATATAATATCCACAAAATATTTACCCAAATCATTGAATTAGTTGTTTGTTATTATTTAGGTTGAGAATTAAAATGAATTTAGAAGATTATTTCCCCCATCCCTTTCATGTTAGAGATTTTCAAATTGATTTTGGCTGTATGACTCACTAAAGGTCATTCAGAGTTCATGACATAGCTGAAAGTCTTGCTCACTTCCCGATCTACTGTAGGATTGACTAAAAAAACACATTATCTACCATTTTTTACAGAAACTATAATTTTAAGCAAACTTATGTATAACTCCTTTATCAGCCTTCTATTGTACATAGTACTAGTTATTTTAATAATGTCTTACATTCAGATAAAAACATTTTTATATATTTTTTATCTTGTTTATAATCCAGTCATAAGAAATTATTTTCAGTGAGTTTTCCATCTGTACTGGAATTCAAAGAAGGTAAATGATTTGTTAAATCACATGAGGTTAAAACAAGAAGCATCAGGACTAAAGCTCTGTTCTCATAGTTTTCAACGTCATACAGACTCTAATCCACTTAAGTAAACAGCTGTCTTTAGCATGATGCTGACAATTTGATGTAACTGCCTACACTATTCTTAGTACAAAAGAATGCCCACCTGCTCCTTAGCATTGCAAAGTGTGCTTCTCAGGGCAACCTCATGTACAGAGTGAGTGTTCAAAAAACGTTGTCCATCAATCATCTACATGCTTCATATGCAGTTAGTTTTAAAGACTGCACTGTTAAACACAATAGGAACAAACAAGAACATATTTTGTAGTATTTATATTATTGGGCTTTCTTGGAGTAGCAGGTGAATATTTATTGGAGTTAACTATATGTACTAAGTTTTTTTGTTACACAGTTGGGACTTAATTATCCTCCCTTTTGTTCTAACATATCATTTGCTCTTCTACTTTAAGTTTACTATCTCTATCTTACTTTCCAAGACTGGAAATACTTTAGGAAATGTATTATGTTACAGTCATCATTGTATCCTTAGGGCTTAATAAAATGACTTACTCAGCATGGATATTCACTAACACCCTAGCTTTGGGGAAAATGTCTTAGTTTGTATTATATTTAGTAGATTATATCAGGTTTTAATTCTAAAAAGATGCTTCCAACAGTGCAAGACCCTTTCATATTTAAATGCTCCAGTTAATTTTTGCCCAGGTAAATTCTGGCGCAGTAGGGGGAAAAAGTATGAAAATCTTAAAAGTCCAGTGTCTTGCATTCACACCCTAAAGACTTAAGGGAGTTAGAGGGTAAGCTCACCAAAGCACATATGCAGGGACCACCAATTGGGTTTTCTCTATTCTGCTTCAGATTTTTTTCTCTCTCCAGCTCATACTATCATTTCCCTTGTTTACTGTCATCTGATAAAACACTGCAAATAAGTAGTCTTATTAATCTTATCCCCCTTTCTGTCTTCCCAGAAAATATGCGACTATTGTAACTTCACGCTCTACCTATAGCCTTGGCATGGAGTAAGATGTTGTAAAACTGAGGTTTTCATACTAATTCAGTGGGGAAGAGCTCCGGAAATCACAATGCTATCTGCAGAACACCATTGAATATTCTTCTACTAAATTCCATATAGGAATTGAAAAAAATTACACTTACTTAAAATATTACTTTGCATAAAAAGCACATGTAAAAATTGTTATTGTGTGTGTGTGTGTATATATGTATATATATATGTGTATATATATACATATATATAGAAATTATGTTTTCTCAAAGTTTTGCCATTAATATGCATTCATTACTTGTTTATTCAATTTTGTCACCTACCTTTGTAATATACTGCACATCTGAACCAAACTATGTAATTATCTAGATTGCCCCCTCTGATAGTCATCCAAGGTTACTCATTTTAGGAAATTTTATGTAAGAATACCTACAGCAGTTCTTTAACTTAATATTTGTTTATTTAGCCCTGGAGGGTGAGTATTTACACACACACACCCCTTTGTATGAACATGAACGATATATATTCTTAAAAGGATTTTTAATACACTCTTTCCTTTTGATTTCATTTGCTTCTTCTTTCCTCCTCTTATCTTTTTTACCCCCATTATATTCTCCCAAGAAAGTAACCCATATTAACAACTTTAAATCTTTTATTTTTCTCCATACTAACCTTAACCTGTATTCAGTTATATATACTTCTCTGGGAATCCTGGTTCATTGTTTTAAAAAATTAGGATCATACTGTGCACAGTTTTCTACATCTTGCATTTCTCACTCATTGTCACTTACTTTGTAGAGTATCCTCCATGCCAACTAGTACAACTCTAATTCATTATTTTAAAATATTTTTAATCCCTGCATGTAGTGCAGGGTGTTGGTATGCCACAGTTCCTCAATTCATGTAATTCAGTTTGTTTTCAAAATTTAGATATTAAACATTCTCTTATATCCTAAAACCTGGACTTTTGTTTCTCTGGGGGAGATTTCCAAAAGTGGGGTTGCTGGGCCAAAGTTACTTGCAAATTTTAACTTTTAATTGATTGTTCCGGGTTGAATTGTGTCCCTAAAAAATACATTGAAGTTATAACCTGTCTTTGTAGATGTCATTAACATAAGATGAGGTCATACTGGATTAGGGTAGGCCCTATTCCAGTGACTTCTGTTCTTACAAGAAAGAAGAGGAACATTTGGTTACAAACACACAGAGGAAAAGGCCATGTGAAGATGGAAGTGGAAATTGGAGAGATCCATCTACAAGTCAAGGAACATCAAGGATTGCCAGCAACCACCAGAAACAAGGAGGTCTTGTGAGAGAAAATGGCCCTTCTAATACCTTGATTTCAGACTCATAGCCTCCACAACTATGAGAGAATACATTTTGTTGTTTTAAGCTTCTTTATATTGATTCTGGGCCTTTGTTATAGCAGACATAGGAAACTAACACACAGATATTGTAAGGATGGTGCTTCTAAAGATAGGTGTTTTTTTTTCTTATTTCCTAATTTACAGTGGCAATTGTTCCAGTGACTATCATTTAGAATATATTTGTTGTTGGTTTTTGGCGAGAAGTCTACCATAAGAAGTCCATTTTTTTTCCTATTGCTTTAGAGTCTGTGCTACCCAATGACTACAGAGCTCGCACGATTGATAATGATGAGAGACATACTAAATTTTTGGACTGTGTTTCTACAAAAAATATATTTAAAGCCAATGGTATTTAAGTTTCATGTAAGGACAATTTGGAATTTAAATACAGTTGTCCCTTGAACAGTACAGTAATTAGGGACGCTGACCCCCATGCAGTTGAAAATTTGTGTATAACTATTTATTTATATTTATATTTATTTGTTTGTTTGTTTATTTATTTATTTTCCCATCCCCTCACCACCTTCCCCTTTAGCAACCATCAGCTTTTTCTCTGTATCTATGGGTCTGTTTCTGTTTTGTATATTCATTTGTTTTGTTTTGTTTTGTTTTTTTAGAATCTACATATAAGTGAAATCACATGGTATTTGTCTTTCTCTGTCTGACTTATTTTACTTAACGTAATACCCTCTAGGTCCATCCATGTTGTCACAAATGGCAAGATTTCATTCTTTATTATTGTCAAATAATATTACATTGAATATCTATCTGTCTATCTATCTATCATCTATCTATCCCCCACAAATTCCTTATCCATTCATCTACTGATGGACATCTAGATTGCTTTTATATCTTGGCTATTACTAGTAATGCTGCAGTAAACACAGGGGTGCATATATCTTTTTGAATTAGTGTTTTTGTTTTCTTCAGGTAAATATGCAGACATATAATTGCTGGATCATATGGCAACTCTATTTTTAATTTTTTGAGGAATCTCCACACTGTGTTCCATGGTGACTACACTAATTTATAATTCCACCAACAGTGTATGAGGGTTCCCTTTTCTCCACATTCTCATCAGCACTTGTTATTTATTGATTTATTGATGATAGCCATTCAGGCAGATGTGAGGTGTTATCTCACTGTGGGTTTAATTTGCCTTTCCCTGATGATTAGTGTTGTTGAGCATCTTTTCATATGTCTGCTGGCCATCTGTATGTCTGTTTTGTAGAAATATCTATTCATGTTCTCTGCCCAATTTTTAAAATTTTATTTATTTATTTTAATTAGTTTCAAGTATATAGTACGTTGGTTAGACATCTATATAGTTCATAAAACGATCCCCCCAATTGCTCCCTCCCTCCTCTGGTGCTCTATATTGTTTTGTGTTAGCTAACATATGAGTGCTAACTACATTTCCTATGCCATGAATTTTAAAAGTATTTTTTGTTGTTATTGTTAAGTTGTATAAGTTTCTTGTATATTTTGGATATTAACTGCTTATCAGATGTGTCATTGGCAAGTATCTTTTCCCATTCAGTGGGTTGTCTTTTTGTTTTCCTGATAGTTTCCTTTGCTGTACAAAAACTTTTTAATTTGATATAGTCTTATATATTTGTTTTTTCTTTTGTTGCACTTGCTAGAGGAGATATAGCCAAAAAGATATTGCTAAGAGAGATGTCAGGGAGTTTACTATGTTTTCTTCCAGGAGTTTTATGGTTTCAGGACTTATATTTAAGTCTTTAAACCATTTTGAGCTTATTTTTATATATGATATAAGAAAGTGTTCCAATTTCTTTCTTTTTGCCTGTATCTTTTCAGTTTTCCAAACACCACTTGTTGAAGAGACTATCTTTATCCCATTTTGTATTCTTGCCTCTTTCATCATAGTTTCCTTTTATTCCTGTTTTATGTGGTACTTTTATTAATAAGGCTCTGAATTTTGTAAAATTATTATTTAGCATTTACTGATATTATTACGAGGCTTTTCTACTTTACTTTTTGATAGAATGGATTTTATTACCTTTTATAGTTGACATCATTACATTTGTAGAATAAACCCCATCCATACATATTATGCTATTCTTCTGACTTTAATACCTAGTATTTTATTTTGAATGCTTCATCTCTATTGCAAGTGATATTGGATTACTTTTAACTGTTATCATGTATAATATTAAAAAGTCTTATTGACTTCATATAATATATTGGAGAGCTTTTCATTCTTTTGCATTCATCTGGAATACTTTAGATTACACTGAAATTAAATTTTCCCCTTTGATAGCATATAGAAATCATTTGTAAACCACTCTGGTCCTTGTGACTTTGTAAAAAAAAATGTTCATTTGAAAATATTTAAACTTTTACTCATGTGGAAAGAATATAATGAGCCTCTTCATACCCACCACCCAGCTTTAACTCAAGTTGGAGTCTTGTTGGCACATAAATTGAAATACCAAGTAATGGTTTGTAATTTTTAAAATAAATTTTATGATACCAGTGGGTTTCAAATATTTTCCAAAAGCTAGACATCTTACCCAAGTTATAAAGTTGAAATAATCTGTTACTTCTTCACTTGTCTTCTTAAGTAAGTTCATCAAACATTAATTGAGGATAGTAAAATGGCACACCATACCTTCAGAGGGTGAGTACTAAAGGCGTGAAACTGGCTCAAGTCCTGGCTCCCTAAGCTACTAATAATTAAATCTCAAATTCCTCAACTGTAAAGTAGGGAAAGAATAGTCTGCTTCATAGGATGGCTGTAAGGATTAGGTGAAATAGTACATAAAAGACACATAAGGTGGGTGCTGTAGGTCACCACACAAATACTCGCTTCGGGACTGAGGCCTTCATTCTTAACAGCTATGGGAGTTGGCTGCTGATGGCTTGCAGAAGAGTCCTTCCTTGGGACTTGCCCTCACATGAAGGAAACTGCATTGAACAAGGTTATGCCCCATCTTGAGGGTCAGCACAAGGCCAAAAGTTGTTCATTTTGTCTGGTCCTTTTACCTCAACTCAGGACAACTCTGAAGGGCCATCCAGCTTCTAAGCTCCCTGTGGCATTGGCAGAGGCCTCTGTTTCAGCTGCTGTGCTTAAATTCTCTTGCTCCCCAGTCCTGTTTCTCTCACCTCCTCGCAGTAGTTGGTAATAAGAGAATCTCCAATAAAACTACTGTACACAACTTCTGCTTCAGACTCCATTTCTGGTTGAGTATATCCTAAGACGATGCTTAAAACAGGGCCTGGTAAACATTCAATAAATGCTAACTATTATTCTGAATTACTATTATAATTTTCATAGATTCCAGATAGTGCTGAGCCTTTTCTGCTAAGCTCAGAAAGTCTTCCCGATAGTACAGTGGTGGGTTCCTTCTCTGCTGGAATTACATTTGCTTAAGACTGGTGCTTTGTGATCTGACTCTCAGCACAGTGATGATGTAAGAAGTTTTATAGTTCCTAACGTAGAGAGGATTTCTCTACTTGAGCAGAGTAATGACATTTATTATGTAACAGCATTAAATATCCACCAAGAAGCAGTGGAATTGGGTATTTGTGTATGGTGATTCAGTGCTCAATATGTTGTAGGGCTATGTTGGTGCAAGCTGGTAGACAGAACTCATCTGATGCCATGAGTTAAAGGAAAAAAAAACACATAGAGTTAAAATATTGAGAAAATATTAACATTTTCCATAATTCTGAATTTAGTCATGAACTTCCTTAGTCTGGCTTGTGGGAGCCTACATTGAAATCTGTGTGTGTGTGTGTAATGTGGCCTTATGTTGATAAGTGCAGACTATTTGAAATATGTAAGCAGATATATTTTATTTAACACATGAACATCAAGGAAGTAAATCAGTTATGTGGCTATTGTGGATAATCGAAGGTGGGTGATGGTGCCTAAATTTAGTGGGATGGTGGTGGAGTATTTTTAGTAATATGACTTTTTTTCCCTAAACTGCCTAAAGAGCAGATTTAATATCCATCCCCAAATACTCTCAACAGTAATTTACAGAAGCATCAGAAAAATCTGGTAGGTTAATAATTTGACATCAACGTGATTTTTTAAACTTTATTACTATTATTTTATTTAATATTTTAGTTTAAACTCCTAACTCATCAACATTCAGTTATGTGATCCAATTATTCTATGGGCAGTGATCAGAAAGTCTTTTGTCTACATTTATTTGTACTGAAAGGAAAATTTACAGTACACATGAGAGAATTTTTCTTACATATTTTTGAAAGCTCATTCTTAAAGCTTCGCTGTCTATTCCCCACACTTGTGCTGGAATTTAATGATTTAATTATGTCACCGATCAATTAAATCTGTATTAATATTTTTTTAAAGAATCTCTAAAATCCTTAGCAATGCTGAAAGGACAAGTGAGACTGATAGGACAAAGGAGTTATATACCAAATCAGGAAATATAATATTTGCATTTTTATATTAAGCATTTCAAGGAAAAAAATAAAGCCAATGCCTTTAATTATCTAAACTACATGTATATAGATGATGAGCCAAATGAAAAACAAGATCTGTAATCTCTAATAAAACATTGGATATCAAAAAAAGAGGTTCCCAGGTTAAGCATACTGCCAAAAGAACACACATTTATTACCTTTTGGCAGCCAGTTTAATAAAAAGCATTTTGATTAAAAAAAAAAAAACAATAAAAACTTTTCAGTAATAATTCAGTACAGAAATGTTGTTCCTACCAGGCTTCAAAGGTTTTGCAAATTCCAATGTAACACAAATTGATAAACAGCATGTGTGGCTTTTGAGGCACATTTAAATTTCTAAGCAGTAAAAAGAGTTGGATAAATTATTTGTGAAACACTCCACTTGTCCTTAAAGCAGCAGCTTTATTTCTTGAATGGTGTAAATGGGCCTTGGAGACACAATGGAGCTCTCTTCATTGATATATTTGCTTGATATTTGATGTTTATAATTATACTTCAATTTGCGCACCTTCAAATAAAGAGTAAGGAGTCAAGAACAAGGAATTAGAAGAAAGTTTGGAGGTGAAAACAGTGGTTTTAGAGACTATTTGCCAGATAAGTACTATTAATCTCAACACTGGGAAGTTCTTTCAAAGTATACTATGGCATGTACCAAACTAAAAATTGGAGGAACAAATGTGATGTCCTCTGTGTGCCTTATCTGTTCTTTGAAACCAGAGCTATAAAACTTGGAATTGCTACATTGAGAGGAGAACAGAATGATTCAGCATACTCCCATAGGAAATTCAAAATTGGCCTTCAAATTTTTCTCCAGGTACATATCCTTCTGTAGGATTGTGGTCATATCTTTTTTAAAAAAATTTATTCAACAGGATCTGAAATGGATTTAATAATAATTCAGGTACATGTTCTTCTAAACATCTAGATGGACCCTAGTAAGAGTTATAAAGGACTTAGCCTAATGAAAGTCAGCAAATATTCAGTAATCACTTGCTATAAACAGGGAGGAGGTAAAAATCTAATATTTATGGAGTGTCTAATTCATGTTGAGCCTATCCTAAGAAATTCTACATACACCATATAATTACTTCTCATAGCAACCCATGGAGACCTGTATATGGGTCCTCATTTTGACAGTTGAGAAAAGTGAGGTTTAGAGTCACAAGCTGAGAAGCAGGGACCACTTTCAGTGTAATATAATGTAAGTACACCTCCCACCCTCTTCAAATAATCTGTAGACTGGAGAGAAGAGACTCAAATATTCAAAATAGGAAATTATCTATGTCAGAGTGAACATTGTATTGGCAGGGAGTGTTTGGCATATCATCTGGCATGTAGTATTTTTATTGTATGTGAGAGAAACAGGAGTTTACAAGAAACTGTCCTGGTGTTCAGAAAATATACAGTGGACAAAGTGGAATTGAAACTCAACAAAGATTCCTTGAAAAATTAATAAAATTTATCTAAGCAAAGATAATGTGAGAGGAATTGCCAGTGGTGGAACACTGTCATCTAAAGGCCCATAGAGGGATAATCAAAAGTGGGTTAGCACAGTGTGATTATAAGGGTTTTGTGGGATGAAAAGCTAACAGTAAGATTAAATTTAGTCTATAAATATTATATTTCAGCTCATGTTACATTTTGTTTAGTATTTGTTTGAATTTGTAGAGGAATCAACTGAGGTCTTCTATTAATCTGACATGGAGAAACAGAAGAAAAAAAGCGATTATGGACATGGGAGAGGAGACAGTGTGGGTGGTGCCAATTAAAATTTTATAAACCAGATATTTTTGCTGTAGATTTAAGATTGGGAGATTTTTGAATATGGTTGTTATGCTATACATCTAATTAAACTTATTTCATTTTACCTCCTGTTTTAGTTTCATATTACCACTCTAGCAAATTACCATAAACCTGGTATCTTAAAATGACACAAATTTATTATCATACAGTTCTGAAGGTTGGAAATTTGAAGTGGCTCTCACTTGGGTCAAATTAAGGTGTCAGCATAGCTGCTTTCCTTCTGAGAGCTCTAGGAGAGAATTCATTTTCTTGCCTTTTCTAGCTTATATAGGCTGCCTGCATCCCTTTGCTCATGGCCCCTTCCAATAGTCACATTCTGATCTCCACTTCCCTTATCACATTTTCTTTTCTGACTGACTCTCCTGTCTCCCTCTTTCCCTTGTAGGGACTCTTGTGATGACAACATTGGGCCCACCCAGATAATCCAGGATGATCGTCCCATGTCAAGACCCTTAATCACATCTGCAAGTCCCTTTGTGATATAACATATTCACAGGTTCCTGGGTTAGGACATGAACATCTTTGGGTGGCCATTATTTTTACCTGTCGCACCAACATATGGCAACACTATTTTAGGTCCATTCATGCATCCATCTATCCTAAGTAGGGAAATGTAGCATAGGCAACGAATTGGTTGTTCTTATTTCTGTCTTGGCTGTGTTACTTTGAGCATCCATTAAACCTTTTAAGCCTTAATATTATCATTTGAAAAACTGAGGTATTTTACCCATCTCTAAATTCTGTTGTAGAGATTAATGAGATGATGTAGGTGAAAATATACAGAAAAGTACATATTACAAATTATTAACAAAAGTAATAATAATAATAACAATAATAATAATAATGGCATTCTGTGGTGGATGCCAAGATTTTTTAATAAACATTAGTTATACTGAAGCATGTAATATAGGCATAGAGCTAGATTAAACAATTGTTACTAATTCAAAGAGAATTAATTTGAAATAATAAAATTATTATTGAGAATAATAGTGTCTCTTCATTCAGGTTTCTTATCAATTCTGTCTCAACTTCATATCACTGATGAAGGTTCTCAACTTTTTAAAAGTATTTTCTGACAGAGAGTGAGGTAGGTGGACCCATTTATTTCTGGAGTTATAATAAATGATCAGAAATGCAGACTGATCCTGTCAATGCCAATCTTCTAAGGATGCCTTTGTGTGAGTGCAGTTCTCTTTTAGTTGAAGCAGGTCCTCTTAAAATTATATCATATCAATGGACAGGATGTATGGTAGCTTAGTCATATCCTAAGGTTTACATTCAGTGACAGCCACAGAAACTTACACATGGTTCATACTCATGAATCCTTGAATATCTTCTAATATTCTAACATAATTCCCACCAAATAGTTCTAAGATCTTCAGTTAGGTGATATCTTTGATTTCAGAGCAGTTTGGTGATGAGAAAAAAGTGCAGTCTCTAGATGTTATGTGCACCATTCACATGTCCAATTTACATCTACATACTGGCATTTATGCAAATAAATAAGCACATTCTCTTTTAATCCTGAATATTCTCTTAAACGTAAAGTTTTAAGTTCATTGTGTTCCAGTGCCTTTTATCAGCAAGAAAGTTAAGTCTTGTAAGTTACTTGGGGTTCAACAAGTTGGATCCTTCAGAGTCTTTGAATTCCCTGTGAGACTTTGGTTTAAGAAAGTACCTTTGTAAAGCTTTTCAACCTTGACATTTGACTGCATTAAAATAAGCAAAATATCTATACTCTATCTCTACATCTTAAAAATAACCAATAAATTACAAATGTAGGGCACCTCCAACATCACATCTGTAGTGATCCAACATGAAAATTTTGCTACATAAAGTTTTATGACAAAGCTTTGATGACAGCCAGGTACATAACCTTTTTTTTTTTTGACATGAAACTTTATTTAAAATGCTTATTTATAATGTTTCCACCTTTCAATGTAAGCATTACATCTGTGACAAATTGAACCTGTTTCTTCTTTGTTTAATCTAAACATCTAAAATTTCTTAACAACTGTGCATTGTGCTCTACTAACTCCATGTGACATAGCTCGTGAAGTAATGTTTCCCTGATATCCCAGATGGGCTGCATGTGGCCTTAGGCCATAGGCTGGAGGGACCAGACCCAAAAGACACAGAGTTGTATCAAATTAGGGTTTTTTTGGGGGGTAGGTGAATGTATCATTTGATTGTTTGGAACTAATAAACAGTTGAGCTAAAAATACAATATAGAAAAGTTACCATTTATTAAATACATGTTGAGTCCTCTTCTAAGAACTGTACCTGCACATTTATATTATCTCTTCCTGACAGTAACTCTTAAGTACAGTTATTATTATTCTCACTTCATTCATTTTGAAATCTATATTAAGTGCCTTCTGTGTGCCTGGCGCTGTATGAGTTTGTGGGTTTACAACAAGGTGCACATGCCCTCAGCCTCATGGAACTTCTAGGTGATAAAATTGAACTTCCAAACATTGATGGCAATTCTTAGCAGAGAAGCTGGGATTCAAACTCTAGATACTGGGGCTTTTCTACTCCTGTTTTTACTTTTCTACTACAGAGCTCAGATGTCAATTTGAAGAATCAGATAACTGGAAATTCAGGGTCAGCAAAGCAGTAATATTGTAGTCACTGAATACAATTAAATAGTCAAGAGGTAGAGAAGAAAATATTTTCCTAACATACCAACTGAAAATTTATCTTATGACCAACTACAGAGGGAAATTAGAAATGTTTAGATTATTTTAACAATGCTAATTGGTGTTTTATTTATTGAATTAGTTTGCACCATCTAGCTTTTATGTCCTGGGAAGCTTGACCTCAGAATATCATAGTTTAAAAAGGTGGAGACAGATATGTAAACAAGCAGTGAATAAACTAGTTTAGTTGCTTTAATAGAAATCTGTACAATTACAGTGGAGCATATTAAAGGGAGAAGTAAATTCTAACTAGGGGCAATAGAGGGGAGGGAATCAGAAAAACTTTATAAGAGCTAACACTTTACTAAGGATTAAAAGATCCTAGGTGAAAAGGGATGAAAGGGTGAAAGAAACAATGAAAGCACAAGATTGGGAAATTGCACGCTTTAATGTGGCTGATGAGTAAATTTTCAGGGATTGATGGTAGCAAGACATTTGTTTGGAAACATAGTTGAAGTGAGAAGGGGACTTTCATATTGCAGAAGACAGAAGACCATTGAATAGTTGACCAATGATTCTCATCTTTGACCATACATCAAATCCTCTGGAACCATACCAGGATTCCATTTAAGGCGAATTCAATCAGAATTGTGAGCTCCTTAGGTGATTCTAATGTGCAGTCGAGGACAAGAATACCTGGATATCTAGATGAGTACCATGACGCTGTGCACACATACTTACATACACAGACTCACACCTGTTTCTTCTCTAAGTTTCAAGATAAGAAAATAAGTCAGTGGAGTTTTGCAGGGTGAATGAACAGATGTAGAAGAGGTCACTATGTTAGAAGTGGACATTATCCTAATAAGCTAAACACAGAAAAACAAATACTGCATGATCTCACTTATATGGGGAATCTAAAAAAAGTCAAACTCATAAAGACAGAGAGTAGAAGAGTGGTTGTCAGGGGCTGAGGGGTGAAGGGAATGTGGAGATATTTCATAAAGGGAACAAAGTTTCAGATACGCATGATGAATAAGTTCTGGAGATCTAATGTATGGCATGCTGACTATAATAATACTATATTGTATACTTGAAATATGCTGAGAGTAGACTTTTTTCTAGCTTTACTGAGATATAATTGACATATAACATTCTGTAAGTTCAAGGTGTACAACATGTGTATTTCATACACTTATTTATTATAAAATGATTACCGTCAGAGTGTTAGCTAACACCTCCATCACATCATATTATTAGCATTATGTATTACCTTCTTGTGGTGAAAACATCTAAAATGTACTCACTTATCAACTTTCAAGTATATGATACTGTATTATTAGCTGTAATCACCATACTGTACATTAGATCCCCAGAACTTATTCATCTTGTAACTGGAAGTTTGTACCTTTTGACCAACATGTCCCCATTTTCCCCACCCCCCAGCAACTGGTAGCCACTACTCTACAAGAGAGTAGATCTTAAGTGTTCTCAACACACATACACACACATACACACACACACACACACACACACACACACACCTTTGTGATGTGATAGATATATCAATTAGCTTGATTGTGATGACCATTTCATAATGTATACATATATCAAAACATCACATGATAAACCTAAAACATATAATTTTTAATTGTCAATTATATGTCAAGCTGGAAAAAATTTAAATACAGTATATTATACACTGAAAAAAAAAAAGATGTTAGAAGTGGTGGGACACAGCCTTTGATGTGGAGGGTTAGTTAAGGGAATGCAGGAATACATGATGACTTTCATTTTCACAGCTATGGTGCCATTACCATAGGAAATAGGAAAAGATTTGCTGAAAGATAATGAGCAATCTTTGAGGTAGTAAATTTAAGGCCCCTCTAGGGTATTTACGTAGAAATGTTCATTAGGCACCTTATGTACTAGGATGGAGCGCAAGAGGTCTGAGCTAACAACAGGCATTTGAGAGTCATGAACATATATGGTGGTGAAACAATGATCGTGGATGAGATTGGATAAGGAATGTGTATATAGTGACAGAGCTTAGGACAGAATAATTTGGCTAATGATCCTTTAGGTGTAGATTAAGCTAGTGAGGGCTGTAAAGGGAACTAGAAAGACATGATCAGATAGGTAGAAAAAAAATCAGGAGATATAGTTTTTGAGAAAGTGTCAAGTGGCATTTTAGACTTGAGGGTTATTACAGTTTTAGGTGTGGCAAGATTTAATTTGGGGCTATAATTGTCTAGTGTCTAAGTACCCAGGAAATTAAGAACTTCGGTAAGTAGGAAATTGGATGGAGATCCATATGGACATGGGAGCTTTCTAGTATGATCCTGGATCTTGGTATGGAGAACAGAACTATTATGTAAGTAAGTTCTGAAGTCCCTACCAGGTCAAAGAGAATATAGATAGTTATTTAGATGTATCAGAGGTATTTTTATGCATTAAAGGGTTGCATTTTTTTCCCTTGGAATTGTTACAAACCTAACAGTATTTATTTCACATTGAAGGTAATGAAAACTAATTTTCTCTTGGGAAGAGCTACAAACATGATAGAAGCCATTGGATGACATCTTTTTAGTTCTCCAAACCTGTCATACAGTTTCACACCTCTGTACCTCCAGAACTACTGTTCCTGCTGTTTCTTGCCCTGATTTATTTATTAACTAATTATTTTTTTTTGTTTATAGCTTTTTAAATTTAAGATCAATTTTACATATATTGATGTTCAAAAATATTAAATATACACATGTTGAGTTTCACAAATGTATACACCTATATGATCCAAACCCCTATCAAGATAGAGAATATTATCACTGCACAAAGTATCTTCATACTTTCCAGTCAAACCCTACACACATACCCCAGAGGAAACCACTTTCTTAATTTTTTACTGCCATAAATTAGTTTTGCCTGTCCAGAAATGCATACCATGAATAAACCCATTGTTTTATAAATAGACACCTGGGTAATTTCCAATTTAGAGTTATTACAAATAAAGCTGCTATGAACATTCATATAAGAGTGTTTTTGTGGATATTTGTTTAATTTCACTCAGGTAAATAGTTAGGAGTGGAACTGCTGGGTCAGAGTTGGTGAGTGTTTAATTTCATAAGCAACTGCCAGAACTTTTATCAAAGTAGTTGTACCATTTCTCACTGTCATCAACAACATATGAGAATTGTAGCTGCTCCATGTCCTTGCCAATGCTTAATGTCAGTCTTATCAACTTTAACTGTTATGGTGGGTAATTTCTTGGGGTTTTAATTTGCATTTTTAATTGCATTTTTTAAAACTAATGATGTTGAGCATCTTTTCATGTTTTTATTGGGCAGTCATATATCTTCTTTTGTGAAGTATCTTGTTAAACCTTTGCTAATTTTTTTTCATTGGGTTGTCTTTTCATTATTGAGTTGTAGGAGTTCTTTAGTCACCCTGGTTACCAGTTTTTATCTGATATATGTTTGGGAATATTATCTTCGAGTTTGTGGCTTACATATTTTTTAATTTTCCAATATTTTTGTTTCATGAAAATTTTACTTTTAAGTGTGTAAAATATATTAATTATTATTTTTTTATTTTAAGAACACTTAACATGAGATCTACCCTCTTGACAAATTTCTACGTGAACATTATTGTGGACTATAGGTACAGTGCTGTATATCAGATGTCTAAAATTTATTCATCTTGCTTAGCTGAAAATTTATGCCTGTTGATTAACTAATTCTTGAAAATCAAATTGATGTGTCAACTCCACAAGGAAAACTTCCATGCCTCATCATTATCTCTTTTTGTTCAAGATGCCTTTCTGCTGCCATTGGTCCTGGTTAAAGTATTTATCATTTGTTATTATAATGTTTATTCATTCAGTATTTCTCCATTAGATGGAAAAAAATCATTGAAAACAGGGCATGTCTTGTTCTAATCCATATCAAGTACAGTGTTGGATTCAGAGTAGGTCATTAAAAATTTGAAGAATCAATTAGTATCCTCTAATTTCTTGTTTTGCCTTTATGGAAGACCAGTATATATACAAGATGTAATCTAAAATATCATTACCTATGTAAAAATTAAGATATTCTTACTTACATAGTCAAGTGTGATATCATCCCCTTTAAAACTCATCCTCTTAAGAGACTATTTCCTATTCATCTGGTGAAAATATTTTTCAAGCTTCTCTTTAATTTTACAGAATTGTCTTCAAATTTAAGCCATAAACTGTAATTTATTATTATTTTTTTACTGAAGTATAATTGATAAACAATTATTTATTCTAACCAATATAAAATTAGATCTTAATTTTTCATCCAGTCTGAGACTCTTTGACTTTTATTTGGAGACTATAATGGTGCCAGAGTATCAGATAGGCAGTTGGAGAGTTTGTTTTAGGAATAGAATTTCACTTTTCCAAAGACCACACCACTCCCTTCTTTCTCCAATTTCTTCTTCAAGCAGAGCAGCTCAGCTTTGATCTGTGTTTTACACACCAGGCTTCTGATTATAACTTTCATTTAAAGAAAAGCTACTCCAGCAAAAGAAACCATGTAACAGGATACATGTGTTTCTGTCTTCCATTTTCTTCCTTGGTATGGTTCTTTGTCTAAGACACATACATTGAGGCTCTTAGTCATTGTTGGTGCTGGGGTGGGGAAGATGGCGATACCTAACTCTCTTCAGTAGGGGGGATTGATTTGTGTATCTCTGTGATGCCAGCATCAGATATGGACACAAGGGCATAACTTTTTCAGATCTTTTTTTTTATAGCCATTTTTAATACTGTTGTTCTGGAAGCAGAAGTTTCAAATTCCTGGATGCTCTTTCTAAATCGAGCCCATAGTTAGTGCACATTCAACTTTGACTTTTTCTCTTTCTTAATTTCCTTTGCTATTTCAGAAGTTAACCTTTCATACTGATTCATTTTAATGACTTTATTATATGTTTTGCTGTAAAAAAATTCTCATTGCAGAAAAAGAGAAAATAAACTAAAAGAAAAAAAAAATAGTATAAACCCCACCACCACTTAGAGGAACATTTTGGGCTGTTTTCTAATTATTCTAATTATTTCTGATTATTTTTAATTTTATGTGTATACATAATCTACTATATACATGATTATCCGATAGCTTTTTGTGACTTGAAACAACAACCATGAATTTAGATCATGTATTAGTCAGCTCTGGCTGCTATAACAAAATACAACAGACTCAGTGACTTAAACAACAGAAATTTATTTTCTCACAGTTCTGGAGGTTGGAAGTCTGAGGTCAGGGTACCAGCAGGAGTAGTTCCTAGTGAGAACTCTCTTCTTGGCCTGTAGATGGCTGCCTTCTCTTTGCTCAAAACCTTCCAATGGCTTTCTATTCGATTCACTACAGAAGTTGGCAGAGCAGAAAAGACTGCACAACATATTTACCTGAATAGAGTCTAATGAAGAGGCTATTTTTAGACTTTATGAAATTAAGGAAAATAATAAAGAAAAGTGAAGCAAATAGAGACCAGCAACAGCTGGAAGCCTTTCCTTGCTCAAGTCTAAATAGGTGAGGGAGAATAAGAATTTCGCCAGTAGACCTTAAGAGCTAGAGCCATGGAAGAAGGATGCCCAAAAGGAGTTGCAGTCACACATGCCCTGGACAGAGGTGCTTATTTCTACCCCCTCCAGCCAGTGCTTCTTCCCATTTAGCCAGACCCAAATGAAAGCTACAAGGCAAGCGATCCAGGGTGGCATAGTCTACATATTCCATCTCCCCAGGCACACAGGAGAAGGGTGGAAAGGGTGTATGTGGAGACAAATAGAGCATGCCTTCTTCATGAAGGAAAAAGCCACAGTCCTTTGTACAACATGCAAAGCCTTATACACACATCATTAACTGTCCTCTCTCCCTTTAATCTTTGCCTTATTTTCCTAGTAGTTCCTCCACACAACCCCGCAAAACCAATCTTCTTTCAGTTCCTGTAGCACACAACAGGCACACTCCTTCCTGATGACCTTTACATAGGCTTTCTTCTGCATTCAATGTTTTGCCTCAAGTATATCCCTGTGGTTTACTCACTTACCAACTTTAGGGCTGTATTCTTATGTCACCTTTTCTCTCTGACTACTTTCTTTAAAATGGAATCACTCCTTTTCCTGCATTCTTTATCTCCCTCCCCTGCCTAATTCTTTTCTATGGCACTTACCTCCACCTAGTATATCATAGATATGTTTTTTGTTTGTTCTCTGTTTACCAACACAAAAATGTAAGTTCCAGGAATTATGTCTGCTTTGTTCACTGCTCTACCCAACACCTGAAACAATGACTGGCTCGTAGTAAGTGCTCTATAAATATATGTTGATTGAATGAATGCATGAGTTGAATCCAAACACACTCATTTTAAAGTCAAATAAATGGAGTTCCCAAGAGACAATTAAGATAAACCAGAGCATTCTCTTGTACATGTGAAGAATCTCTAATAAATAGCTCAGCTTAGGTACATAGAGATATTCTTGTCATCCTTACAACCATGCCTAATACCACTACTTCTATAATGTGACTGACCCTCTATGTTGGCCCGCCTTCAGCATCTCACTGCCTGCCTATCAGCAAGACATACATACTGGTTCCAAGGGCAATATTACCAAATCGTACCCATTCTGCCTGTGGCCCTTTAACAACAGATTCTTGATGTCCAACCTGTACACCATTGGGAAAACAGGAAAGCTCTCATCAATGATCCCCATGTTACAAAAATGACAGCCATTTCTCAGTTCTCATCTTATTTAGCAGTATAATTTGACATTATTGGTCATGATCTCCTTCTTGCCATACTTTCTTCTCATGGATTCTAGGACAATGTATTTTTATGAATTCCTTCCTACTTTCTAACTACTACATTTTGGTTTCTTTTACTGGTTCCTCACTTGCTCCCAAGACATCTAAATGTTAGAGTGTCCTGGGCCTTGTCCTTGGATCTCTTTTCTGTGTTTATTTTTTAGGTGATTGATGAATTCTCATGACTGATGACTACTAAATTTATACCTCTAGCTTGTATTTCTCCCTAAACTCCAGACTGGTATATCCAGTTGTTTATATG
Organism: Eidolon dupreanum; assembly: GCA_028627145.1. NCBI lineage: Eukaryota > Metazoa > Chordata > Mammalia > Chiroptera > Pteropodidae > Eidolon > Eidolon dupreanum. Next base: position 20,119,827 of record CM053505.1, read on the forward strand.
TCCAAAATTAATATATGCTGAACTGAGCTCTTGCTATTTTTCTTAATTAACAGCAACTACTATAGTCTCCTTATCAAGTCAATGGCAAAGCCATTCTTCGAATTACTCAGGCCAAAACCTTGCCAATGCCTCTCTTTTGCTCATATTCCATATCTAATATGTTGGGAAGTTCTGTCAGCTCTTCTGGTTTTGGGATATTAAAAATGTTATACCAAATGACCTTGTTCATGTTGTATCTTTCTTATAATAAATTCCTAAGAAGAATAATATGAACAAGGGCTCTAAGTTTATTTTACTGCTTTTGAAATCTGACTAAGTGCATTTAATTCATTCATTCATTCATTCATTCAACAAATATTTGTCAATAGCATGTGATGTCTGAGAAACTCTTTTGATCATCAACAATAGGGTTGAAGTCTGGATCTTCATAATACTTACCTGCTTGTATGGAAGAGAGAAAGTCAACTAAATATTGACAAACTCTGGTAAGGATTTAAAATAAACTAACAGACTGATATAAAATATAACCACAGAACATTCAGATTATAGAGTAGTATTAAAGATCTCGTTATCCTGAAATTTGTCTACCTAAGTATTATAACTAATTGTATCTCATGTTTATTCTTTGTTATTTTTAATTGCCAGTTTGACAGATAAAAAAAAAAACTCCCTCAAATATGGATACTTTGGCATTCTCACTCTTAGACTCAGTAATCTAAGATTTAGCCCTGAGCTCTAAAGTTTTAAAACTGATTAAATGCAAAACAATGCATGTAATCTCATAAAAATTGAGGCAACTATGAATGATCGAAGAATAAACAGTGCTACTATTCTTGGGACCATAAACATTTTCAAAAGATATGAATAAACATGAGAGGGAGACAATGGAACTATAGTGACATGTCAAAGTAAGTACTGAAATTGCTCGTGTTGTGAAAAGGCAAGATTCTTCAGCCACAATCAAAACATGTACCTGTGAGTCTCGGCAGTGACCTCTGATCTTCATTATCTACCACTGCTCTGTATCTGCTTTTAGCATGTGGAGGGAATTTATTGTAGTATAGATATAAAATAAACATTTCTAAGAAGGCAGTCAGATCAAATTGTGTCTTCTCAATGAAAGTTAGTTGTGTTTTCTATTTCTTCTAACAGTGCAGGAATGAACTACACCATCAACCCATAGACTGCCCTGTATTTATAAGGTAATTTTTAAACAAAGTATTTTCTGGTTCTTAAAATTACTTAAACAACTTTCCATTTGCTATGAGAGGGATGTCAGTTGGCTGAAAACACCCTTCTTGTCAAATGTGAAACGTGGCAGTGACTCAGGGAAAGCTTGGCTGCCCTTGTGACTCTTCCTCCCTTAGCTCAGTTTCAAGGATAAACTCATAGTTGGGGACAGGTTTGGTACAGTCGAAAGTGACTTGAACCAGATGGTTACAAACAGCCCAAGTGTCCTATGCCTGTTCAGTTCTTTGTTGGGATCTGGAATAGAAGGCTTGCTGGCTCAATGCAGATAAACTTTTTTAATGAAAAGGAAGTCAAACACTCAGCCATGCCACCTGGTACCATTAAAAGAATCAGCTTGAGCTGACCATGTTCAAATGAATACTTTGAGTGTAAAATCGACAGAAGTAAAGGAGAAAGAGAGAGAGAAAAAAGTCTATGTTATTAAAAAAGACAAAATTACCTCAGGAGACGTTAACAGTGTTGTCCATCTGGGATTATAAGCGCCAAAAAGGTGACTGCTTCTCTTTCATTCCTTTTTAGCAGACCAAAACAGGGCATTTAGATAAGCCCTTAGTAAACAAATTAAAAAAAAAAAAAAAACCCAAAGGCGAATGAGGAAAACCCGTGTCCTGGGGGTGTGCGATCCTTCAAGGCCTGGTGGTAACCACTGTTTTAGATACAACTTGGAGTTTTAGTTGGTAGGGAAAATGCAGCTCCACGTGATTTGGATTTTTGTTTTATAACTTTCAGGTTATCAATATATCTCTATTCCTTTCTGAAGGCTGTGTAGTTGCCCAAATATCAAGTTGAAATAATCTCTGACTCCCCTTTCATCAAAGATCAAGTAGACTGCTTTCTTCTAAGTCAGAAGAAAGTATGTATTGTTTCTAATTATGGGTAAGCAGAACTAACATTTCTATTAATTAAACATTTTCTTTGATTCAAGTTTGAGAGTTGGGGAAAGAATCCAGGAAGCTAGATTTACTGAAATGTTTTGGGGCTGAAAAAAGTGGGTTAACTCAGAAAGTGTGGATTATTACAAAAGGATGTCCTCACTGATAACTCGAAGGCCAGATTTAAGACAGAATTCTGATTAAGGGCAGGACAATTTCTAGTAAGAGTTGGGGGAAAGCTTTGTCTTTGGTTTGTCTACAGAATTGTCATCTTCTTATTCAAACTTTTCAGAGACCCAGTGTATAATCCTCTCCCCAAAAATGAAGGGTGTCTAAAGTACAACTATTTTCTGTGTGATTTTAATTTTATATGTTATATTTTCCATGTGATTATTTCTATTTAGAGCTTTTGGTTCATTTCTAGAAAATGAAAGGCTTTATATTTGGTAAAAAAAATAATAATTAGATTTCTATGATCCATTAAAGAGTTTATTTTGAAGCTCAGAGCAAACTTGCTGAATTGGAACGGATTGTAAAGGAGAGTAAGTGGCCTGGGTGGCTTAGAGTTGGTGAAAGGACATTGGATGGAATTACTGGGAACCCACCATATATCTCAAATTCTATATTCTTGTTTCCCTAGTCCCCATTTTCTCATTGTTTTCCCTAGCAATAGACCATATTTAGCACAGAAAGGAGGTACCATATGCACCTACTCTTTTGTTCCTTGTGAAATTGTGGAGGTGAGGGATTATGTTCATCCAGACAAATAGTATGTGGAGAAAGGAAAATTAGAATAAAATGAAGCAACTAAAATTTAAAGCAGGGATAAATTAACGAAGGTTTCTAGAACCTTCTCAAATACTTGATTGCAAATTTGGAATCATAGTTGTTGTGCGATAGTTGCCATTACCTGTCAGAGTAGAGTATGAAATAGGTGGAAGAAAGTTTGTGTTTCTTCAAGAAGAAAAATTAGTGCTATAATTTTCATGTTTATTATGACAGCTATTTCTGGTAATTCTAAAACTATTACATGCTATGAAACATAAACTAGTTCTAATATTCTCAAGGAGCAGCCAATTTCCACAACAGCTGGGAAAGAAAATCAAAACCGCTCCATTGGACCAGCTGAATCATGAGAGAGGCATTTCATACCCCTCCAGCTGATGCAGCATGTAGATCAAACTGGCAGCTGTATTTTAGGGAAAATATGTCACAACAGACAAATGTAAGAAAAGGACAAATTCGTAAAAATGGTGTTCTGCATATGAATCACACTAGGAGGAAAACTGCAGAATGTGTAAGTAAAAAGTTAGTCATCATCACCTCAATATTTAGAAAGCCCCTCATACCCACTGCAACCTCCATGAGATAAAATAATTTTTTAAGATTTTTTTCCTCACAGAAACAGAAATCCGGAACCAGAACTCCTAAATATATTTACCATTGGTCTCTTTGTGCAGTCCTTAGATATAAAATTCTCACAGAACTGTCAATAATGAAATCTACACAAAAGCCAAAAAGATAAAAGATAAGAAAAAAAAATCAGGTATATATTTTTTGCATGTAGCTAGTCAGGGCATACTACGACTTCACACTTTAGAAATGTGCTAACTATAAACCTGTTGTCAAAATGGCCTTGGCTTATTTGCCAAATGATGCATTGTATTGAGTTTACCATGTGACAGACATTGTTATCTGTGAACTAGATACCTTTATTTGTTTCATTTGTATTAACAAGAGAAATGGTCACAGAGTACTAAAGTAGCTTTCCTAAGGCAAAGCTGAGATTTGAACCCAGATTGTTGAGGTTCAAAAGGTTGGATTCTTTGCCTCATTTTACTCTGTCTGGTAACTGCTTAGTTTTACTTGAGCCCTCCTATGATGGAGAGATGACTGCAGAGTTCTCAGTTCTGTGAAGCAGTGCTCAGTCTTGAGAATATAGAACCTGGTCTTATCTCTTTCATTCATTGTTCATGACAAAAAGTTTTAGGGGCCACAGATATCCAATCTAATTCCTCCTTTGGATGGCACCTGTCTGTACTTTTGAAGGTGGTTGTCAATCTGGTTCCATTTTGAATCTTAACTTGTCCTTACTGAACCCCACCCCCTAAACTGTTGCTTACATAGTGTATATTGTGTCTCTTTGACTTTCTGGTTATTGGGAATGTTACATATTCTCTGGGCTTCAGTCTCTTAACTCTAAAATGTGGACCATAATACATCCTACCACTCAGTTTTATTAAGAAAGTTTAATACTGAGTTAATATATGTAAAATTCTTAGTACCTGGAACATATCCAGGGCCCCAAAATGTTTGTTATTAATATTGTTGCTGTTATTATCATTACCCACAGGGCTAGTATGGTGATTAAAATGTGATCACATAGGTAAAGCCTCTAGAACAGAGCAAGAAGCAATTTAATCACTCAATATATGTAAAGTTTCTCACCTTTATGTAAAGATGCTCACCTTTCCCTTAAGCATCTAATGTATGGGTAGGCTTCATGAATTCTTTAATCCCTGTGAGAGTTTGTTTTCTAATTTTTCACATTTGATGAGTTGCTGCTACAATAGACTAGTCAGAAACCCATCTCTGTACTATTGATAGATTTTTTTTTAAGTTTATTGGGGTAACATTGGTAATACAATTATATAATTTTCAGGTGTACATTATAGTTTGACATCTGTGTATTTACCACCCAAAGTCCAGTTTCCTTCAGCTACCATATATTTGATCCCCCTTGACTGACTAATGCCTAAAACTATGGCATATATATGTCTGTATTTGTATATACACATACAAAAAGACTTAATTAGTATGGGGAAAACAACAACAAAAAGCATAGGGCATCAACCTTGTTTGCTCAATAACTCATAAATCATGTGCATGGGAGGAAGGTACGAAGAGCCAAGTGTTGGACAAGTGGTCTGATAATATCAGCTGTGAGAAGGCCTACATCATGGCTACTGTTAAGCATATAATTGCATTATAAATGGTCTTCATGCAAATAGGTAATGGAAACTATGGGTGTTTTTCTATGCTGGGAGAAGGGAGAATTCTATTGTTCATTCTGATAAAACTCATCATTTTTCTTTTACTACTGCTCTTTCTGTACTAAAAAGCATATTTAATTCAATCACTATTTCATGATAATAAATGTATTTCTAAAGAGAAGGAAAAATGTATTTAAAAATATTGAATACACTGAGAGCATTTTACCAATGTTAATTAATATCGAATTTTGGTTCCCAAAGTACATATGATTGTAAACCTTTAAGTCCTTACCATGTCTATTATTTTCATAACTATATAAAAATAATTCAATCCTGGGGTTCAACCTAATCCTTTAAAATACAAGTACTTTTGACTGCTACTATTGGTATTTTCTGACCACAGATATTTTTACCTATGCTCTGAAAAACCCTGCCATATGATTTCCAAAGAATAGATTAAACAGAAATGATAAATACAGTCTGACCCACAAGGACAAACAGTCTCATTTCCTGAAACATATTCGAGGTTGGCACTCAGCTTTATCTTTAATAAAGGACTTTAATAAGTCCTTTAAAGTTATTGTCTTTTCTACACTGGACATATGTGGGATCTAGTTCTTTCGAGTTTATTTCATGGCCTTTTCCCTCCTTATGAAGAATTCATGATTCATTTAGCTGTCTGTACACTGTAGATGCTTGCTACCTTGGCCATCCACACTTATGCTCCCCACCATCCTCAAATGATCTTGGAGCTCTTAGTTGAAAGCAAAGAGTGGTTTGGTGGAGTTGTTTTCTAAGGGTAGCTAGGATTTGTTTTAATTGGGAATGGTAAGACTCACAGACATGGACACGACTGTCAACAAGGGAGAACATTATTCTACTCACAGAGCCCTAGAAACAGGAGGCACGACACATCATGCCGGGCCACATGATGAAGCACCAGGGTCAGTCAGGAGGGAGAGGTAGCAAGAGGAAAACATGGCTTTTATTGTGGTTTCCCATGGGAAGAAACAAGTGAGACAGGGTAGGCAGATTTAGGATTAGGTAGTTTGAATAATTTCAACAGACTCTGAGATATAGGGGCTGCCTCTAGCTGTCTGGTTCCTGGCTCTGGAGGGATTATGGCAGTGGGAAAGTAGCTCAGAGTGTGTGTCATGGCCTTATAAAAGAGGTGGTTAGGGTATGGATTCTGAATTGATTGATTTGCATTGAAAAGGCACGTGTCCCAGGTAAACTGAATTGTTCGTTATTTTTAGAAATTAGCTAACCTTGGGAGGATCAGTCCCTGCAGGGTCAGCAAGGCCCCAAGATATCAAAGCATGAGTATATAGAAAATAAGAGTCATGATGAATGCAGGTTGGGCCCATGGTACAAGTGTTACCTCACCTGTATGACTGATTTGTGAGCTCATCCAAGAAGAAATTTTATCTGTCATTACATGCAGAACTTGGCCTCTGGGAAGTGATTATAAATATTTGGTGTATTCTGGGGCCTAGACTGTGCTACTAGTAAGTTTTACTTGCTCTTGAAATTTATAAAAATATTTGGGAAGAAAACAAAAGGCCAAGATAGAACCCTATTTTATTTATCTAATAATAACAGTAATCTCTCACACTTTTTTGAGTCTACTTCAGATTCACTAACTCCCTACATATGCTTCTAAATAATTGACAAACATGAATTTCAAATGGCATATATAAGACTCAGTATCTCAGTTTACTGATGAGCCCTAACCTTCTCCACTGTCCTCCCTCCCTTCCTAAATCTATAAGCTACTCCCTTTAGCATCTGTGTATCTGTTTGCACTCACTACAATATTGCTTCGGAGATTAAACACATCTGTCAATCAGTCCAACAGCAACCATTTATTGAGCACCTGGGGAGTACATAACCCACAGAGTGTATCAGAGTAAATAACAAAAACCAAGCTAAATTACTATTGTCGAAATGAGTGAAAGCAACAGGCTCCTCTTTAATGAGCGAATTCAAGTTGTTTTCATTTTGAAACAGGATATTTTGAGACTAATAAAATCAAAAGATTTTGTCAAACATTATTCCTTAACTTTTTCAAAATTAGATTATCTTTAAAGGAAATTGTGTGCATTCAATTTAAGTTCATTGCATATTATACCATCAAGTCATGGGTTTATAAAAGCTGTTTCACATTCTGTAAAGCCCTTTAAAATTTTTAGTAACAAGTTTTTTTATATAAAAAAGGAATAATATTTTAATTGAAATTGCTGCCAATATTTGAACCTTAATAATTACTGAATATAGCTCTTTTATGTGTTAAAGTCCAAGTGACCCTTGTCTTATTCAAGAAGGGAACTAAAATTGGGGATTTATTTTGGGAAGGAGTTGCTTCGTTTTTATGATTACAGTCCTTAAACACAGCTAGCTGGCATAAAAGTATATATACTCTACATTAAATCTTCTGATACATTCACTATTGTAATGGGTCCTGGGTCCCACAGTTTTAATCTTCATTGTTTGAGGATGGCCTATGAACCCACATTTTAGCACTAGGAAACGCTGCATGACATTGTTGAAACCTCGAAACTAAATCAGGAGACCAGTGTGTACTGCCCTGCTCTGTCCTAATCCACAGTGTAGTCTGGAGGTGATTATTGAACCTCTTGGTGTCTCTGAATGGACGTGGTCTGGACTCAATTATTTCTAAATCTCCTGCTTGTTTCAAAATAATGATTGTCAGTGGAAACATTAACATAGGTATTAAATGAGCTATTGAGAGTACAAATGGACTGAAGGATTCTACTGAGGTTAAATGTATCCTGATTTGGGTAAGACTAGTTTCTGAACTACATGAAATCATCAATAAACTACAAAAAAAAAAGATACTTCTTACATGTTATATATCGATCTCCTGGAATCAATGGATTCCAGGAATTCTCACCTATGAGTCAATATCAACTTGGAGTAAAATGCCCCATCATAGTATTCCTTAACTCACTACATTATTATTTATGGCTACACAAACACCTTGGAAACATGGTTATTGCATAAACATATACTGAGGAGGGAATGAAGCTAGTTTTACAAATAGTGGATTTAAATCTTAAGCAACTTTAAACAATTGGAAAAATGGTTTGAAAATGAACCTTACATATATGGTAGTACATTGGGAGGCAAATATTCCATTTATTTGAAGGTGACAGAATGAAATTAGTTAATATTACTCTTCTACATTAAACCTTTCAATGAGTCATCAAGGACTTTAAATGCTGCCCGGCTTTCCAATATCTGGCCCTTGCCCCTCACCTAATTTCTCCTTTTGCTTCTTCTGCCCCCACCAATATACTAAATATGCCATCATGGGGGGCCTTCTTTGAATCTTAGATTATGTTATGTCTCCCTGTGACACTCTCCCTTGGTGATATTCTGTGTTTCATAACAGTCATCATGGTTTCAATTAAATGTTTAATGTCCACCTTCTCTCTTAGAATATAAACTCAAGAAGTCATGACTAATATGTGGCTTTTTGAAAGGATATATCCCACTGGTTTAGCACAGCATCTGCTATGTGATATGTGCTCAGTAAATGTGCATAAATAAATAAATTAGTGGCTGTTTTTAAATCTCATCTAGGTATATAGAACATGTAAACAGCACCTAATGATTTGTAAGTTAAAGCTTAAGAAGGGAAAATTTTAAGTCCTTATTCATATTCCTTAGTCCCCTAAAGTGGGGGGATATAAACATAGAGAAAAAAAAGGTTGATGTGAGAGAGTGAGAGAATTGGAGGATGGTGAGGACGGAGGAGGTTTATGTAGAGAACACCCTCAGATCCTCGTGACATTCATAAATGACTAACAGAGAAAATATAATCATACATTATTTTTGAGAGCATATAAGCTAAACTCAGTGAGTTATAGAAACAAATAAATAAAAAACAATTTACTAATGACTGAAGAAAATAGAATATAAATCTGAAAGAAGGAAAGATAATTATCTTATTTTTTGATGTTTTATTTGCTGTTTGTGTATGCTGTCTCTTGGGATACTGATTTTCTTTAGTTAACAAGTTCATAATGTAATATCAGAGTAAAGAGTTTTGTTTTTTAACTTTGTGTGAAAAATGTTTTATCTCTGGAATGTTTCTCCCACCAGAAGTCTAATTGGTCACACTTACTTAATGGCAGCTATTGGCTTCAGGAAATGTCAAGGAGAACAGAAAATGGGGGCTGGTGTTGGGGAGGAGGGAGCAGGACAGTGTGAGAAGGAAGAAAGGAATCTACTCTTCCTGATTTACTCAAACCTGTAGCAGGTGTTCTCAGTACAGGGTGAACTGAAGCGGTAGTCAGAGCCAGTTGTGTATGGCTGTACATTGCACATTAGCCCGATGCTTAATCATTGGGTGACCTATTTGTATCATCTAAACTAAATATTCGTAGTGTATCTGCATGGGCTGAAACACTGCACACACAAAAATTTCGATTCATCACAACTGTCTCTTTTTCTATGTCAGTAATTCCCCAGTACCTCTCCAGAATTAGGTGTATCAGAAACATGTTAGATGGTTATTAAAATATAGAATTTGAGCCTTGTTAACAAACCTTCTGAATCAGAATCACTAGGTATGTGGCCCAGGAATATGTATGTTATTAATCTTCCCAGGTAGTGCTGATAAGGAATAAGGCTAATAATTCTTGTCAACGTAAAGCTAAATGAGCAATATGATTGATTTTCTAATAATTTTCTGATCATTTATTGCTTTCAAGCCACATATAAAAGTCAGAAACCCCATTTTCCAGAAGTTTGTAAACTAAAAAATTGCCATCCTAAAAACACAATGCAGTGAAATGGAAACAGGATCTGGTTTTAGAATACCTTGGTTCAAGTAGGATCTTTACTTTGCTATAACACTGTGATTTTTGCCAGAATAGACTAAATATGAAACTGCTGCTATTTGCATTTTTAGCCCACCAAGAATAAGTTGAATGATTTATAAACTGAACTTTCTTTTCTCTGGGTAACTTTAGTTGACTAGTAATTTAAGACATTTAATGATGCCTCTCATAATGTTCTTCTGAAATAGTTGGGAAAATATGTGTTTGTGATTGAATGGGTGCAATCATAGCCAACTGAGAATTGTGCTAAATGAGTGTTATTTAGAGAAATCCTAAGTGGTTTTTGTGCAGTTATATGCTTGAGCCATGCTAGCTCTTGAGAGCTTACTGTACATGCACATCTCTTCCTAATGCCTCAGTCAGTGATATCTCATTGATAGGTTGGCATTGGCCATGGTGGAACTATTCATACCAAGGAAATTAGTCAATAGGAGAAATCCAGGCTTTATTTTCCAATAGAGAATCAGTTGTTACACATTTACCAGCACACCAATGGGCCCATTTCTTTCCCTCAAGAAATACTGTACGTTTGAGTCAGTGTGCTAGAGTTAGGGGAGAAAAGGATGCCATATGCCCTATGCTGAGGTATAACTTTTCTAGTATAAGAGAAAGACATATGGCCTGCAAAGACCTACCTATTTACTCCCTTGATTTCTTCTTTCCTCTTCTACCCGTTTCTCTACTCATGTGCTATGTTCTTAGCCACACAGGTCTTTTTGCTATTCCTTAAACACCCCAAGCTCATTCTTGCCACAAGCTTTTGCACCTGCCATTCTCTCTACCAGAAATGCCCTTCCTCCAGAACTTTGCATCACTGGCTCTGTTTAGGTTCAAAAATCTCTTCCTCAGAAAAGCCCTCCCTGACTACCTCCAGTCTAAAGTAACCAACTCGCTTTTCCTCTCAGTCACTGTTTTCACAAAACCCAGTTTTTTAAAAATTAAGTAAACTTAATTTTAGAATAGTTTTAGATTTTTTGAAAACTTGCAAAGATAGTTCAGAGTTCCTATTATATCCCACATCTAGTTTTCTCTTTTATTAACATCTTATGTTACTATATCTTTCTTATAACAGAAAAAAAAAACATTATTTTATTACTATTAACTCAATTTCACAGTATATTTGGCTGTCACTACTTTTACCTAATGTCCTTTTCTGTTCCAGGATACCACATTATGTTTAGTCATGTTTCCTTAGCCTCCTCTTGTCTTTGATAGTTGTCGATGACCTTGACAGTTTTGAGAAATACTGGTGAGGTATTTTGTAGGAGGTCTTGAAATTGAGGTTTTTCTGAAGTTCTTTTTTATGATTAGAGTGAGGTTATGGGTTTGGAGGAGGAGACCACAGAAGTGAAGTCTCATTCTGATTAAATTAGATCAGGGGTACATGCTATCGACATGACTTATCACCAATGATACTAACCTGGATCAGCTGCCCGAGACAGTGTTTATCATCTATTGAGTTACTCTTCTCTCCCCCATCCCATTCCATGACAGTTCTCTTCAGAAGAAAGTCATTAAGCACAGTCCACACTCAAGGGCTGGGGAGATAAGCTCCACTTCCATAAGTGGAAAGTATCTATATAAATTATTCTCCTGTACCAGAAATTTTCCCTCTCCCTCATTTATTTATTCAATCATTCATTTATATTAAACTTTTACCAGCACACAATTGGGTCTATGTTTTTTATGAACTCATGGACATTTATTTAATATTTTGTGTTATAATCTGTTACTAATGTTTTCGTTGTTGTTGTTGCTCAAATTGTTCCAGCTTTGGCCAGTGGGAACTCTTTCAGATTGACTCCTATGTCCATTCAATATGCTTTTGTCTTTTTTGTTGTTTGAACACTTCTTTACTTTCTGGTAGTATAAGATACTTCAGGTTCATCTTTTATGTTCTATGGTACCCTAACATTTATCCAAACAGTCCCAGTTCCTTTAATTGGAGAATGATATTAGAAATCATGATCTGGGCACTGACTGTTTTTGTTGCTATAGAGAGATGCTTGCCTATAAACCCTATTAGTGAACAGAGCTAGAAAATATGTGTGCATATTAAACCATATATATATATATATATATATATATATATATATATATATATATACATACACTTAATCTAAAATTTTTTCTGTATATGTCCATCTGCATTAGTTAGCTAAAGATGAGTTTATACTGATGTCTCCAACTCTAATTCAATATCAAAGGGTTTATTCTACCTTCTTATCTATAATCTCCTACTCTAACAGCAAGAAACCTGACTCCTACCATCTGCCATCCATTTACTTTTTTGTTCAATCTCAATATACATATATGACAACTTCAGAATTGTTAATCTGTACTCCCTAAACTTCATTACAGTGTTTTACATTCAGTTCCTCTGGTCTTTAGTCTTATACTTTCCAACCAAAAGACCATGTTTCAAAGTTAAAATCCAGTGTTAAAGCATCATCATCTGGAATAGCCATATTTATTTATATATTGTTTGTTTTCCCAAATGGAATATAAATTTCAGAAGAGCAAACAAACTTGATCTGTCCATCTTGTAAAACATTCTAACCTCAGTCAGCACATCAAGAATAATGCCAAGTATAGTTGATTTTTATTACATGCAGAGATGAAGTCATTCACAATACAGTGTATTTTTATCATTTGGTTCTGTTCACTTGGTCAGGTGTAATTAGGTGAACAATACATTCCTTGGAAACATGGGAAAATAATAAATAAAATGCTAATGAATCAATTTGTACTGAGAAATAAGACTGCCAAAAGACATGAATATGCATACCAAATTATCTGTTTCTTCTTTCTCTTTAGGAAAGTAATATATGAACTATACTTATTGAGCAAAAGCAAATGAAGGTAATACTAATCACCAAGTGACTGGAGCCATAAAGCAGATTCCTGGGATCTTGGTCACTCAATCCTGTGTAAATCTCAGTCAATTCAAATAAGTTATTGAAGGAAGCCTGACCTTTCAAGTAGGTGTGCCCTGACCTCATTCATCTCTCCTAAGAGAGAATGAGAGTATTCCTTTATTTCAGATGAATTCATATTACAGTTTTACAAAATATTGTTAAACCTATACTCTTACAAATTTCTAAATTGAGTTGGTGTCTTACAGTATGAGATTTAATTTACTTTAGTTAAATTAATATGTCCAATTTTAAAGAAAACTCAACGTCTTTTGCTCAGCACAGCTGTATGAAATTTCCAACAGAGAAGAAGCTTCCTACTGTGTTTAAACTTTGAATGTATTCACAGAGGATTAAAAATATCAGCACTTTACAGTCACGTGCTGGTGCAAATTGTCTTTGAAATAATTCATGAAGTAGGAAAAATGGAATTTTAGTAACATAAAATACAAAGCAGTTTGGGTTAAGATTTAGTATTTGTACAACATTAGGGGATATTTAATGTGTAAATATTTTTAATAGTATATTTTGTGTTATGTTAGCATTTTTATTATAGACTCCAGAGCATTTTAAATAGACTTACTAAAATCTTCGGTTCTCTGCTTTGATTAGGGAAATAATTACCTCTTATGCTTGACATTTTCCTCATAGTTCTAGAACAGTTACAATAGAGAATTATAGAGCAAGTGAATCAGATTATAGATTGGAAAAAGAATCATTCATTGAGATTACTATAGGCAAAGTTGTTTTTTTTTTTTAATCTAAAATATATGTATGATACCTATATTGCCACCATCGGTTGTGCTCATTGACATTTTTAAAAAAGAGAGTAACACTCTTGTAATATAAAACTTTTGAAAGTGCTATCTTTTGCAGAGTTATTAGCAAAATGTCCTTTCAGCAACAAAAAATACAGAGGATCCCACCCCACCCCAAAAACTCAGACCTAATAGAACATGTCAAGATATACAATGTCGGAATCCCTAGTGCTCTTCCTGGTCAATCTTTTGCTATCACAACTTGACACCATTATCACAATTTATCAGTCAATTCTCCTGAAATAATAGGTTAGTTTGTTTCTGACTTCCTCTGTAAACTACGACTGACTTAGTTTTCCCTAGGTATACATCTGCCTGAGAGGTAATTGTGACTGGTTACAGAAGTTCTAGGTACTAGTTAATATTCTAAATTGGATTAAGCCACAAGGTGGCAGGCTTGCAAGTCCAGTATTATCTTTAGAAAGTTTGTACTTTCCAAATCTTAGGCTGTGAAGAGTCAACCTAATGGAGCCAGTTTATTCCTTACCACACCCATGTAGGACTGTAGTCTATTATACTTACTTCCAAATGGTGCAAGGAAAGTAGAGCATAGGGGACCTACAGTGGAATATTGGCCATTCTTGGCTAGGAAATGATTGGAAGGAAGAGGAAAATGAGGAAGACAAGGAAAAAAGGAAACAATCACTAATTTCCACCGCTTGTGGCTGCAAGATATAGGAAAGAGGTACTTTCGATAAATAAGGGTAACATTAAAGGCTGAGAAGGAGGCTGTTGCTTTCACTCGTCATTGAGAAAGTTAAGAAAAGGTCACTTCTTCGTCTGCCCCTCTCCCACTAACTTTGAACAAGTCTCTAGGAACTTGGCCTATAATGGAATCTGACAGGGGGGAGCCCTGAAGTTTTCCTTTCCTGAATTGACCCTAATTCCCAATGGCACAGGCACTGGGTTGAGATCTGACTGGACTGATAAGGAGCTCACTATAGCTGTTGAGATGACAGATGTGATGGGATCAGTTGCTATTAGTAAGGTGAAGACCAAGTTGAGGTCCAATTGTTCTGACCAAGTTAAAAGACACAAGATCACTAACTGAACCAGTCAAAGGCTTCAGCCATGACCATCATCAGGATTAACTACACTTTTGCTGACAAGGAACCTTGTCCTGTAGGCCAGAAGAATAGAGGGCATCAGATCTGAGAACCTTGGCACTTTTTCATAACAGGGCGATCCTTAAAACCCCTCTCTCCATATCCCTTGATGCCACCTTAGGGAGGGAAGCAAGTGGAAAGGAAGACTCTCTGAAAGATTAAATATTTTTTTGTAAATCCAATAATCTGCTTCTATGAATGATGTTTGTCAATATTATTTCATCAGAATAAGTTTAAATTATTTAGTGACATTTGAATATGAATATTTAGTGGTATTTTTCTAAATGAAATATTGGTTGTTGAGGATGGTTATCTGGGTGACAATGAAATTCATTTAATTTGAGTCAGTTTACTCTGTAAGAGAGGAGAGAAAGTGATCCCCTCAGCTCCCCTCTTTGACCAGAGATCCCCTCTTTCTTCCCCAACAGGGAAAACACTGCAGCATCTTTGTGTTCCTAACATACTTGATGAGTCAGAATTGATGTGAAAAAGTCTACTCGTCTTGAGATCAAAGAACTTGCTCTTAAGCTCCATCTTTAAAATAAAAATTAGCCTTTAATCAGAGTACAGTCTACTGAGCACAACAAGCTGTTCTTGGAGGTATAAATAGTTAAGTTCTCAGTACAAATTGTCATCATCATAGTGAAGTCTGTCCTCTCTTTATGTCTCCTGTACACAGTCTCTCACATACTAAACCTATTCACCAATGCTGTGAGTTCTTTCAGTCCATCAGCTCCTTTCTGGTTTCACTTGTGCCCTTCCAGTTTGTACTTATGATTAGTTTACTAATGATCGAAGTGCCAATTTTTGTGCATTATGTTGATACCCTCCAGCAAGAACCACTAGGAATACCAGTAGTCATCAAAATTATTAACTTTATCGTTGCAATAAGGGATACAAAACCATGAGGAGGAAACAGTGGAACACTCCAATAAGAAGGAGTTGGAGGATTATTCTAGGATATAGGGGAGGATCCAAGAAAGTGAATGGAGTGCATGTTGTGGAAATCAGAAACAGTTATTTCTGGGTGACAGAAGGAACTGAGTGGGGCTAGAATTGCCCCTGGGGAGTAGGTAGTGTTTACTTAGCAGAAAGAGGAGAATGCATGGTCATTTCTGTGATGGCACAAGGGGTTTCCTTTTGTTTTCCCATTTAAATTTCTGTTGCAGCATGATCATAGAGTGGACTTGGTTTGGTCTTGTTTTATCACTGTCACATAAAATCTTTGTCCAATGTTGCTATTCTATGAAATTATGTTTAGCAACAATCTACTGTGTAGCCTATCTAGTAGTGAAAAGTCAACTACCAGTTGTCAATGCTCAGGCTTCTTATATTTTTTCTCACATAGAAACTTTCTCGCTCTGAACTACTAGATCTGCCCTACCAGTTACCAAGAGTTTGCTGTCAGGAGTTGAGCTGAAGGAAAAATGCAATCATTTGCTTTCAAAATCCATTATAAATTAATGTTTTTTAACACCAAGTGCTTCTTCACATCTCCTCAACAATAAAAAAAAAAAATACATATACTTCTTGTTGAATTTCTGTTATAATGATCACAGATGTCATTTCAAACTTTCTATACTCCTCAAGGGTATAATTTAATCACAGCATCTCTTACTCTTAAATAAATATATCTACAAAGTAGTTGAAAGATTGAATTCAAATGCTTAGAAAATCCACTTTCTAATCACCTTCCCTCCGCTTTACCTCTAAATACCTCTATGGATTTCAGCCTTCTTCTTCATTTCAGAATAGAAGGAGTCCCACTTTCCTGTCAATACCACTAATTTCCTGATTCCTTGAAATCTAACCACCTCTATGTTAGTATCTAATCAATTCTATCCTCTCTACCATCTTCCATCTTTTTATTTGCATATTCTAAATGACAGTTTCCCCTTAGCTACATGTATTCTCATCCTTTGCCAAACTAGGAATAAGCTAACCTATTCCTCTCATTCTTATTGAGCTCTCATTTCTTAACATACTCATTTGCTCTTATTGCCTTCATTTGTTTTCTCTTTTATCTTGAAAATGAAAAAGAATCATAACATTACAGAGAAAAATATAACACTTTTGTTTTTTGCCACCAAGAATTAGCAAATATTTATGTTCTTCATTTAAAAAAAAATTTAAGAAAGAAATTACTACTTGAACTTCCACTTTATTGTCTTATAAACACTAACAGAATTACCTTAAAGATTAATATGTCATATAAAAGCAACCAAGTCCTTTCCTGTAATTCCTTATTCTCTTTTAAAATTACTTTGATCTCCAAAGCACTATTGTCTGAAATCCTGATATTTTGACTTTTGTTTTCTCCTTCCCAAGATCAGTCATTAAATCCTAATGAATTTGTCCTCCTCATGATCTTTCACAGTGGTGCTATCATTTTTTTTTGTTATTTTCACCATCAAAGCTCAAACTTTATCATTTCACGAAGAAGCAATTTCAATATTTTTCTTATTAGTCTCCAGTCTCCTATTTCCAGTTCATTTTTTGTGCTTCCAGATTTATCTTCCTGAAATATTTCAATGAGAGTGTCCATTTTTTAAAAAAGTCAAATATATGTAAAATGTGCCCATATTTTTTCACCTGACCATTAAAATTCTCTAAAAGAGAATTTCATGCTACTGTGGTACAAGAACCTTATCATTCGGCTAAACTCAAAATTCACCATTCTCTGATAATGTATCGTTCTTACTACATTCATTTCTGTTCCCATGTTGTTTATCTTGTATAGAGTTCAGTCTTCATCATTCCTGTGTTAAAATCTATCCATCCTTATTTATCTGAAGAAAACCAAAACAATAATTCGTAAAGATCTATGCACCTCTATGTTCATGACAGCACTATTTACAATAGTCAAGATATGGAAGCAACCTAAATCACCATAAAAAGATGATTGGATAAATAATTATGGTTCATATAAACAATGAAATATTACTCAGCCATAAAAAATGAAATCCTACCATTTGCAATGACATGGATGACCTAGAGGTTATTTTGCTGAGCTAAATAAGTCAGAGAAAGATAAATACCACATGATTTCACTTATATGTGGAATCTAAAGAACAAAAAGAACTAACTAATCAAAAACAAATACAGACGACAATCTGGTGGTAGCTGGAGGAGGGGGCTGGGAGAAAGGGGTGAAGGATTAAAGGAGTACAAATTAGTAGTTGATAGATGGTCATGGTAATGGGGAGCACGGCATAGGGAATGCACTCAGCAGTAATATAATGGCTACGTGTAGAGCCAGAAGGAAGATAGAGTATTCAAAGGCATCGTTTCATAAAATATATAAATATCTAACCAATGTACTGTGTATTTTAAACTAGTAATAAAATAAAATAAAATGCTAAAAAAAAAAATCTACCTGTCCTTAAGGCCTCCTTCAACCTTCCTGATTTTCCTGTTCACTCCAGATCTTGTTAATATATGACCTAGTTTGTGCCATTTTTATGGGTTCTGTCATATAGAGACAATATTTTTTATTTATGTTTGATCTGAATATTGGAGGAATCTGATTTAGTAGTAAAAATTACCTTAAAGTTTCTATTCTCTATTCTCCTAAGTTTCCCAGATAACACTCATTATTCCATGGCTTAAAATGTTTTTCATTTTCTCATCTAAACTTGCTATTGATATCACACTTACACAAGTTACTCAATATTTTGTATATTTGGTTATATAATTATATAAAAAAATGAATTGTACATTGTTTTCTCCTTACTAGATTAAAGGAAATTATTGTTTCAATCATTTAGAATTATTTCTTAAAACATTTTTGATGTTGGGAGATAATAGAAGAAAATCAGGAGATCTTCAGTTGTAGAGTGGATCTCATTTCTTTCAATGTTTGGATGGTGCTAAAGACTGAGAAATTCAAAATGTCTTTTTGATGGTCAGTGATCATAACTTAACAGCCAACCTTGAAACTTAGGTGAACCCTCTCTATAACATAGCCCAGAGCTTATGTAGCTATGATAAAAATAAAATCAGTGGATATTTAAATAACTAAGCTATATATTCATTAATAAAGATTAGTAAATTCTTTTCTAAGAAAGGTGCTGCTTAACTACACATCTAAGTGGTGATCTTTGATATTGTTGAAATTTTATTGTGTTTCACAGTATAGCTTCAAGAATATGGGTTCCTGTGCAGGATTAGATCCTCAACACGAAGAATTATTGCTATTTCTGCTGGCTGTATCCCAGCTCCTTTAGTAATTTTTCTCCACAGAACCATAATGAATAATAAAGTGTGTTCTCTGTGCTATTCAGCTCCTACATATCTCCACCCACCTATCTTCTGTTCCAAAACCAAAAATGTAAACCTACACATACTTTAAAATATGGTGGATTTTATTTAGAATTCTATACCAGAATATTAACATTTTTATATTTCTCATAAGTATGCTTCAATGCCAAAATTGGCCTTTCTCCTAAAACTAGTCAGAAAATCATTTTCCCTTTGTAAATTAATTTGGTATCGCTATAAATATTGTTTATCACTTGAGATAAAATTATTCAAACATTGTGGGTTTGTATTGTTGAAGTTATTCTTATTTTGAATACCTTCATATTCAAGAAGAAAACAGTGTGCTCTCTGAAGTGAAACTATATAAATAAGACACTATTTACCATGAGTCAGGGAGCTTGAGTCACCTGTGCATGCAGAAATTAGATAATTCTCAGTAGTTCAAAGACTTGAGTCACCTGTCAAATACAACATTGAAGGAGAACCATTAGGAGCACTTGGTCTTCACAAAATTGAGTGAAGTGTTAGGAAAGAAATAACGCTATTTCTATAAATAGCATTTAGGGCCAATAGAGAACCTGCAGGGCCAGAAGCTATGAAAAACATCCTGGTGTAACCCCTGTAGAGACAGAAAGCTTCCAGTTCATAGGATAATATTAGAACACATTTCAAAAGAAATATGGATTCCTACATCAACATTGCTCATTTATCATCTGAAGTATGCCCCTCTGCCCAGTTGTTTATCTTCTGTTGCCTTACCAACAATAATTTTAACTCTGTTGTATTAAGTTGAGTGATGAGAGGATGAAACTGATTGCAAACATTTATAATACATTGTCAAGCTTATATTAAGCAAATGTCTGACTCCCAAGGACAAATTAGGACCAAATCAACCCAATTAGTCAGATTTTCCTTGATATTCATAGTTGTTTGGCAGAGAACTGATTGAGATGTATGTTTGCTGGAACGAACTCATCTTCAGAGTGTGGATGGTGGAGGCTTTTTCTCCTTAGAATCCATCACTACTGAATTTGTTGGCCAGTATGTGCACCAGGATAAACATGGTTTCTTGTGAATGCCTTTATTTTAAAATATCATACTTTGCCAATTCAGTTCAGTTACTAGTCTTGGAGATTGGCAGAAAACCACTTTCCTTTGCACAGTTTCATTTATAATCTCTCTAACTAAACATCAAAAGGCAGTGTTACTCTAATATGATTTTGTGAACCCAAGATTATATTGGTAATTTTCCAATTTAACTTTACAGATGTTCTCAGTCCTTAAGCTAGCTACAGAATACTAACACTGTAGAACCAAACTTCAGTTTTTTAAGGCAATTTTATTATCTCTGCATTAGAGACATTAATTAAAGAATTAACACCTCCATGGGCACTAGAGATCTGACAGTCTCCTTCAAAATTATAAATAGCCCAAGACATACATTCCCCTGGGTGAATAAATATCCAATTGAAACAACACTAAACAGCCACTGATATCACACCCTAGAATCATTATGTGGATGTACATTGCTAACGTGTTTGTTGTCTTGGTTTCAATGACTTGCTATATACATCTATCCCAAAAGGGGCCCTTCCAGGATTGTCTTAAACATGATTTAAATTCTTGAAAATGTTAAGGAATACAGTCAGTAATACTGTAATAACTATGTATAGTATCAGATGGGTACTAGATTTATTGAAGTGATCACTTTGTAAATTATATAAATGTCTAATCACTATGTTTTATACCTAAAACTAATATAATATTGTATGTCAACTATAACTGAAAAACAAATTATAAAAATAGAATAAGAAAATTTTTTGAAAATGCTGAAAAGTTCAAAATCCATAATCACTTATTCAGTTAATCAGTAAAAGTGGGCATTTTGTGATTAGAATGGGTCATCAGGGGAAGTGTAGAAAGGCAGAGGGGAAAAAAAGCCTGTTAACAGCCAATAAAGAAAAAATGGAAGTTCAAGGTTTTAGTTACTTTAATGGATATGGTCATAATTTATTCTTTTTCTCTCAATCATTTTGTGTTCCATTATGTAAAAGAAAGTTAAAACCGTCATATAAAAGAATGCCAATCCTATCCTGTCCATCCAGGGTCAGACACACAGGTTCTCAATCTCTTACATGAAATGCTCTAAAGATTTCTTTAGCTTTAAAAATATCAAGAAACTGGTGGAGAAAATGAAAATGATTTAGACTAAATGAATTTTTTATTGCCCCTGTGGGAGGGAGACACAAATGACTCAACTATTTTGATAAGATTTAAGATTCATTTAAAGAATCTTCATGATTCATCTACATTTCTTTTTTCTATCACAAAACCATTTATAATACTGTTCTCAAAAGAAGAGACAGAAATGAGAATAAGGAGGATATCAGCACATAAATATAATGACTGGGAAAATTATTTAAAAAGGATAACCAAGGCATAGATTTCAGACAGTATGTTAGTCTTGGGTCATTACATATATATTTTGTAAAGATTTTCATTTAATGGCAACCACGTATGTTGCTTAGCTGGAGTCAAATTCATTTCTCAACTTTCAAGACAGTAAATTGCCTCTGAAATAATCCACAGCCTCTTGTAACTGGAACCATTGTGAAATAGCTCTTTGTGTAGCAAGAGAAGCAAAAACACTTTTTTTTTTTCTCTAGTTCAGTGAGTAGACTAAAAATATACTGTTTTGTTTTTTCATTTATTTAGTTTGGTTATGTAACTGGACCAGGAACACTGATTCCTTAGCTGCCAATGATTGTGGTACCTGTAGAGTGTCTCACTTTAACAGCTGGTGTATGTAGGTGAGATGCTCTGTCACTGTTTCTTGGAGATCTTGACAGAACATGGTCAGTTCTTCCTAAACACAAAAGTCCAGAGGTGGAACTCCTGCTTATTGGCACTTCTTCTTTACCCAGTATCATCTTTGCTGTTTCAAAAGACACTACTGAAAATGACTGACCACCACAGCTTACTCAAAATTTCTGTATTAACTGCATGAACAAAAAAATGGTGAGTATTCTTTAACAGGGAAAACACTGGAGATTAGTTCTAGCAAACTTACAAGATAATTAAATATATTTGTTTGTGTAGGCAGGACTTTTTCACAATTCTACTTTTTCAACTTCTACAGTACTTTTACTATTAGTTTGGACACTTCTCAAGATAAAATTTCCCAAATGTGGCACAGCGGCAGTTGGTGCGTAATGTAAATAAGCAGAAAAGAACAGAATCAGTATGTTGTGTCAGGCTGAACCTGTATCTTCCCAATTGTCACACAATCTCCCACCTCCTCAAGTTCTTTTAATATCTATGAAAACAAAAATTGCTAAGGAGCATAGCAAAGCTGGCATTTGGCAATGTGTTCACCCAAATGAAACACAGACCAGATTATATTGGTCTTGTCTTTGTTCTTCCTCTATTATTCTCTCTTGCTCTTCAGATCCATTCTTCTCTTCTGTCTCACATTTCCAATGAGACTCCTTTTGAAATTCTCCTATCCCTTCTTCACCACCACTTTTCAATTTTAAACAGAACTCATATTATGTCCAACACTTGATCCAGATTCTTGCTCCCTGTCTGGGATGAGTGATTGCACTCTGGATGTCATTCTGTTTTTAATTTTCCAGCTCGGAGAATTCAGGAGTCTAATCTAAGCCCTGAGATAAGGAGGCTGACTGGAATCTTGCCATCCCAAGTGTGGTCTGTGGACCAGCAGCATTGGCTTCTCCTGAGAGCTTGTTAGGAATGCAGAATCTCAGCTCTCACTCCAGACATACTGAATCAGAATCTGCTTACCCGTATTTAAACAAGATTCCCAAGGTGGTTCTGTCTGTACATTAACTATGAGAATCACTGAGATAGATCATTGGTCCCTAAACTGATTTTTAACAGCATATCCTTCTCAGTAAAATAAGCATTGGGTACATTTACTCTCAAATATAACTGTAGCTAAATGCCACAATGGGAGTTTTGACTGAGGCACCAGGACACAATAGATATGATATTCCAAAGTGTGGTTGTCATCCCAAATTCAAATTTTCAAATAAAATTAAAAGTTTCTCAGTTTTCAAATCTTAAAATCCTCTAAGAGTATTAAAGAATTGAGTAGATTTTGAAGAGTGAATTTGTGAGATTTCTTTGGAGAAAGCTATCACCATGCTGTGATCTCACCTATTGCCTCCTACCAATCCCAAGGTGGGTATAACTAGATTCTACCTCAAGCTGAAAAAAAGAAGGATTTTAAGGGATTCCAGATCCTTATATATGTTCCTTGAGGTTGCCAAGTGACAATGGACTACTAAGAAACCATGAAGGCAGGTAAGTCAGGAAATCAATCTCTTTGGTGGCAAAACAAAGGAAAAGTAAATATACTGGAATAAATGTGCACTCCCCAGAGTTTGACAAGGGGAAGAATGTGTGAGTGCTTTTTCTGGTCTACAAGCAAGAGAGAGCTGGAGTTATCTTGGCTCTTACCCAAGAAACCCAACTGGGAGAGTAAGGGGACTGCTAAATGTGGATTCCAAGAGTCTACTAGAAACATCTGTTGATTATTCAAAGCTAAGTCTATCAAACTCATTGCAGTGAGGGAGAACTCCTGTGGATCAAGCAAAGTTTTTAGACTCACTGTAGAACTTGACATTCTTAGTAGTGTCTCGAAGAGAATTCAGGAGAGAATATTTATAGGAGTTTACAGTCTGGGTTTGGTGATTTTAAGACTGTCATTGCAAACTGGGGAGGTGTTATAGACGAAGCATAGTTTATGCAAAAAAAAACTTTGGATTATCTTAGTTTATTCATAGTCTTATATTCCAGAGGAAATCATTTCTTGGAGCTAATAAGTTATTTTTGCTTATTTTCAGTATGTGGCCCTTTATGACTAGATTGGGGCTGGGAGTAAGTGAGTATAGGGAGTTACTGATAATAGTACAAGTTTCATTTTGGCGTGACACAAATGTTCTGAAATTAGATTGTGATGATAGCTGAACAACTATATGAATATAGTGAAAAACCACTGAGTTATACACTTTAACGGTGAATTTTATGATATGTAACAGATCAAATATGAGTGGGTCTGTGTCTTTAAACATCTGTGAGGTAGGAACTACTGATTATCAACTGGTTATCTCTGAAAATGCCAGCATATTAACACTTATCCTTTGTTTAAGGAAAGAAAAAAACATAGTAGCTTTAATTTCAACTATATTTTTTTATGCTTTGTCAGGAGTTAAGCAGTGAACCTCTGTGGGGGAACAAAAGATTTTTGTGAAAGGCATTGAAATTCCACTGAAACTCTTCCTTAGAGAGATTTTCAAATAATTTAGAAAATTGAAGTCTAGTCTATTTATTAAAGTAACTAGATCTCAGAGATTTTATATATGACACATATCCTTTTCAGCAACAAAACTACCTAGAAATGGGAAAAAAATTCTCTCCAAATTTTTATATAACATTCTCTGCATAGCATGTGTTATTTTCAACACTATTGCCTTGTTCTTCATAAAACCCACTTAACATTAAGTGACAGTTTACATGTGAGTGTTAATGTGTGTCTTTAAATGCCTGTGAAGTAGCAACTACTGACAGTCAATGTTCATTCCCAAAAAGGTCAGCAAATTAACTTCAATCATTTTATAAAAGAACGAGCTGATATCTAATTTCAACTACTTTCTTTGTGCTTTGTCAGAAGTTAACCAGTGAATCTTGATGGGAAGCACAGATATTATACTCATACTCCATTCTAATAAACGATGTTTTTTGGATACATTCTACCACTTAAGATGGACTCTAGGTTTTCCTCAGGACATGGTGTAATGTTTGAACATCTGGCAGACAAACCAAGTGTGAAAGTCATATCTCAATCATTAGCAGACCTCATTGCATTTCTTTTTTAGATAGAACATTATTACTGGAAGGTCTAATATTTTCCTCCAGCACACCATAGGTTCACCTGGAATACCTCTAAAAAATGTGTTCTGAACTTTGGAGACAAAGGACCTAGAGCAAATCTAGGTAGTCAGCAGAGAAATTAAAGACGCTGACACCATCAGCTGTCAGATCTCTGATGTCAGGCCTCTACCTTTTCCCAGCTTTCACATTCCTAAGAACTGCCTCTATCAGTGTCTATTGTGTACCTCACTAGAGAGTCCTGACTCTGACAGTTAACAGACCTTGTTCCTATACAAGGAATCCTATCAACGTCCAAGGCTGGTTGATGCTTCCACAGTGCAACACTGATTTTCCTCAGCAGAACTTCAACAATTCCTAAATAAACATGATTGCATGAAATGACAACAAAGAGTACAACCAGGAGAACTTCTCAGAAGGTTTCACAATTGTGCATTTTACAAATTGTGAATTAATCCTGCAAGTGATGAAAGTTGGGAATCGACCCCTGTGGAGGTGCCCAATTAATGCCACCAGCATGAGGATGTTTACTAAATGGTTACTGGATTTTGACACTTTAAACACTAATGAGAACCAAAAAGTAGTCAGCGAGCTGTTACTTGACTACTTTTACAGTGCCAATCAGCAATGTTCAATGCATACACAAAGAAAATGAACTCTACTTCCCAGGGCTATATATACATTCATACCAACTTGTATATCTTTACATCACATTACTATTCTATCATCCTGATCATTCAGCTTCTCATAATAGAGTAATTTTCCAGAGGACATTTTTAACTGCTTTCCTCCACTTTTATAAGTGAGGTTTTGCCTCTTCAAGAAATCATATATTTTCTCCTAAATTGATATGTTATAGAGCAGGGTTTCTCAATCTCAGAAATTGATATATAGAGCCAGATAATCCTTTGTTGTGGGGGTCTTTCCTGTGCATTATAATAGGATGCATTCCTGGTTAGCAGTATACCTGGCCTCTGTCTTCTAGATGTCACTTTCACATACCCTCCCCAGTTGTGACAACCCAAATGCCAAATGCCCCCTAGGGAGGAAAATTGCCCCCAGTTGAGAACCACTGATGTAGAACTGTAGTGCTATAAAGCCCACCTATACAGCTAACCACCAAAAGAAAGAAAATTTGAATGCTGCATAAATTAACAATAATAATTATTACTTATTTTTGTTACATAAATATTTTCTTGACAAATTTGAAATACCTTGGTTGTGGATTTGTTTTGGAATTTATTTTCAAAGCTCTTTTCAGTATTTTTTCAATCATTCACTTTGATTGACTGCTTCTCTCCCCTCTTCACTTCCAAGGCCTTTATAAGAGGGCTGATTGGTTGTACTGTGTATTTGGCACAGAGAAATTGCCAAGGGAACAGAGCCTCCTAGAGTAGTGAGTCTCAAACTTTAATGTGCATAAACCTCACCTGGAAAATCTTGTTAAAAGGTGGGTTATATATATTCTGAATGGGGTGAGGTCCAAGATTCTTCATTTCTAAGAACTCCCATCTGATAGTCCTGGGACCACACTGATTGTTGCAGGATCCTAGCATACTAGCAGTAGAATAGGGCATGCATGCAATCAGATATTGCTCCTGCCTTGTTATAATCATCAGTATGCTCCCTTAAAAGTCTCTGTTGCCTTTTGTTGTTGTGTTTGTTTGTTTGTTCTTGTTTTAGTCTTTGACTATCACCTCTGGAACAGATGCTCCATAAGGGAGGAATCTCCAGCACATAATAGGTGCTTAATAATAAATAAATGAGTGATGGCCTTGGAGCCAGATCATTACTGCTCCCTCCTCTACTCCTCCCCTTTGGCAATCATCAGCTTGTTATCTGTATATATGAGTCTATTTCTGTTTTGTTTATTCATTTTTTTGAGATTCTACATATAACTGAAATTATATGGTATTTGTCTTTCTCTGTCTGACTTATTTCACTTAGCATAATACCCTCTAGGTCCATCCATATCATCATGAATGACAAGATTTTCCCCTTTTTATTGTTTAGTAATATTCCATTGTATTTATTTGAAGAAAAAAAACCACTAATCCGAAAAAACACATGCTCTCCTGTGTTCATTGCAGCATTACTTACAATAAGCCAAGTATGGAAGCAACCTAGATGTCCATCATAGATGAATGGATAAAAAGATGTAGTATCTCTATTGCTTTTGAAAGAGCAATTCCTGACTTGCTTCTATTCTGTCCAGCAAAGAAAATGCACTGGTACAGAGAGGGCCAAAAGGACCAGTGATTCTCACCCTCAGCTGCACATTAGAGTCATCTGGGGACTTCTCAAATTCCTAGCGTCCCAACCACTTTCCAGACCAATTAGAACCTCAGAGGCTGGGACCTGGACATTTGTTTATTTTAAAGTTCTGCAGGCAATTCTAATAAGTAGTAGAGTTTGAGAATTATTGCTTAGTTCCTCGCTATACAAATTATGGTCCGTGGACCAGCTGCAGAAGCATCACCTGTTTATCAGTGAACAATATCAGACCTCAGTCTAGACCCACTGAATGAAAATCTGCATTTTAGTGAGATATCTAGTGTTTCTTATATACCCTAAAGTACAAAAACAGCACTGTGTTATATGCTTACAATGAGTTTTTCAGCCTCTAGGCCAGATGACTTTTACCTTAGTATGTTCTTGCAGAAGCAATGATAGAACTATCTTAGTCATGTTTAAGATGTCTTAGGAATGAGAGAGATGTCAGGACCCCAGATCCTGAAGGGAACTGTGGTACAATTTGATCTCTAAATATAAGTGACTTTGTTTTCTATGTGCACATTGTCTCCAAAGTGGATTGATTATCCTACTCCTGATTTGTGAACACAAGAACAAGTAAAAGCTTCAGGGGTCACCAGGAGCCTCTAGGCTTTATTAAGAACAAGTCATACCCCCAAACTGACCTCATTTTTTTTGTTCACTGGAGTCTAAAAAGAGTAGGTTAGGAAAATGCTGCCACAGATTTCTAGGATTTTAAGTGAAACTATGTCTTTTTCAAAGCCAATCAAGAAAATTTAGCATGGTAGAAAATATATTGTCTATTGAATAATTATTTCTAAGGAGTTCTAACAGGTAAATAGACAACCATTGTGCATGTGTGTGTGTGTGTGTGTGTGTGTGTGTGTGTGTGACAGAGAGAGAAAGACAGAGAATTGGTTAAAGACAAAGGACATGCATGAGTTTCTTATGCACAGACTACTGAAGTTTAGGGCATAACTAATAGTTTGAATGATAACACTTAGCATTTGCATTCAAAACATCCATTGTATGATAAGGAAAAATTAACTTAAAATTCATGTGCAAAAATCCAACCAAACCAACCAATAAAACAAACAACCCCCCCTGAGTTTTAGTTGCCTAAGAGCTCAGTATAAATCAAGGATAACCTGGCAACTGAAAAACTCTTAGGCTGCTATAATAGTAATAAAAAATATAAATTAGACTTTGTTGAATTGATTCTGGCATTAGAATTAAGATAGTGATTCGGTTGGGAACCATTCAAGAGAGTTTTATTTCTGTTACCAGAAGTGTGTTTCTTTTGTTCTCACAATGTACAGTAGTTCATAGTCATGTGTTTCTGCCATTGTTGAGTTGAAAGACATCCGTACGTATAATTTGAGTTCTCCAAAAATATTATTAAAATATTGTGCATATATTTTTTAGAAAACATACAATACAGATCCTAAGCTGTGACCCAAAGTATATATTATCTTATTTTGAACTTGATATTTTATTCATGCTGATATATATACATATATATATATGTATATATATATATATATGTTTAAAATATTCATCTCCGTAGTTTTTGATGATTTAAATAAAATCTCATTAGAAAAAAATTCATTTACAGATGAAAATAAATCATTAAACTAAGGAAATTGATTGTACTTTAGAAGTAATATGAAGTTGGAGGAAATGGTTTGGTAGGTGATAACACCATAAAAACCTGAACATCCTGTTATGGGAATGATCAAACAGAATGATCAAATAGTTGCAACTCTTTATGTAAATGTATGAGGAGTTGTTTTACATCTATTTTTGATTGTAGATAAAAGTTTTTATTATTTTATTGAGCTGGTTTCCTAATTTCCTATGCACAGGGTGATAATCACCAATACTAGTAAATGTAATATACAGAAATGGAAACAACAGAAATCAGATATAAAAAGTACACAGGATAGGAAAATTCAAGGGTGAGAATTCTGAACTAGTGATATTATTATTAAAAATAACAGCTTTATTTGTTTTGAGTAACTATTATTTCTAGACATAAAGCCAAGTGTGACTTTCCTTTTGTATTTTAATGAGGATGATCTTAAATTTTGCCTATACTATTCCCCAAAAGTAAATATTCTGCATCTATAAGAGTATAAATTATCTTGGATAATTTTTCAGACAAAAAAGAAGGCCATAGACCTTCTTTTAAAAACTCTATAATCCAGATAGATCTCTCTAATGTAGATAAAATCAGTAAAGAATGACCAACCACCAAGTGAAATGTCGAAAAGTTAAATCTGCAAGTCATTAAGTAAATGATTATAAAAATATTATAAAATGTACAAATGATTGAAATTGAAATGAACTATAAATAAGAATTATCTTCCTAAATCACAGGGCTTGTGAAAATTATCTACATATACTCAATAAAGAACAGAAAGAGATGTTTCCATCCATGTCACTTTGGTGAGTTCACTGATATGCCACATGAGGTTAAAAATGGGAAAGTGACCCGTTAGCATGTAAGACACCTCGTGAGGTACAAGGCTCACTGAGCTAAAAGTCAAGATCCTTAATCCTTACTGGATATTTGACTTTGGGGAAGTGATTTCCTCTCTGTGAGCCTTAGTTTTCTTATTCATAAAATAAAGGAGTCCAAATAAATGTTTGAGGTCTCTTTTAACTCCAAAATACTCTAATGACTAGATAACTATAATAAAAATGTATTTTTATTCTATGTTTTGTGTTCAGATGTTACAAATTTGTTTTGAAATATTAATTTCTCTAATACATTATTTTGTCCTACCCCCAAATGAGGGAAATTTAATTACTAGATGGAGTGGATTAAATGTTTTTAGACTTGCTTTTCATGCAATCTTGAAACTGGCAGTAATGTGAACTCCTGAAACAAATATAGGAAGGGTCTACCCCTTTCTCCCCATTCTCTCTCTCATTCTCTCTCTCATTCCCCCCCCCTCTCTCACACACACACACACACACACACACACACACACACACACACACACCTACTTTTACTTTCTTGGCCAGCTCATCAATGATCATTTGCAGCAACCAGAAGCCAATCTCAGCATATATGCCATTTGTGACCCCTTATGTTTTCTATTTGTATACCATTATACTGCCCAGGAGTCAAAACAGTGAAAAAAGTTAGCAAGAATGTACTGAATGCCTGCTGGGAGCCCAACCTGTGCCAGAAGTTATGAGAGACAAATATGTCACTAGTACTGATGCAGGACAGGGCGAATCCCCTTGGGTAGGGAGTCGAGCCTTATGCCCGCAGAGAGAGGGACCTTGATTCCATGCAGGAATGAATTCAAGGGCAAGCTAGTTAGAGACAAAAGGAAAGTTTATTAGAGAACGAATAATGCTCCACATACAGATGTGGTCTCCTCTCAAAGTCAGAGAATGAGACACCTAGTGTTTGAGGAATTGGGTTTATATTTGTTTTTCTTTTCAAGTTGTGGGTCTGCAGCATTAAAGGCATAGGGAAGTAATTGTCAGTCATCTCAACAGGAACTTTCCTGTAGGTTCCCATGGTCTGGACTTATGCAGTTCGGCCAGGTTCCCATGTCTAGAAGCATGTAGCAGGTTCTGAATGCAATATTTAGTCAATTTGTGTAGTTCTCATGCCTCTTTACAATATTAGTACTTCCTCTTCAGGAGCCTAAATATAACCTAGGAGTTATATAAATCAGAGTGCAAGGCTTTTTCTTTTTGTTTGTCACCTCACTGCAACTCTCTCTAAGCATCCGATGAACACAAGGGTGTTGATGTCTCTGAAGACTGTGGCAGACCCTATAAATGGAGAGAAAGTGTTTTTATTTCCATATGCCTTGTTCAGAGGCATCCAGTTATTGTAAGTACCTTGCAGCCACATTGTATTGAATTATTGGCTTGAGATAGGGGTGCAAATCAAGATCTTATCATCTGGAGATAAAAACTGAGCAGCCCTAGCTTTTACTAGAAGAAACAATAGGCCAGAACTCAGCATTCTAAATCCAAGGTCTGTCACTCATTAGCACATGTACATACTTAAAGTCACTGTTTAGTGTTGCACTTTTACTGATAGAATAACACTTCTGCCTGAACTGGCAAGAATGTAGGTAGAAACACCTATTATAATTCATTGACTAGCTTACCAGAAGTAGAGAGTTAACACATAGCTTATCAGAGGTGGAGGGTTAACACATTGATTCTGTATATTGGGAGCAAACTGAAAGACATGTTTTTCCAATTTCCCTGGTAGAGGATTTTTAAATTACGCTATTGAGAAAATTAGTGGAACACTTACATAACATTTTATGTTCATTTAATGTTAAATAAAATAAATTTCTTCCATCAGCATAGTAGAAAATGACAATTTTGATTAATGAATTGTGGGTCCAGTTTAGAAATATTAATTTTATTCACCTTCTAGCCACCGATTTAAATGTTTATCAATTAGCATTACATGCCTTTGATTTTAGTCAGTGAGATTTACCCTACATATTCAAATTCAAAAGAACTAATAACTAATTATTTGAGAATTGTTTTGGTAACATTTTAGGAGAAGTATTGGTTATTTTAGATTGCATATATGGGTTATAATTTTGGTTTTTCAGTTTATAATTGCGTGTGGAGATGTACATAAAATACCTGATAATAAAATAAAACTTGTTAATGTAGTGTCATCAGCAATTTTTTGTGAAAGTAGCATTAGAGATCAACAAAACTAGATAGAGATGTAAGTAAGGTATTTTGCACTGTCACTTAATCCACTGAAACTGGGTTTTTTCCCCTATAACCTTGAATAAATCTAAAAATGTAAGCATTCATCTAATGATATCTTCACTGCAATCTCATTAAAGATTGTATTATATCAACGATTGCATTGTATTGTATTGTACTGTACTGTATTATATCAACAAAGCTTGAATGTATGACAGTCAAGATCATGAGCACCATTTTTTGTTAATTTTCCAGGATTTTCTTAATTGTATTCTCTAATACAAATGTTCATGCACCATTAAAGAAAACCACTATCCTACATACTTCTATTGGGTATTATCTATCATAAAGGGATCATTTAAAAGACATTCAACCCCAAATATTTAACAACCTAACTAGCTCTATTTTTATTTTCTTAATAAGTTCCTTTTTTCAAAAGAACTTTCTTTTATGTTCTTTAGATTACAAGTCCATAGCTAGCAAACAATCCAAGCCTCCAGAAACAATGATGTGGAAAAATAAATTTATAGCAAATCATTCAAAACCTGAAGCATTAGACTGATATACAGGGAGATGATAACACTTGACCTCCTCCCAATTTCCTTTTCATCATGACAAGTGATTGGTAATTCTCTGGTAAAATGTGCTAAGCCATGTTGTCATATATTATCATTGATTTTCGATCTGGTTTGTTGTGTAACAATGTTTCTTTCAAACTAAAAGATGACCCTCTTGGCTGCTGCTCTGGAATTAATGCCTCTCATCATGGAAATATGGAGTCTGGCTTACTCTTTATACATTTATCCAAACTCTGATATTTCTCAGACTTGTGTAGGGTAAGATTCAAAATTTGGTTCATAGACTCTGAGCTGGAAAGACCAAGAGATCATTTGGTTCAATATTTTATCCCAAGCAGAAATCTATTATACAATAAGATCAGGAAGAAGATATAAGAGGAGATGTATATCGCTGTTGTTGCTGCTGCTGCATGAACTAGGTGCCTATAAGATGTATTATACTGAGTATTAGGTGCATGGGACACACCCAGTTTCAAATGCCAGCTTAACAATTTACTACATGATTTTTTGTTTGTTTCTTCATTTTTCTAAGTTTCAGTTTACTCACAGTCTAAAATGAAGTAATTCCTGCCTCTCAAGATTGTGAAGAAATATGTGAAATAATGAGTGTATAGCACTTAGCACAGAGCTATGATTATTGTTCAATAAATATTCATGATGATGAGTATGATGATGGTAGTGTTGAAGAATGGTGTTTGTGTATTGAAGGAGCTCTGGAAACTTTCTTCATCCCTGATATACTATGTCAGGTTGCTGTTATCAGATAAGAAAAGGGTGATGCCAAGTACAAGCTGCCTCTATCCAATACAAATTGTTGGGTTTCAGATAGTTTTTGCTGTGGTTACTAGAGAAGTTTCTGGTGGACACTGTACTCTGGTTCAAATTGAGACCCATCGAGTCCATGTTCTGAGGAATTTGTCCTGGTGACCTGTGGGGCAAGGAGCATGTTTGTCTCTGTGATCAGACTGATCAAAATTGATGTGCTGGAATCACAGTCACAGATAGAGGCAAAGGTGAAAGCATTCAAGAAGTTCTCTGCCATTAGATCATTGGAGACAGTGGGACATTTCTGCTCAGCAGTGTGATGAAGAAGAAGGGGACCTAGATGATTCTTCAAAAGACTGGGCTGGAATCAAACCATCACAATGTACACTTTAAATACCTTGCAATTTGTCAATTATACCTCTGTAAAGCTGAATATATAGTTAGAAATGCTGAAGGAAAAAAAGGACTGGTCTGGAGCTACAGTTTCACGATAAACCAGCTGTGACAACTTGATCAATATTCTTAACAACCCTGAGCCTTAGTGTCTTCATCTGCCAGGATATATTCCCAATGTCTCTATCTCTTTAGATAAGATGAAAAATAAGATTTGTTTATAGTCCACAAAACTATAAACAACGTAGGGCTAACATTCATGCTAGTGTTACTATAATGAGAGAGGTAAACCAAGAAACGATACATAAAAGAAGAAAAGAGTGGAAGGATGTGAGGGGAAATCAGAATAAATGGGTGATACAGGAAAGTCCTCAGAGAAAAAGGAAAAAAAAAAGAAAAAACAACCTCAAAACCCTATTTCATGGGGGTTGCACGGTATTTAATGTAAAATGATTCTCTACTCTCTGATTCTCCTGAGTGGGCTCAGTTAGCTTATACCTACAAACTTGGAACATCACCCAGGTTCTGAAGATAGACTTGCTCAAATTGTTGGTAATGAAGATGCAACAGGAAGTGGCTAAGCGGCCCCACATGAAGTTATATAATCATAGCTCCATTAAATAACTGGTGTCCAGTATAAATCCAAAGCAAGATGAATGCCATGAGAACTGATTAGTACATAATCAGCCACTAGATGGAACCAGAGGGAAAGTTAGGAGCAACAACACTCCCTTAAAGGCCTTCTATAGCTACTTGCCAGGATATCTGACCCAGGTTAACTCTGATTCATTAACTAATACTCTGGATCTGGAGAGTCAACTAGCTGGAACTCTACTCAATTATTTTTAGTCCACATTTCTCCATTTTTTCCATAATGACTCTGAGAGTCACATTTTATGAATCTTGTTGAAATCGAGAAATACTGCCAACGACATTCACTTATAATACTAATATGCTAATAATACTTTCTAAGAAGGACATGAAATTATTTTGGTCTTACTTGTTTTCAGTGAACCCACAATGTCTCCTTGTGGTCACTACATTCATTCCATATAAGATTTGAACAATTTCAAAATCTCTTAAATTGTTTTTAGAGATTTTCCCATTTATTATAAACTATAATAATGGTTTTTTAAAATTAAAATTCTAGAGATTATAATTTTTATTATGATTATTTTAAAGCAATTTTTGAATTTTTTTTCTGTAATATTAATTAAGTAGGGCAGGAAATGTACAAAGACTTGCCATAATAAATATATTAAACCATACCCTATCTTTTCTACTCTCATATAGTACAATTAAAATATTCTATTATTGAATTTAGGCCTAGGATATTGAAGTATTTTGCTGGCTCTAATTGTAAATGAGCATAGCATTGTGAAAATTCACAATGAACTTTGTGAATAGTCATTACAATTGTACCGCATGTAGACTCGGCCACAAGTTTTTTTGAGTCTGTACTAGTAAAGAGGGTACTCTGGCACTGTAATAGTAGGTAGAGGTGAATGAGCAGAAAATGCGTGGTGTGCTCATAGAAACTAACGCCCAAAGGATCATAGCATGCCCCAGTAGTGTTTAGCTTGATACAATTTATAGATTAACAAGAGGCTATGGGAAGAGGCCACATTTGTGGTCAGATAGGTGCATGTGGTTCAATGAAGTCTTTTTGTTGGAACTAAGAGCAGCAGCTGAGAACATAAAGATGGAATTCCAGATTTGGGGGTGGAAGATGGCAGGAGTTTGAGAGTTTCACAGGAATCAAGGCCCAAGTAAGGATTTCTTACGCTGCAGAAATGGGAATGTTCTCTGTATACTAAGGCAGAAGACCTTTTAGGAGAATGGGCATAAACATAAGGGATTAGGTGATAGGTCACACTGTGATTAGCATAAAAGTGCCAAAGCATGCTAATATTCAGTGTTTACACTATCAGATGACTCCTTTCCTTCTTCCACACCCCCATTTTTGAATACTTCCATTCCAGATCTCTGAACCCATCCTCTTGAACATAGTAGCCTTTTGTTACATATTGTACACGTGTGTTGATGGGCCTAGTCCCACATGCAACTATCCAAAAATATACATAGTTCTCCCCAGATGACTGTAGATGAACTGGCCAGCCATATATAGGCCATTATACAAACTATATGCACATACATATATATACCTACAGTCATGTCACACTGACACATGCATGCAAACACATACACATTTATAGTCACCACACCCATCTACAATATATGTTGATTATTTGGGCTTTGGCAGAAAAACTTGGTGCTGGTGTGCATGGGGTTCCTATTTCTGTCAGCAGTGCTTAGCTTTGGCTCATCCATGAGCAGCATGTCTCCCAAAGGAAAATAATTGGCTCTACCTATAGTTGGGTAAGCCCTTGTGAAACATGATGATTTGAGGTAAATGTTGTCATTCTTTTTATGTGAATAATCCCTATGTCCTTGAAAAAAATCTTTGATTTATATTCTCTTATTATCCATTCTGTTTTCTGGAAACACGCTAGTTCAATTATTACATAATAAATTCATGCAACATGAAAAACACATTTTCATCCTAGAAATAGATTTATTTTGTGATATTTTTAGGAAAAGATCTCATTCCATTGGAAATAGTAATGACATCAATGAAAATATGGTGTTTGGGGAGTTCCATTTTCAGTTTTGGCAGAGTAACTTACATCAGAACAAACCTTTTTCTGAGAACAGCTATAAAAGCTGGATAAAGTACAAAGAAGAGCTGCTTAAAAGCATCAGAAGGCAATAAGAGAAGTCTGTACTTGTGAGGCCATTGTTCTGAGAGTAACAAAATTCACTGAGATGGACTTGACCTTTTCAGTTTCTCCTCCCTTAGATCAGATTTTTATAAATACATAAACAAATCTTGCTCGGATTCTGATTGGGATTAAATGACGCCATTAATAAACTTGATCTAATTGACATATATAGAATGCTGGACCCCAAACTACAAAATAGACTCTTCTCAGGTACTTGGAAAGTTACCAATATTAACCATATTTTGGACCATGAAACAAGTTTCAATGGATTTGAAAGGAAATTATATTCTCTGCAGAAAGTGGAATTAAACTAGAAATCAGTAACAAAAAGATAAACAAAAACAACTTCTTTAATATTTGTTATTAATCTATATAGTTATAAATAAACCATTGATCAAGCAAGTATTCACAATGAAAATTAGAAAATGCTTCAAAATGAATGATAGCACATTTGTAATATCAAATCATGCAGGATGAAACTAAGGCCACACATAGATAGAAATGTACAGGCTCACATGCATATATTTAAAAAGGCTGAAAATCAACACTCTATATTCCTATCTCAAGCAGTTATAAGAAAAGCAAATTAAATCCAAAAAAAGTAGAGAAAAAAATAAAAATGCCGAGATCCAATAAATAGAAAGTAAACATAAAATAAATCAATAAAACTAAAAGTTGATTCTATAAAAATAGAACAAAATTGATGAACCTCTGGATTAAGAAAAAAAGAGAAGGCAAAAATATATCAGAAATCAAAAAAGGAATTTCTTTAATTCCACAAAATATTACTATAGATTAATATATTGAAAAATTATATCACTATATTGAAAAATTATAATATATTATAAACAATGTTTTGTCTGTAATTTTTAAATTTAAATGAAATATGTTAAAAACATCATTTAATAAAACTATTTGAGTAAATGGAAAATGAAAATTGTTCTATATGTAATACAGAATTTGAGTCTGTAATTCAAAATCTACTCTTTTAAAAATTTTATTTTATTATTAGTTTCAAGTATACAGTAGATTGGTTAGACATTTATATAGTTTATGAAACAATCCCCCTGATTGCTCCCTCCCTCCCCTGACCCTCTATCTAGCCATCGTATTAATGCTAACTGCATTCCCTATGCTGTGCTCCCCATGCCCATGACCATCTATCAACTACTAATTTGTACTTCTTTAATCTCTCACCCCTTTCTCACAGCCCCCTAACCCCCTCCCCTCTGGCCATTACTAGATTGTCCTCTATATTTATGAGTCTATTTTTGATTAGTTTGTTCTTTTTGTTCCTTAAATTCCACATATAAGTGAAATTATATGGTATTTATCTTTCTCTGTCTGACTTATTTCACTCAGCATAATAACCTTTAGGTCCATCGATGTTGTTGCAAATGGTAGGATTTCATTTTCTTAATCGTTGAGTAATATTCCATTGTATATATGAACCATAACTTCTTTATCCAATGGTCTGTTGATGGGCATTTGGATTGCCTCCATATATTGACTATTGTAAATTATGCTGCCATGAACACAGGGGTGCATAGATCTTTATGAATTATTGTTTTGGTTTTCTTTGGATAAATGCCCAGAAATACAATTGCTAGGTTAAAAGGTAGGTC
This sequence comes from Eidolon dupreanum, assembly GCA_028627145.1. Taxonomy (NCBI): domain Eukaryota; kingdom Metazoa; phylum Chordata; class Mammalia; order Chiroptera; family Pteropodidae; genus Eidolon; species Eidolon dupreanum. The sequence continues at coordinate 20,157,930 of CM053505.1, forward strand.
CATTTTTAATTTTTTTGAGAAACATCCAGACTGTTTTCCACAGTGGCTATACCAATTTGCAGTCCCACCAACAGCGTATGAGGGTTCTCTTTCCTCCACTTCCTCATCAACACTTGTTGTTCTCCAAAATCTACTGTTATAGCAAACTCTAGGTCCAGTGAATATTCCAAATACTTAAGGAACAAATGAAATTACACTAATATTATGTAAGCTCTTCCATAAAATAATTAAGAATTTTAAAGTTCTTCTACAGAGCTAACATAACTTAATGTCAAAATCTGACAAGGGCACAATAAAATGATAATGACTGCCAAAACTCATTCATGAATACAGATGCATAAAAAATAAACAATACATATTGGTGAAAAAATTCAAAGATATGTGAAAGGTCAGAATTAATTGTATCAGGAATGCAAGTGTAGTTTAATATTTAAAATTCAGTTAATGTAATTCACTAACTTTGCAGATTAAAGAAGAAGCATATGATCAAACCAAGACATGAAAAATTAGCATTTGATATATTTAAATGCCAGTTAAATATGGTTAAAAAGAAAATAAAAGAAAAAGAAAAACTCAGAAAACAAGGTATGGAAGGAGACAGATCGGAATACATTTACTCTAATAAATATCATCTATAAATACAAAATAAAACATGGAAACATCATATTTTGTGATGGTATTTTTAAAGTTTTTCTTCTATCATCAGACTAAAAGGCTACTTGTAATCACCACTTTTATTTAACATTACAGTGGAGGTCATAGATAGTGCAATAAGGTAAGAAAAATATGGTTGAAATTCATGGACTGGGAAGAAACAAACGAAATTATAATTATAGATAGAGCAAGATTTCATACACAGAAAATTCAAGAAATCTATTAATAAAGTATTACAATTAATTAAAAAATTACTATGTAATTCAATATATATTAATCAATTGATTTTCATTTAGTAGTGACGAATAGTAAATTAAACCTTAAAAGTATTCATAATAGTTTTAAAATACATCAATTACCTAATAGTATTCTAACAAAGATAGGTCAAATGTCTACTTTAAAAACTACATGATATTTCTAAAGAAATTTAAACAGACCCAAATGAAGTCTTAAAATATACTCATATTTTGAAAGACATGAGATTAAGCAAATTTAACCAAAATCCCAGCAAGCATTGGTGGTGGTGCAGGAGGGAGGGGGATGGGATTTCTTAGTCTGTTTGGGCTGCTATAACAGAATACCATAGACTTGTGGCTTATAAGCAACAGACATTTATTTCTCACAGTTCTGGAGGCTGGGAAGTCTAAGAACAGAGTGCCAGCAGATTCAATATCTGGCAAAAGCCCTCTTTCTGGTTCATAGACGGCTATCTTCTTGCCTTGTCCTCACATGGTGGAAGTGACAAGGGAGTTCTCTGAGCTCTCTTTTACAGGGACACTAATCTTTCATTATCTAATCAGTTCCTAAAGGTACTTAACTCCAAATACCATCACATTGGAGATTAGTCTTCAATGTACAAATTTTGGGGGAACACAAACATTCATTCAACAGCAGGAGGGCAGTGTAACAAGCTAATTCTAAAATTTATATGGAAATGTGAAGGGTCAAAAATAGGTGAGACAATCTTGACAAAAAATAAAGTTGAGAGATTTAAACTACTTTTTATAAAGTAATTAGCACAGTGGTGTACACAAACGGATGGAACAGATAGAGTTCAGAAATAGCTTCAGCTGTACACAATCGCCTGATTTGTGATAGAGATGATATCACATTGGATCATCTTGTTAATAAATTGTGCCAGGATAACTGGATAGTGACATAAATAAATGAAAAAAGGGAATCTTGGCCTCTACCACACATTATGTGAACAATCTGTTGCAGATGGATTATATGGAGCCCTAGATGTGAAAAGTACAATAATAAAACTTCTTGAAGATAACATCATATAATAACTTCATAAATTTGGGGATAGGCAAATATCTCTTTAACAATATACAGAGTACTAATCCTAAGTAAAAGACTGATAAAACAGACTTAATTAAAATTAAACTTTCTATCCATCAAAAGACATGACTAAGAGAGTAAAAAGTCAAAGAGTGGGAGAAAGTGTTTGCCATTCTGGTGGGAGTATAAATTAGTACCTCAACCACTTTAGAAATTATTTGGCATCTGTTGAAGTTGGATTCATGCAACCCTATGTCACAATAGTTTTACCTCCAAATACATACTAAAGAAAAAATGCATATGTCTTCCAAACTGCATTTGTAACATTCATAGCAGTGTTGTTAATAATAGCACCAAATAAAGAAAATCAAATACTCATAAACAGAAGAAAAGATAAATGCATTGGGTATATTCATATACATAGAGTACTATACAACTATGAAGATGGATGAGTCGCTGCTTTTTTGCAACAATGTGAATGAGTGAATGAAGCCAGACTCAAAGGAGTACATGCTGTATGGTTCACTTTAATAAATTTCAAAAAATATGCAAAACGAATTCATGATGAGAGAAGTCAAAACAGTGTTTGCCTAGGGAGAATTAAGACTGTGAAGAGGTCCAAAGGAGGCTTCTATGTTCAAGGGGGGATTCTGAGGTACAGGCAAGGTTTTACATCTCTATCTGGGTAGTTGTTTAGCAAGAATGCTTACTTGAAAAATTTATTTGAGCTATATTATTTACAATAATTATATTATTATAATTCAAAACAAAGTTACTTAAACAACCATGAACAATACAAAAAACAAATTTAAAAAACCAAGATGGTACCTATCAGTGTAAAATATATTATAAAATAAGTTTTCTGGTAACATCATTCTCTTATATTAACTTTAAAATGAAATGTTTCTCATTTAACATAGGGAGGGAGTCCTACCTCTGTGAAATAATGTAATGGGATGATTATTTCAACAAGGTTATGCCTGAATAATATTATTCTCATATTTGCTTTGTAGAGAAAATTATTTTACTTCTTTCTATTGTAGAAAGGTCAGGTTTAGGGCCCCAAGACTATTATGGCTGCCCTTTCCACAAATCCTTGCCATGAAAGTCAGTGAACTCCAAGAAAGACATAAACTTATTTGTGCCTTGGACATCCTCTGATATATATTTTGGCCAATGTACTAACTTTACCACTAGCCTATTGCAAATGCAACCTGGATGTCATATCTAACAAACTTTTTTTTTTTCATCTTTTCCCCCTAAACACAATATAATATGAATTTGTATAACATCTAAACACTATTAAAATATAAAATATAGGTAGTGAAATTCCTTGGTGCCTTTGTCTCCCAGATCATTATGAATGGTTTGGTGAAAAAGCCCCCCAATTTTTTCTATATGTATATTGATATACAGAGGTGTTATACATATGGGGGTCAATCGCAATGTTCTGCAATTTTTTTCATACAACATATCGCTGTCATTTTTTTATCAGCACATATAGATCAACCTTATTCATTTTAATGTTTTTATGTTATCCCAATATATGGATTTCAAAATTATTTATCTGTTCTTCTGTTGATGTAGTTTAGTTGCCCACAATTTTTCACTATTAAAAACAACGCTATAATAAACATTCTCGTATATGTTTTTTTGCGTGTGTGTGTGAGAGAACATATCTTCAGATTAAGTTACTTGAAGTAGACATACTGGTTAAACTAGAATTAATCTTTTAACTCATTTCCCATTTAGAAAAAAAAGTGCAACTCACTGCCAGCATTAATTTAATTTTACATAAACACACTCTTTGAGGCTGAAGCAAATCTGACTGGATTTCAATATGAAAATAAAATATAAAAACTGTTCCTGGAGTTATTTCTAAACAGAACTTGTCTCTAATCCTAATATAACAAAAATGTATATGTAGTTAGGATTCATCAAATAAATCTTCAGCTAACAACTGTTCAAGGACAATGTTAACATCACGTGTAGGAATGCTATGTTTTCTAGGATTTAACATTTTCAGTGACTGAGAATTACTATATTTTGTAAGTGGAAATGCCACTACAAAAAAAAAAAAAAAAAAAACAGAACACTTTAAATAGAACGATGTCATTTGTTTCCAAAGACTACTGATATACTAGAGTGCTGCAAAAGTAGTAATAAAAGTGAGATATTTCATGGCAAACTTTGGGGATAAAGGTAGGACTGTAATCTGTGAGTTATCTTGGGATAAATGCTGCATCCAGTGAGTATTCTAAAGGCAAAGAGGAAATGGGTTAAAAAATATTATTTTAGTATCTCTTCTGTAGGTTTTATGACTTCTGCCTCTGATCTTTAACATTCTTGCTGACCGTGGCTTTGTCAAACTGTCTACAAGACATTTTAACATCTTGCTAACACATCCCAATTATATCATTAATTATAACCTTCACATAAGTCAAGCTCACAAATTTGCTGTGTCTTCACAGAGTTGCTGATGAAAATACTTTAAACATCAGTCACAGAATTACTTTCAAAGTCAAAAAAACTTTTTATTTCCCAGTGCTTATTACATACTATATGCTGAATATGGTTATCGATTTTACTGGACTTGGCCTAAAATATGAATCTTTCTGTTGTAGATTATTGGTTAGGATATTGAATGTTAAATCATTAGCTTCTAATAACTCATGCATGAAAGAATTACCTTAGTGTACTTTTTTGTTTTTTTTGACATGAGAGCACTATTTGTATTAATGATCTAAGCTACAATTCTAGGAGTCTCAATCAGAAAACAATAAAATCTAAAAGAAATAAATTTAATTAATTTAATATAGGAATTTTATGTTCAATGAGAATTGTAATCACCTTATTTAATTTATTAATTAAATAGAAATATTTGATTACCAAAATGTTGTGGCTTTTTGTTTCCATCCTTACCCTCAATTTAATTGAAGAGGCTTGCTATTCTCTGTGGGTTTATTGGGACTAAGATTCTGTAATCAGGTTTTTATCTGTGCATAATTTAACAGATATTGTGTAGTATTGATCTTATATTTGTATCCATAGTGTTCCAATCTACCTCACAATGATTTTCTACTCTAAAAATATATTGTGATGGGGGTCATTTGCACACAGAAACTCACTCATGTTTGTGTCCATGCCTGGTTCTTTTAATGTTCAGCTTCCCACCTAGAGATACCCTTCCTTCCCCAACCCTATCCTGCAAATATTCCTCCTCTTTCTCTGACCTCTACTCCTCTCTAGACAATGATATCATTTTGGGGAAGAATCTTCATTGGCTGGACCAGTGAAAACAGAGTGACAAAGTGGAAGAAAATGAGAGTGGTCCTGTAGAGAAGGTCTTTCCTTTGATCTCCACCACTTTAAAATTTTTTAATTTAATTATTATTTTATTTTCTAGTTGAAATATATTTGACATATGACATTGTATAAATTGAAGACATGCAATATGTTAATCTGATACTTTTTATTTATTGTGTGATTGGCATTGTAGCAATAATGAATACCTCTATCACATTGCATACTTATTTTTTCCTTTTAGTGGTTGGAATAATCAAGTTCTAGTCTCTTAACGAGTTTGATAATTATAATACAATATTATTGTCTATATTCACTATACTGTGCATTAGCTCTCCATAGCTTACTCACTACTTGTTGCAAGTTTGTACCCTTACACAACATTCATCCTATTCCACCCCCTTTATCCCTTGGTAACCACCATTCCATTCCCTGGTTTTGCAAGTTTAGCTTTTAAATTATTTATTTATTTATTTAGATTTTTTTTTTTTTTTTTGAGAAAAGAACTTAGGTTTATTTGCAGTAAAAACCCATGGTCCAAAAAAACCTATTGGCAAATGTACAGTTTGTGTGCCATTTGGGGTTCCCTCCAGCTGCTGGATTCCAGACCCCTGATCCCCATGCATCCACCTACTGTGTTTACAGCTAATTTCAGGCCTCTAGTCAAAGCCCCCTCCAAAGGGTGGCCCATCTCTAGCCAGAACCACTAGCATCCCTGCCTGCCCCAGCCCTCCTCCCCTTCTGCCTTGTGCACTACAAAAGCAAACCGACCCAAATCCATGTTTTTTTAAAAAAAGACATTCATGAAAACCAGGGTTCTAAATTGTTTTCAGTGTCCTTCATTAACATGGCAGCTTGTTTCATGATGACCTCAAATATACATCATTTTCTTGCTATTATAAAATCTCTTCTTTTATTCGCGGATATACAATGGAAACTTTGGATGAAATAATTACATTATTTTTCTCTTAAAAAGCAAACAAACCAAACAAAAATAAAAACCTTTCTGACAATAGTAAACAAAAAGGGACCAGCTGGTTTTCTCCCCTTCCATCCCGGGCTCGGCTCGAGGCTGGGCCAACTGAGCCGAAGGTCAACAGGCAAAGTGCTGAATGCACCCCGATGACAGAGATTCGGGTCTGCTCCCTTCAAGGCCAATTCTTGCCCCACCGTCCCTCAAACATGATCCTGGTCACTCTCGCTTCTCAAGCCTTTGCAGGCTGCCTTGTCTCTTGTCCTTGCTGCCCAACATCTCAGACACCTCCCCACCTCCTCTCCATGCCAAGATGCTGGGTATGGAAACCCAGCCTAGGGGCTACAAGGCTGACCTCAGACAAACTCCAGGGTGCAGCATGGAAACCAGCACCCATGCCAGAACGGGCCAGCCTTCCAAACATCCAGCTTCTGCCTGGTCCCCACTCTCTGCACAGGGCTGTGCAGCTGACCTAAAGGAGGAGGGGACACATGAAGTCCATGTTTCACCAGTAGCTATGTCATGGAGTGCAGAGGGAGAGGGTCACTAGAACTCATGCAACATCCAGGCAGAGAAAACAGAGTCTGGCAAAGGCAACTGGAGGTCAAAGGCCAGGAGAAGTCAGGAGGGGGCACTATTTATAGGGGTAGAGCCACCACCAGGAACACTTATTTCGGCCTGACCACAGGCTCAGTCCATGAGCTGCAAGAGTCCTGAGCAGGAAGAATCGACATCCTGTGCAAAGGTTGGGGGGATCCTCCTTGAAAGACACAGGAGACTCATAAGGTCTGCATGCACCGGAGCGGTGGGGGGAGGGGCCTCCTTCTGGAGAGAAACGTGAGCAGCAGGGACAGAGCAAGGGGAAAACTCTGTTTTCTACTCGCCCATATCAGGGTTTACAAAAGATTTCTGCACCTGGCATCAAGACAGGACAGACACACACCTAGGATTCAGGGCCAAGACAATATCAGTGAATAAGGATTAGAGTCAGCAACTTGCTTGCTACTGGTGCAGAGGGACATGAGGAGGTCAAGGGACACTTCATAGGCCCCTTGCAATGCTTTTAGCTACACCCAAGCACAGCTGGGGCTGTGTAGGGGCCCTACTGCCTCTCAAGGTCTGAAGCCACACCTGAGAGCAGAAGAAAGGGTAGGGAGAAGGTCCTGTCTGCTGTCCCCAGCCCTCCCTGGGATAGCAGTTGCTGTTCAAACCTAGGGCCCTGAAAGACATGTTTGGCTTTTTTAGGTTCTACATATAAGTGATATCATGTAATACTTATCTTTCTCTCATTTATCTTACTTAGCATAAAGTGCTCAAGATCCATCCATGATGCTGTAAATAGCAGGATGTCCTTCTTTCTCATGGCTGAATAATATTCCACTGTATATATGTACCACACCTTCTTTATTCATCCCACCACTTTCATTTTGCTAAGCCTCATTTCCTATATGCCAAGCACAGTTTTTTTTTTTTTTTTTTTTTTTTTTTTTTTTTTTTTTTGCCCAGCCTATTCCTCTAAATTGTGGTTAAATCTAAACTCAGTGTTTTCTACACCTAAACACCTATTTAGTTCACATGTGTTCCCTAATTGTATAGTCTTTTTGAAAACACCTAAAAAAAACCTTAAGGAAAAATATAGGATGACAGGAGAACACTGACTCTAGATTTTCTGCACATTTAACTATATGCACTTCATTTATTATGCTGCTAATAGTGAAAAACCTCAAAATTCTATATGCTGGTTCCAACACTGGCAGAAAAGTAGGCTGAAACTTCAAGGTTTTTAGAGGGCCAGGGAAACAAAAACCCCAATTAAAAAGAACAGATCTTTATTTTGGTGTTTTATAAGTCCTTTGCCCATCACATGTGGGAAATATTTTCTCACTTTGTTATTTATCCTGTCTTTTTATTTATTTTTTTATTCCTCAGAAGTTTTAAATTTATATATAGCAAAATTTACCTGTTTTTTTCATGAAATACATTGCATACATACAGAATAGTGCAGCAAATACAAGGAAACAACTCCATAATTTACAACAAACGAATCATCCATGTATACTGACAGAACCAAGAAGCTCTCTCATGCCTCATCCCAATCACTACTCCCTCCCTCTCTTGATGTTGGCAGTAATGGTTTCTGTTTTTATTTATGATTTTTCTGCTTAAACAGGCATTGCTAACATTAATTATGCCTGTTTTTAAAACATTTTTATTTGATTGAATCGATATCTTGTATCTGATACAATTGCTTAAATATGAGTCATCCATGGCGTCAATACCACATATGATTTATCCATTGAGCTTTTTCCATTGATTTGTTATTAAATTGTTAGTGCCATGAACATTCATATATATGTCTATTGTACATGTGCAATATCTTCATATTTTTGCCCCTTTGCATTTTCATATAAACTGTAGAACATCTTGTCAGGTTCCATTACAAAATGTATATGCTTTGATTGAGATTACATTATATCAGTAGATTGATTTGGGGAGAATTAACATGTTTATAATATTAAGGCTTCCAACCCATAATTGGGGTATGTACCTGTACTTATTTAGATCTTAAATTATCTCCATAATATTGTATAGTTTCCCCACAGAGTTCTCGAAAATCTTTTGTTAAATGTATTCTTAAATATTTTATATTTGTCATGCTATTAAAAATGATGTTTTTATTTTGAATTTTATTACCTAGTTGTGTTGTTTATTTAGAGAAATGTAATTAATTCTTCTATAGTATTAATACTATAGTACATAACTATTTATATGATAGTATATAAGTAATTCTTGTAGAACGATTTTGATAAATTCACTAAATAATTCTAATAATTTATAGGTTATTTTGGAATTCCTATATAAATAATCATTTTGTTGACAAATAGTGTATTTTATTTCTTCCTTTGAAATCCTTACATTTATTTCTTTTTCTTGTCTTACTGTTATGACCTTGGGTACAATGTTAAATGAAAGTGGTGAGAGTGAACATCCTTAACTTTTCCTGATCTCAGTGGAAAAGCTTTCAACATTTCACCATTGAGTATTTCACTATTGAGTATTTTCAGTAGTTACTATTTTTTTGCTAAACAAAGTTTCCTTCCATTTTTAGCTGATAAAGCTTTTTAAAATTCATATTGAATATTAAAATATAGCATTTTTGTATTTATTGAGATGATAGTATACTTTTCCTCTTTTTTTTCTGTTAATGTGGAAATTCAATTGATAGGCTTCCTATTAAACCAATATTAAACCAATCTTGCATTTTCTTTCATGGTACTCAGAAAGAACACGCCAACTCCAAGATGACAGATAATTTTAGAAAACCATCTGTATTTTTAAGCACTTGAATTCTTTCTTTCTTTCTTTCTTTCTTTTTCTTTCTTTCTTTCTTTCTTTCTTTCTTTCTTTCTTTCTTTCTTTCTTTCATTCATTCATTCTTTGGTGCAAATGTTTGATTCTTCTGGAATTCGTTTGGTGTAAGGAGAAAGAAAGGAATTTAGACTGTCGTTCCAACACATTTATTTATTAGTGTGTCTTTTATCCACTAAAATGATATGAAACTTTTATGATATGCTAAATTCCTATATACACATAACTCTATTGTTGAAAGAGTTATATTCTATATAACACTTTATTTTAATAAACCTGATTATTCCTTTTTTACATTTTCCTAAACACTCTCACTCATCTACTTTTTCACATCATTATAGTTAAACCTCATGCTATTCCTATGGCCAATTTTCTAAGCTTAATAAATCATTACTTGGAACTCATGTCCATGGTGTAGCAAATATTTTGTACCACATAAGATAATTTTGGTTATAAGCAAATATAAGGATCTGTATTGAATCATGTAACAAAACTCTGAATAGTAGGTGGTTTTAAGGTTAAGTCAGTAACTCAATGACATTATCAAGGATCCAACTTTCTTCTCTACCATTCATCAGCATATTGCTGTGTTATGACATCAGTTCCAGGTATCACCTTCAGGTTAAAATGTCTTTAAGAGGGAATTTCCCTTCCTTGATTCCCTTTTTAAGCTAGATCAAAAATTTTCCATAAATTCCAATACATATATTCTTCAGCATCACATTGCTGGACAAGTAACAAGCAAAAGAAAACTATTATAATGGACTTTGAGACCAATCAGGAAACACCCTTTGGGTCTAGTAGGGATCCAGTCTTCCTCAAATGTCATGGACATTTAAATTGGGTACAGAAAATTCAAATTCTCTCAGCAAAGAGAAAGTGGGGAAATACCTAATGAGTGGATAAGCACTTGTGTATCTCCATTTTGGAGAAACTTACCGAATTGAATTAGAATCTTTCCCTTCAATGAAGTCAATGATCATCAATAATCATCCATCGGTATTTAATGAAGAGCTCCTTATGGTTACTAGTGAATTAATTTACTTACATTCTGAGAATTCTGAATTCCAGAATATTCATTTTATTGATTCTAATACTTCACTGTTTTGGAAGTCAAAACAAAACAAAATATGAATTACTATTCAAAACTATTATTATGGAATAGGAATGTCTTCAACATACAAAGCCAGCCATTACTATAACATTTAAAATTTTTCTGCATTCTTCACCTCCATTTTTAACTACAGCAAAAGGCTTTGATTTCATATACTATGCCAATTTTTCCTCAAATAAAAAATAAAAATATTTACACCTATAGTTTTCATTACTTTGATTTTCAAAGTCAAAGCAATCATTTTTTCTACATAAAATCTTCTGGCACCATTACATATAGAATGTGGAGCTTCTGGTCTTTGAAAATGTGGTGGGCCTTGTAGCTCTTCTTTGTTGTCCTTTCTCCTCTTCCCTCCCTCCAAAACTTAATCTCATTTCTCTATGGTGGACTCTTAGACACCTCTGTAGAACTTGAAAAAACTTGATCTGGGTTAAAGAACATAAAGAAAGTATTTGGAGGTAATAAATTTTGGTAGGTAGCCTCCCCCTACCATTTTCTTTCTTCCTTTAAAAGTAAAATAAACCATAGGAAATAGAAATATAGACTCATCACCTGGATGTGATTCCCATTCATGATTTATTAAATGAATTTAGCTTAATTACTTAAATATCATATTCCTGGTCTGTTACCAATTTTCATGTCTTGAAGAAAGGGAAGAAAATCTACAAAGCAATCCTTTAAACATTTTAGTTATCTTACTGACTTTACGAGATTTCACTTAGGAAATGAATATTTCAGCAGAGTGATGGTATCACAGGGAACCTTTCCTCTTTGGGGCTGATTATTTTAATGCAACTCAGAGTGTTTATTGATTGAACACTGTTAACAGAATGTTGCTTAAGAATCCATGTGAAATTAATTGCCAGTGTTGATCTAGCTCTTAACATAGAAAGTCTATGCTATCAAAGCTAGCATTATTAGAACAAGTCCTCTATATCTTTTTATACAGAGGGCAAAGATTAATTTAAATGACTTGTTGACAAGTGGTGCTCTGGTTGATAATGTAAGAGTCATTTCACTAGATCACTGTTGACCCTTACCAGGAAAACTGAATGAAGAAAAAAATAATAAGGGCTTTGTGGATCTTTGTATAATATTAGGTTGAAGTTAGATTATATTATGCAATTTTAATTGACATATTTTCTAAAATCAAATCATATTAAATCCCTCAGTATTGTGTTTCAATTTATAGACAAAAATGAAAGACTTAAAAATAATATTAGCATCTCTTCTGGTTAGTGGTATCATGACTTTATTTTTTTCAACAAAACGTAATCTAAGCACATATGGATAATTCTTGAACATTGTAAAAAATGTTTGAGAAATGTATAATATTGAAAATTCTGATAGCAACACTTATAATACATCTGTATTTCTTTAATAGAGGTCAAAAATATATGTAGATTATATTCAATTGTTTATCCTAACTCAGGGAGGGAGTCTGTAATAGGTCCTTTTTTGTACCTAGTTAACATGAGTAATAATTCTTTGGGCACCTCCAACCTTTACCAGCTGCTCATAAAAGATATACATCATTTTGTTGTTTCAAAATCTGAAAAATCTTCCCACTTATGTTTAGGAATTGAATTATATCCACTGAGGTACCAGAATTGACTCTTGCACAGTTGGTATTTCTATTTTTATTATGCCCTCCTTTAAAAACTTTAAAGTAATTTAAACATATAAATATGTGGAAAAATTTAAAAGTATAAACACTTGTAAAATTAAAATTGAAGTCTTACAACCTTAGTATTTATTGACAGATGAATGAACAAAGAATATGTTGTATGTATATACAATGAAATATTATTCAACTTTAAAAAAGAAGGAAATCCCGCCATTTGAACAACTTGGATGGATCTTGAGGGCATTGTGCTAAAGGAAAAAAGTCAGACAAAGAAAAACAAATACAGTAGATCTCCTTGTCTGCAGGGTATATCTTCCAAGACCCCCAGTGGGTGCCTGAAACCACGGATAGTACTGAATCCTACATATACTATATTTTTTCCTATACATGCATACCTAGGATACAGTTTAATTTATAAATTAGGTACAGTAAGAGATTAAAAATGATAATTAATAATAAAATAGAACGATTATAATGATATCTGTAACAAAAGTTATGTGAATGTGGTCTCTCTCAAAAAATCTTATTGTATTGTATTCACCTTTTTACTTACAGGAAACACTTTACAGCTTCTCTTTGGCATGTCTGAATCACCATCATCACTACTCTTGTGATTTGGGGCTGTTATTAAGTAAAATAAGGGTTACTTGAACATAAGCATGTGATACTGCAAGACGGCTATTAAGTGACTGACGGACGGGGTGCATCTACAGCATTGAAACATTGGACAAGGGGATGATTCATGTGCCAGGTGGAACAGAGTGAGTTTGGCATGAGATTTCATCATTCTACTCTGAATGCAATTTAAAACCTATGAATTGGTTATTTCTGGAATTTTCCATTTAGTATTTTTGGAACACAATTGACTGTGGCTAATTCAAATTGCAGAAAGTGAAACCATTGTTAAGGGGGGTCTACTATACTATATGATCCTACTTATATGTAGTATTTGAAAATATCCAAACTCACAGAAACAGAGAATAAAATGGTTACCAGGAGCTGGAGTCGTGAGGAGGAATGAGCAGTTCAGCTCTCATACTGTAAATAAGTGTTCTTTTTGCAGTACATTTAGTACCACATTTTTCACATTTTTTGCTTTTTGATGATTCTGTTCTTTAAAATTGCCCCCGAATGTAACACTAAAGTGTTATCTAGCATTTCTTAGTGCAAAAAGGCTATGATGTGTCTATGGAGAAAACGTGTGTTAGATAAGCTGTCTTTAGCCATGAATTATAGCGTTATTGGCTATGAATTAAATGTTACCAAATCATCTATATATTAAATAAGGTGTCTTTAAACAGAAACATACCTAAAAGAAGTTTATGTATTGATTGGTTAATGAAAAATGTGACCAGTGGTTCACAGAAACCTAACACTATATTTCCCCTAGGAGCAATGGTTCTGTATTCACTAATTCAGTGTTTGTGGTGACTTTATCAAAAATAACTACTAAGAATAATGAGAATTAACTGTGTGTGTGTGTGTGTGTGTGTGTGTGTGTGTGTGCGTGTGTATAACTCCAGAAAAGAATCTGATAAACTTTTCAATTTATTTTATAAGGCTAGCATTCCTGGAAAAAGGCAACATGAAACCGAACAAAGATAAAATTAAAATGAGCTTTACCAAACAATCTTTTTATGATTATTTTGGTAGACTGGATTGGATAATTTTCTGCAGTTATTTACATCTCCCTTTCTTGTAAGAAGATCATATATCCCTGTCGATTGTCATGTGATGTATAATATCTCCTTGTGGGAGAGAAATATGATTCTACAACTCATTATTATCAAGCTTGGCCACAAAAATGGTTTGATCAATGAAATGTGAGTATGATTCTGTTTAACAGTTCCTAGCAAAAGGTTTAGAGCTATTGCTGAATTTCACCAGCTCTTTTACTCTTTCTCCTCTAATAAAATATAAGGGCTGATCTCTTATTTTTGGTCCCAAGATGATGAAGATATTGGAGTGGAGCCACGGAACTGCAGTCAACATGTAATTTGCGGTAGAATGAGAAAAAAAAATTCTTTGTAATATATGCCACAGACATATTGGAGTGGTCCATTAACTTAGCTTTATCTAGCAAAAGCTGACTAACAAAAAGGTGAATGCAAAGATCCTCTAAAAATAACAATAACTTTTATTACATTTGTTTAATTAAAAAAACTAAATGTAAAATGTATGTTTAATAAATCCATGATTTTACTAACCCATAATAAAAATGACTATGTAGCTTTTGCTCCAGAATTTAATAGTTAAACTGTATGAAAATTATTAATATAGCATAGAAATAGGTACAATAAAAAAAACACAAAAATCTGTGATCATGTAAATTGACCATAAAAATCCGTTTGATTAAATCAAAAAGCTTTCAACATAAAAATACTTAATAAACCTGGATTGAAACACACAACAGTAATTTGATAAAAATTATTTCAGTAGTGAATTTTTACAGGTTTAATGTTAAGGAACAATTTAAGAATGCCTCTTCTCACTATTTTCAACACTGTTCTGGAAATTGTAGCCAATACCTTAAGGCAAAAAAGTGTAATAGTTTTAACTTTTGAAAAATAGGAGACTAAATTATGTAACATGTCTAGGGAACTGGCTGGAACATAATGGAATGAGCAATAATAAAAATACCATTATAGTCACAGGATAGAAAATAAACCTACCGTAATCAGTTCTATTTATATATAGCAACAATAACATATTAGTTCATTTAATGAAACAAAAGATACTATTTCCAATGCTAGCAAAAATATAAATTGTGTAAGTCTAAATATATAGATGAGTACTTTAAAATCATATATGCATTTAAAAAATTGACTGGAATATTTAAAATCTAAACTAGTATTATAATCTAATTTAGGAATTAACTACTATGAACACACACGTGTTATTTTCACAAAGAAATTATTTTTCTGAAGAATAACTTATTTTTATATTGAGCTATGGTTCTGCTTAGTTCATCCTTCTTCCACAAATCAATACCTCCTTGTAATTGTGTACTCCTCCTACAGTCATTTAATCATTGGCATAGTTGCATCCTTAAAAATAAGGCATTCTGATGGACTAGGGAAGTGAGCTAACCTTAAATAAACTTCTATGCCAGGGGATTTACATATTCTCATTTAATCCTCACCATGTTCCAGTAAACTAAGCAATACTATCCACATTTAACCTTTGAAGATGTGCATAGCTCTCTTTCCTAGATTTTGTAGTGTTCCTGAAATGTACTGTTCCTTCAACAGAGTTAATTAGTACAAGCGCAATTTATGTACACACCACAAGTCTGTGCAAGATTAAGAGAAATTTAGTTATGTCACTTAATTCTATCAGTGGGTAAAATTTTCATTTATACATCACTAAATATTTATTATTTAGTTAATATTACTCAAATTAATTTATTTCAAAACTACTTATAATTAAAAAAAATTATGTCTAAGTTTATTCCTACATATTGACATTTCTTTTTTATAAAGGTATTTATAGTTCATTTGGGGGGCTTGAAGACCTCATCAAGTTGTGGCAAACTGCTATCTCTATCTTTAACCATATTTATATCTGGATCTACCTATCTATATAATATCTATAAATGTCTGTATATCCATATTTGTATTTCTATTTATTTATCAATCTCTAGATTACTTGAATAATTTCATTCTATGAAACTACTTATATCTGTATAGATTACTTACTACTTAATACACTAAGGCATACACATTGACACAACATGTGTCTATACTATTTCTGATCATGATCTATACTCCATCTAAATAGGTAATTTATAAAATACTAAGCAAGCTTGTCTGGTTTCTGTCCTGGTCTTAATCTACTATCATTGCCCTGGTGTTTTTATCTTCTGTGGTCTTCTGAGTTCCAAACATTTTTTAAAAAGCATGGCTATATTATTCAAATTGTTATAAACTTTTTGTTTCAAGAATAAAATATAATTGGCAAAAATTCTCAATGTCTTGCATAGGCTTAAATTTCAAATTTTAATGTACACAATACTAAAAACTGTACTCATGCTGGTGTTGCTGTGTATCCCCATTTGTTACCGCATAGAGTCTTAAAATATAGAATCTAATAAAGTTTTATTTCCCCTTATGTGTTAGCACTCTGAAAATTTCCTGCTGTAGTTTCCTGTTAATAGATTAGATCTTTTTTTTTTCTTTGCTTTTAAATAATGACAAAACCTTTCAGGCTAAGACCTACTTTAAAAAGTTGTCCTCAACCTCCCCACTTCAATATTCCAATGTTAATTTCTATGTCATAGTGTTATATGTCCCATTAAGAGTGCACCACTGAAGGGGCTGTGGTGTTTATTTCTGGTGAGTCATACTCTGACAATGCAATATTTAAATGTTTACATATTTTTCCATTCCATTAAATCCTGTGTTTCTCAAGGGTAAGGGTCATATCCTGATTATCTCTATATCCTTAGGATTTACTATGATGATACAGAGCAGAGGCCAGGTTGGTTGAGAGAACCGGTATAAAGGAAAAGGTCAATAAGCAGGAGTGAGGAGCATGAGTTTCCAAGCCTATCACCAAATTCTGTAATTTAGAGCAAGTCACTTGTAGGCTGCATGCTTCATTCCCTCATCTAGGAAGGAAGTGGAGCTGCTAGAGAGTATCCATATCCCTTTCTTTTAAAAATCTCCTACAATACTGGGCTCTGTAGGTGTTCAATGAATACTTCTTGATTGATATATTATTACTTTGGCCTTCAAATTTCTCTTGGGTAGGCAAAACCATTGTCTAGAAATTATCCTTGATTGACACCATATTTACAATGTCACCCATGAGCAGAATATCATCCATGAGCAACATGGGATACATTTTCTGACTTCTTGAAATAACAACTGCTGTTTAAATTCTTTAGTTGGTAGATTCAAAGAGAGTAAGCCAATCTTGCTTTCATAGTGTGCATATGCAGCCATGGCAGATGTAAAATTGAGTTCAGAAATCCTAAGAGAAAAGAGCTTAGATAGAATTGTATATGATGCACTAGTTTAAAAGAGAACTTCACATAAAAAAATCTAGTTAAGAAGAATAATTACCCCCATTTCTTATTTTGCCTAGATGATCCTACCATAATATTCTTATCATCAATTGACAAACTCACTGGAGGTAACAGAATTGCCCAATTAACCAAAAGAATTTGCACCAAATAATAGATATTCCAAATAAGCTACCCTAAGAATGCGATTTTCCCTGTCTAATTCTTTGAACATTATGCTTGAAATATTGACAAGTAATATGTTTCTGTCTTATGATTATGGGTATGTTAGCAAAAAGGGACAACAACTCTTTTCAATTGTATCTATGCCTGTTTTGACAGAATGTCATGGAGAAAACATTTTGATGAAGTGGACACCCTTCTCTAGAGACTTTCCTACATCATTAGTTTTAAAAAGTTTAATTATACTTTCTTTCTAAGACTTACTATATTAAATTTAGTGTCAGATATTTTTCCACAATTAACTCTAAATTTTAGGATTTATAAATTCAACTTAAGCAATATCTTAGATTGGGAATTTTCAACTCAATATATCTTAGTATGTTTATCTCAGTGTAGCATGTAGATGCTTTTATTGCATGTTAAAAATAACAAAGAATGTAGAAAAAGATTAGTTTATAAATCTTTGTAAGCAAGCATTGAGCAGAATTTGTTTTTGTGCATATTAGGTAGATGTTATAAAATCTTAGAGTTGTTTTAGTTTCCATAGTACCATCAAAGAGTATACAATTCCAACTTATGTATTCCTATTATTTTCTCTTATTACTATAACCTAGCTTAATCTTACCATAGCACATAGCATAGTATTTTTTTCATCATATTCTTTTTTAAAATTTTTATTTTATTATTAATTTCTTTTTGTTTCTTTTTGTTTCTTTTTTTTTTTTTATTTTTAGGTAAGGCAACCCTTGGATGACCTCACAGATTGCAAAGACCTTGTCAGTTTACAATCCCTTATTTTTTTATTTTATTTTTTAGGCCTGCAGTACCTGGTCTTCCTAGGTGGTCTTCCATCCAAGTGCTAACCAGATCAGATGGGATAGGACTTGGTCAAGGGTAGCAAGGATAGACTGTAATTAGTTTTAAGTAAATAGTACATTGGTTAGACATTTACATAGTTTATGAAACAGTTCACCTGATTGCTTTTTCTCTCCTCTGGCTCTCCACCTAGACATTACATTAATGTTAACTATATTCCCTATGCCGTGCTCCCCATCCCCGTGACAATCTATCAACTACTAATTTGTACTTCTTTAATCTCTCACCACTTTCTCACAGCCCCCTAACTCCCTCCCCTCTGGCCGTCACCAGATTGTCCTCTATATTTGTGAGTCTATTTTTGATTAGTTTGTTCTTTTTGTTCCTTAGATTCTGCATATAAGTGAAATCATAGGTATTTATCTTTCTCTGTCTGACTTATTTCACTCAGCATAATAACTTTTAGGTCCATCGATGTCGTTGCAAATGGTAGGATTTCATTTTTTTAATGGTCAAGTAATATTTCATTGTATATATGAACTGTAACTTCTTTATCCAATGATCTGTTGTTGGGCATTTAGGTTGCATCCATATCTTGGCTATTGTAAATAGTGCTACCATGAACATAAAGGTGCATAGGTCTTTATGAATTATTGCTTTGATTTTCTTTGGATAAATACCCAGAAGTGCAATTACTGGGTCAAAAGGTAGATTTATTTTTAATTTTTTGAAAAACCTCCAGACTGTTTTCCATAACGGCTGTTCCAATTTGCAATACCACCAATAGTGTATATGGGTTCCCTTTTCTTCACATCCTCACCAACACTTGTTCTTTGATTTATTGATGATAGCCATTCTGACAGGTGTGAGGTGATATCTCATTGTGGTTTTAATTTGCATTTCTCCCATGATTACTGACCTTGAGCATCTTTTCATGTGTCTATTGTCCATCTGTATTTCCTCTTTGGAGAAATATCTATTTAGGTTTTCTGCTCATTTTTTAATTGGATGGTTGTTGTTGTTTTTTTGTTGTTATTGTTGTTGAACTATATGAGTTCTTTATATATTTTGGATATTAACGTCTTATCAGATATATCGTAAAGAATATCTTCTCCCATTCAGTAGGTTGTCTTTTTGTTTTGTTGATGGTTTCCTTTGCTGTGCAAAAAAATTTTAGTTTGTTGTAGTCCTCTTTGTTTTTTTCTTTGTTTCCCTTGCCCAATGTCAGAGAGATTACTGCCTATGTTTTCTTCTAGAAGTTTTATGGTTTCAGATCTTACACTTAAGTCTTTAATCTATTTTGAGTCTATTCTTGTATACAGTGTAAGAAGGTGGTCGAGTTTCATTTTTTTTGCATGTATCTGTCCAATTTTCCCAACATCATTTATTGAAGAGACTGTCTTTACCTCATTGTATATTCTTACCTCCTTTGTCATATATTAAGTGAGCATATAGGTGTGGATTTATTTCTGGGCTCTCATTTCTGTTTCATTGATCAATTTATCTGTTTTTATGCCAGTACATGCTGCTTTGATTATTGTAGCCTTATAGTATAGTTTGCCATCAGGTAGTGTGTTATCTCCAACTTTGTTCTACTTTTTCATGATTGCTGTGGCTATTCAGTGTCTTTTACAGTTCCATATAAATTTCAGGATTATTTGTTCTAGCTCTCTGAAAAATGCCTTTGGTATTTTGATAGGTGTTTGAATTGGATCTGTAAATTGCTTTGAGTAGTATGGTAATTTTAGTGACATTGATTCTTCCTACCCATGAGCACGGTATATTCTTCTATCTATTTGTATCTTCCTCAATTTCTTTTTTCAGTGTCTTATAATTTTCTGAGAACAGATCTTTTACCTCTTGGTTAATTTGATTCCTAGGTATTTATTATTTTTGATGCAATTGTAAATGGGATTATTTTCTTAATTCTCTTTCTGAAAGTTCATCAAAATATAAAAATGCAAATGATTTCTGAATATTAATTTTGTATCCTACTACTTTACTGAATTCTTTGATCAGTTCTAACAGTTTTTTATGGTGGAATCTCTAGGGTTCTCTATATATGGTATCATGTCACTGTGTACTATGCTTAATCTTATCATAGCACATTGCATAGTATTTTGATATCAGTCAGCTAATGCTGCAATAATGTTGTATAACCAATCACTTCAAATTTGGTGGCTTAAAGCAGTAAGTATATTAACTTTACTGTCTTTGTATCAACTGTGGTTTGACTGGTTTTAACTAGACTTGCTGGACTACAGGTGGGGTGAACTTAACTGTAAGTAATGGGTTAGATTGAAATCTGCTCCATGTGACTTAACCTCTGTCAATAAGTATGAAGTGTCTGAGAATTTATCTTATGTGTAAGCTAACAAGTTACTTGGCACAGTTCCAAAGATGCTGGCAGAGACTTGAGACTCCTTGGACTTTATTATTACTGCTATTAAAATTTTATTGTATTTATTTTTATTATTCATACCACAGAAGACAACATGAGATTCATGTTCTCCTTGGTTTCTCTTGCCCCCTAAACTACGGGGATGATGTGGAAGCAGGTCTAGCTGGATGCTATGCACCTGTTGGGTCAGTGTCACAGTTGAGGAACTCCAAGTTTAAGAAACCAATATTTTAAAAGTAGGCTCCTAGCAAACCTATCCAACCATTGCCTAGAAGGAGACATTATCTATTGTTTTGATCAGGAGTCTTCCCTCTGCTCAGAGGGGGATACAATCTCCAATTTCCAAAGCTGTTTGCTCTACAAATATCTAGGCAAAGATATTCTACAAATATCTAGAACAAAGATGTTAATGCATTTTGCTCAGAAGATATGCAGAAATGCAGGAGAGTCATGAAAAATTGCTTCCAGATATCCTCCTTGGACCAATTCCTACCTAGGTTCTTCTCATGCTAAATGCATGAGCACATTTGCTAACATTCTACTGAGTAAAGTAAGTCACACTGCTAAGCCCAAATTCAATATGAAAGGGAAATAAATACCACTCCAAGCAAAAGTGAGAGAATAATGAATATTTGCTGAATAATATTCCAATCTATCACTCATAAAATATTGAAATTACTTAGCTTCTCCTTCAAGCTACTGCTAATTGTGGATATAGTCTATATTTTATTTACCATTGCATTTTCCATGCATTGCCAAATTTTTTCAGTGGGTGAACAATTTGTTTGTTTTGGTCTTGCTTAGTGAATGAATGGCTATATTAGAATGTTTGATTTAATTAATGTAGCTTTAAAGATTATCTAATATATACATACATACATACATACATACATACATACATGTATAGATATTCAATGATCAGTACTATAATTGCTATACGATACTAAAAAGACATTACAAGAACATAGTCCCTGGAGGTTAACTGTCAGTGTTTTAATCCCGAGCCTTTTACTTATATGGGCAAGTTACTCAGCATTTATGTATCTCAGTTTCTTTATCAGTAAAAGGGGTCCAAATGTAGCACCAATCTCATGAAGTAGTTGTAAGCATCAACTGAGTTAATACATGAAGAATACTTAGAACAAGTGTTATGAGTGTTGGGTATCACTATTACTAGGCATCTAATTTGGAAATTTAAATATATTAATTCTAATTCTAATAACTTTTGAGTTGATATTATCTCTATTTTACATTTAAAGTAATCAACTACTAAGTTAAATATTTAGAAATTAACTAAAATTTATATAGCCTTCTGCTATAAAGAAACTATTATTTCATGTAAGTTACAACTATCATATCTATATTAGATAGATATTCAAGGGTGAATTTTGAACACTGGTAAGTGGGAGCTAAATAGGCTTTAAATATTTGTACTTTACCTCAAAATTTGAAATATTCTTAGAAAATTATCGGATTCATTGCCCTCTAAAGGGAGAAAATGCCAGTGATGGTGCAATAATTATAACAATAATACTATAATTTTAGAAATAGTCAAAAACCATCTTAATCTTTTTGAGATTTTAATGTAAGTCTTTTAGTTTAGTGAATATGTACATATGTATTCATTTATATATATTATATTCACTATATGCATATAGATAGTTTTTTCTATATAATTTTGGCTGTCTTTTACAGTTTTCAAAGTACTTTAAAATGGATTCTAATTTCAACAATAAGGTTGTCATAAAGAAAAATAATTCTTTTCGGTGCTTTGGATTCACTGTAGTGGTGGTTTTTCAAATGGCTGTGCAGGCAAATTCCTCATTAGGGAGAATGCCTGTCAGAATTCCAGAATAAAGGCTGCTGAGTATGGGCTACTTCTGAATGACTCTTAATTCTAAAATCTGTTGTGTTGTTTTTTTTTTTCCTACTCACCATGTAAATTGATCATAACTTTCTCTCTAAGATTCTTGTGCTCTTTCTGGTGATGGTTAATAAATCCTGACTTCCCACTGCATTTCTTTTGTGTATCTTTTAAAATGTTAATCTGAATTTCATTAGGGCCATTTATGTATGTATCTCTCACTCAGTTAATTAGTTAGCACCGAAGATGGTGAACCTCTGCCCCATCAAGTTTAGAAGTTCATGTTCTTTTTTTTCATTTCCCTCTTGAGTCAGACTGTGGAGGTGAGTTTTTGGGAGTCTATGCATGCATGACACAAGCAGAACATGTGCTTTGGCTGAGCCAGGGGGACAAGGAAAGAGTTCCAATAATGTGCTGCCATCTGGCACATAATGCCTTCTACATCAGTGCTGGAACAAAGTCAAATTTCTTATTTCACCTTCCCAGAACCTGTCCATGTATATATCTCCTTGCACTTTTTTGGTCAGCTAAACTGAGGTTGCCATCTGCGCAGATGTGCAGGAAAATTGCCATAGCTATGAAAGTTTTTTAAAAAACACCTTTGCCTTTTATTTTAAAATTTATTCATATGTGTATTCTTAAAAATTAGATGATGCAGAAAAGTTTGAAAAAAGTGGTGAGCTAGTTCATAATGACACCATCCAGAAATAACCACAGCTAACATTTTAGAGTTTATTCTTCCAGACTTTTGTCTATGTGTTTATATGCAAGTAGATAGGCATGTATATATGGATATAAATACAAATATGTGTACATACATAGATATGTACATAGATTGATATAGATTCTAATTAAAAATGGCATAATATCATATGCATTTTGTTTAATACCTACATTTCATATGTGATAATATATTATGGGATTCTTTCTATGTCATCATATTTTGGAATGACTGTTTAGTGTTCTCTTGCATGAATATAGCGTAATTTATTTAACCAATTCGCTTATAAATCTAATTGCTATAAAAACCAAACCTCCAAATTTTAGCAATTTGACTCAGTAAGACTTTATTTGTTGCTCATGTTTCTGGTTAATGGTAGGATTCTACTTGGTGACTCAGGCCCCTGTTATTTTGTGCCTGCTCTCCTTTAGGGTCTTTCAGTTCACTGAATTCAGCTAGAGCTTGGGAAAAGAGCATGAGAGAATTCCCTTGGGAGATTTTTACTGATCAGACCTAGAAGTAGCATTCATCACTTCTTTTTATAGCTAAAACCTTTTCATAATGAAAGAGAGAAAGATCAAATCAGTGACAGACAACCAGTCATCTCTGCCGCAAAATTATTTATATTTTTTCACTAAAATAAATACCGCCATGAAAAAAATCTTTAATTTGCAGTCCTACTTTAAATTGTCCTTTTGTTTATAACACTTTGCTTACTATATTGCCATTTTGTAATTTCAGTCATTATGTTTTTATCAATAAAAATAATCCTATTTGATATTTTAAATTAAATTTAACTTTTTCTGATACTAATTTTAGCATGTCACCTTTGTATTATGGTATAATTATAATAAATCTGTTTATAATTCAAGCAGGAAAGTAGTATATATTACAAATTAATTGTCTCTCTCTTTGATTCTTTGTCAGTCATGTATCAAAGATAGTAAATATTCATAATTTACTGTTTCTTAGTATAATTTTCTATAATATTAAGCATATAAATGTAATTTTTTGTTTTTTTTTAATTAAAATTATATTATAACCTATTTGGTAGTCTACAGATTCTTTTGTTTGCTTAATAAGAAAATAAAAAATATTTCTACCCAAAATTTCTAGATCTAATTCTAATTAATGACCACCAAGAACTTTTGATATTTTTGTCTCCTCAAGTCATCAGAAACATTTTGAAGGAGACCCACACTAGTGTAAAATAATCTCTTTGTTTTCGTCTCCTTGCTTATTTGGGAGACTAAATCTTTGCGGGGGGGGTATGATTTAATTTCCCTCTCCTGTTGATGTTCTTTCACCATTTTTCTTTTTTGTTTCTAATTTATATGTACTTTTATATAGTCTGGATTATATTTTGTGCTTTATATATTTAGCATATATCTCTTTCCAGCTGTCAGATGTCTTTAATGCTGTACATTTTTGGTCATATAGATGTTGTACAGTTTGATGTACTTGAGTTTACAAAAGGTGTCTATGGCTTTTGCTTTTTCATTCTTCTGAAAGGTTTTGATTTGAATACAGTTACATTTCTTAATCATTATGAGTTGTGATTTTGTGTTTAATAAATAAATCTTTTCCCAACCCTAAAGTCATGAAATTATTTTACTTTTTTATAGTAAGTTTTATTTTTCATACTTAGTTCATTAATCTATCTGAAATTTATGGAAAGCTAGGTGTCCCATGTGAGTGATTAGATAGTTTATTCTTCTTCCTTGATGTATTTTTGAATACATATCATGTTCTCAGCCATTCTTGGGACTTTTCTTGAACATCTTGTGTTTCATTGATTTATTTATTTCTCTTTGTCAATAAAACCTCTTTTGGTTAATATTTGATAATTAGCATGGTAATGTCTGCCTTGTTCTTTAGACTTGTTTTGTCTCTTTTAGAGTCCTCTATTTTTTCATCTTAATTTCTAAATCAGTTTTATTGTTCCACAAAAATAATCTCAGGATTTCTATTAGAATCATATTGAATTTATAGATTAATTTGAAGGAGAGTTGGCACTTGGAGATATTGTGTCCTTGCTTTATTTGTTTTCTTATCTTGCTAAGTACTTCTAGTTGATGTAGTTTTGTTTTTCTTCTGGAATTTCAGGAAAAGTGGAGTAGAAAGACAAATTTTTGTCTTGAAACTAGACTTCTAAAAATATAGAACCCACTGTCCTTCAATCCCATAGTTGTTTTTTTTTTTTCCCACAGAACAACATATTTTATAAAAACGCTGTGCCATTGTTAGTGGGTGTAAATTTGAATTATGGACAACTATGTTCCAATTGTGTTCCATACCGCTCACTCCAAATAACTGAAGTCTCAGTTGGCCTCAGTGAAGTCTGATGTCACACAGGCAACTTGAAATTTCTAAAAGTGTACCTACAACTGACTCATGTCTTTCCAGACCATTTACTAGAATCCTGCCATTTACACAGAGAAATCTAGATTTCTAGATTTACCTGAGATTTCACAACCCCTCCTTTTCAATAAAATCACTATAGCTCTAGAACCCCTTTTTTATATAGCAAATATACCTCAATGGTGATTCATCATTGATGCCTTTTCAAAATCATTGTGCACATAATCCCAGGGTATCAGACAAGTGAAGAAAAAAGACAAAATGAGGGAAGTCTTCTTTGAGGAATAGGAAGAGAGATTATAAAGTTTTTACTTAAAATAGACTGTCTTGGATGAGGTAAATGTGGGCTGAGGGAGTAGGGGGCACATGATGCAGGTTCACTGTCCTGATGAGGAGCGGGTACATAACTAATGTGCTTAGAGTGATTTGGAAAGGAAAAATGGAATAGTAGCAAAAACAATCTTGGTCCCTTTTCACATGTGCATTTTAACCACATCTCAGTATGCTACTATAGATAAAGCTCTGGGCAGCTGGGTGACATCTATGCATCTATGGCTTTGCAAAGCATAGTGAGGTGAGGGATGTGGGAGAAGTCATTTGCGAACTGCGGAGTAAAGAAGGTGGAAGGTGTGTTCCCAGTATACCCTTTTAACTCAGAAGTGTAGAAATATACATTTCTGCATGTATGAAAAGCTTGCATGCCATTTACTTAATATTGAAATTCAGTAAGTATTTAAAATTACAAATGGGACATTTAAGTAGGTAGAGCACTAAATTCACAACATGAATTTAAATGTGACATCGACCTTAACGCTTCTACTCTTGAAAACATGTGCTGGGAATTTTAACCTCCACATATCATTAGAACTGATTTCTAATGTTGGCACAAAATCCATTTCTGACTTAGATGAGCATGAGGAAAATAGAGCAGTTATTTTGTCCTTTTAACAAGTGACTGAACTTTATCCCCCTAATATAGGCTCACAATGAAGCCTGCTGGATTTCTCCCAAGCAGAATCAATGATTGGTAGAGAGAGAAACTTCAAGCCTGGGCGGCAGTTCCTCAATTTTATAACAGCAATGTTCCATCAGCAGGCAGTATGACCTGTACATCTAAACATGGCATTGTGTGACAGCCTGTCATTTCAGTCCTTTCATTCCTGCTATGGGTTTTCCTTGCATACGCACTTAATGATATTGCAAAAATGTGTTTATATAAACTATAATAGTTAAAGGATACATCGATTTTAAAATTTGTTTTAAATTTTTTTGTTTCCAAAGAGAAGTGAAGGAAACAACTCTACTAGCAAAATTAATTTATTTTCTTTTTATGAGCAACAGTGAAGAACCTGTCTTTTCCTGGTTCACAGGCACATGTTTTCTCAGTTTTCATGACAACTTAGGTCTGGGAGAGATAAAAGTCCCCCAGGAATCTTGATAAAATGCAAACACCTGTAGCACTGTCCTCTGGGTCTCCTGCAGGCCCCTTGTTAGTTTCTGCTACTCTCTAGGCAGGGCCCCTGAACACCTTCACCTTCTTTCTTTCCAACCCCTCACAGATTCCCGAACCTTTTTTTTCTTCCATGCTTCTTCATTGGAAAGAAGAACTTGGTGATGCTTGTCTGACTGTGAGATATGTGCTAGGAAAGAGATGTGCAGAAGAGGAAGAGGGAATGGCTGCAGGACTACAAATACTGGAAATCAAATTTCCCGAGCTTCTTGTTGTTACAGTGAATTAATTTACTATGCTTTAGGCACTTTGTCCTAGATATCCCATCATTTGAAATTTTTATCTTCAGGAGTAATTTCACATGGTTTTAAAGATATGAGTTAATTCAGATGAGTCGAATGTTATTAAGTGATAAGAATAGTACCACAAACAAAGACAGTTGTTTATCATGCCCAGGCATTATGCTAAGCACTGAACATACATTAGACAATTTCACCTTCACATGGGACTGTGAGGAGGAGATTTATGACTCTCACTCCCGGATGACAAATATACGCACTGAAAGGTCATGGATGTTATGAAACTTACCCAAGGTCACACAGCTGGAGGGTTTGGGGCCAGAATTTGGACCCAAGGACATGACTCCAAAGACTGTGCTCTTAAGCTCATGCGTATGGTCTTGGTACAATGATCACGCATGTTCATCTTACAAACTATCATAACATGTCACAGATTTCTGATATGGGGTGGACTGAAGTATTTAGGGAGTGAATTCATTTTTTTCTTTCTATAGGAATTCATTATGGTTATTCTGTGCTAGGTGCTGCTCTGGGCACAGGAGATACAACCATAAACAAGACAGAGAAAGACTCTTCAGCCTTGGAGATCATATCTTCATGGATGGAAAAATGATGGTAAATCCCCCAGTTCACCTGGTATATGCTCTGGCACATTAGTGAATTATTTTCATGAATTAATGAGTGATTTGAATGTTGCCAATTTAGGCTGCAAGAATCAGTGCTTTAATCATAAATTTTCATTGTTATTATGACAAGAACCATGTCTTATTCGTGTGAACATTCTCCCCCTGCCCTGACACCCACTAAGTGAGCACGGGCCTTCATATCTAGCCTCAGGTGGCTCCTTATAAATTGTTGATTGATGATTACTATAGACTTAAAAATTATATATGGACAGAAGAAAATCTAACTTTGGGTCGTGAACACACAATGCAATATATATACGACATACTGTTGAATTGCACACTAGAAACTTATATGATTTTATTAATCACTCCAATAATTTTTAATAAACAATTTAAAAATTATGTAGGTTACTTTCTGATTTTTTTTATTTAAAAAACTTTTAAATTAAATTTATTGGGGTAACATTGGTTAATAAAATTATACAAATTTCAAGTGCACAATATATAATACATCAGCTATATATTGTACTGTGTGTTCATTACCCAAAGTCAAATCTCTTTCAAAGAAAAGATGGCAACTTGTTCTTATAATATAAATGAAGTCTGATTCTTAATAATAGACCTTGTATTTTTGAGTCATTTTACAGCCAGCCTTGATCAGAAATGTAGATAAGGCAGAGCAATATATAAACAAATGCTAGATTAACAGAAGCGTCCAAATACTTTGTAGTAACTAAAAATGCTCTAGTTTTAATTTTTTAATGAAAAGACCAATAGTAAGCATTCACTCCCAGCTTTGGTATTTTGGGTTTTACCATTTCTAAGTAGGGGCTTTATTGTCTAGAATCTCATTCTACATTTCTCTGGAATAATTATTCATTGATAATTGTTTCTCTTCTTGTTACTGACCATGAAACACTCTCTTCCACAGGAAGGAAATAATTTTTCCATTGTTTTTGTCCATTTTACATTTTATATGGTTTAAATCATAATATTGTATTGTTATCTGTTCTCATTGAATATATAAAAAAAAGATTGTACTTCAACACTTGACAAATTGCATGCCAGGCGGTGATGGTATGAGTATGGGGACACAATGTCAGAACTAAGTTGTCAAGGAGGCCAATAGGAAGGCATGTGCCTAGAGAAAGGCAGGCTTGCTCCATGTTCTTCTCAGAGCAGGTATCAGTGGGTGGGCAGTGAAATGGACACAAGAACACAGTCTCAGTTTTTGCGGATACATATTTTTAGAGCTGGAAGAAACCTGGAGATGGATATTCTTCACTAAGCAAATAGAACACTTTTCCTGGCCTTCTTATAAAGTGGAAATTGGAGTAAAAGCAGAACTAGAATCCAGACAGCCTCAAGCTAGTCGGTTGTTCTTTCAGTTAATTAATCCTTTCCTCACTTTAAGCAATGAGCTGACCTGGGCACATGCAGATGAACAGTCATAGTCCTTGTCTTAAAGGAGCACACTCTCCGAATAAGATGGCTCATTTACACTGGGGTGAGGCCATCTTAAAACAAATATTACAGAGTGCTATGAGGTGACGAGGAGGGGGCAACAGATTACCTGGGATTGGGCTGGTGAAGGTTGGGAGTGGGGGCTCTGGAAAGGAGATCCTATGGGAGCATCATAGAAAGGATCCCACCTACTAGACCCAGCAAGCTCTGTATCTTGTCCATCTCTCTCTCTCTCTTTCCCATTCTCTCTCTCTCTCTCTCTCTCTCTCTCTCTCTCTCTCTCTCTCTCTCTCTCATGCAAGCATGCAAAACTTGTTTTATTCATAACTAAAAGAATGTTATTATTTTAAACACAAGGAATCAATATGATCAAGAATACATAGAGGAAAAATAAAACAAAAGAGCCCTCATAGAACCTCAGCTGCAAGATTTCTCAGATCCCTTGGAACATAATGCCTAGAAAGATAAAATATCTTTTATTAATAAAACTCAGGAAAATTTATCAAAAACTTTTTTTTACTTTCAGGATATCTTGCATTTCTATCAAAGCACTAAACCTAAAATGATAATGGCATGAAGCTCAGATAATAACGTGAGTTTAAAACTCACAATGGCAAATCAGAGGCCAATCCTGGCTTCACTTAGGACTTTCTGTAACAGTTAAGGTCACGTCTACATTCAATTTATCCCTCCAACACACCACATAATTCCACTAGAAGTAACTAGATGGGCTTGGATAATGTTGAACTATAAAAGTTCTCAAAGACATTGTGGTAGCTGTTGATCATCTTTTAGCTTATTATATTCCCCTGCCTCCTCTAAACTTATATTAGAAGTGACTTCAAGTGCCACTGATTGACTATTTAAATGTATATAAATTTTTGCAGACCATCTTATGGGTCAAGGAATTTTTGCCTTTTCAAAAATTTAATATTATTCAAAAATTTAGAAAACTAGATCAGGGTCCCTATATTAGTACCTGTTTTCGCTAACTAAAAGAAATATGATAAAGACTTTTGTTTTTCCAAAAAAAAAAAAAAGCTGTTATTGTACTGACCTAGGTCTTTTGTAAAAGCAAAGTGAACTTTTGAAAAGTAGGGGGAACCTGTATATTTAAACTCTTACTTATTTTTGGCATCTTAGCAAGCCACCATAATTTTAATTTTAAATGCTATTTAATGAATATAAATTTATCTTTCTTTAATAACATAGGCCCTGCTGTAATTTAAACTGGAGACCTTTTCTTCCTCATGCTGAAACCATTAGTAGAAAAAGAAAAAAAGATAGAAAAATAAAGCAGAATGCAGTGACATAAAGAATCACTTAAGACCTAAGCTTCAGATCTTTTGGAATGTTCAACACAAACGTTGTTAAGGTAGAGTCCGTGAAAGGCATGGGAGAAGCTCTGGGGTCAGCATGGAGAAATTGCTCCCCTCTTCCAAGTCCATGGTTTTATGTCCACTCCTATGGGAACCTCCTTTACTCCAAATTCCTCCAAAAATCAGTGTCGCTTTTTATTTGATTTCAGATTGGAGCATCTATTGTTTTTCAGCATAACCCATGGTAAAAATGAACTATTATTATTTTAAGGCACTGAGATTAGGAGATTGTTTCTCTGGATCACAAACTAGCTTATCTTTACTATTTCAATCACCTTCCATGTGCAAAAAAAAAAAAAATGTGTTAATGAAACTAGCTTTCAAGATAAGGGAGATTGTATTGGAAATCTAATTGAGGCTATAGATTCCCTGAGTTCGTTTATTCTGATTTTATTCCTTGTTCCTTTCTCTGCCTTAAAGTATAGTAAGTTCAATAATCACACACATTAATTTAGCCAATCTAAAATAGGATATGGGAAAATTCTAATCATTCCTCTCTAGGTCGCTGCCTTGGATATCAAACAGACTACAAGTCTCTGTGATAACTCCTGTAGTGTCATTTCTCCAATGGGTTCTCTATAGTCTATGACAATGTTATCACTGGACTCATTCCAGTTATCCATGCCACAAAATTTCCTGACATAACTAACACCAATTGGCAGACTTGTTTGCTGCTGAAAATAAGGGCCAGAACTAAAAGCAAATAAACTCAGTGATTTTGGTTTATTCTTGCTTTTGCAATTAGAAATTGGTGACCGATGTATTCACATTCCTTAAAAGGATTCCCTTTTTCCCATCTGAAATTCTTTCCTCAAACTCAGGATAACAAATCAGGTTCAGAAGGTTGTACTTTCTGAGGAAATATTAGAGTCCTTATTTCAGTAGCTTTCTAGAAATTCAGTACAGCAAGGTGCTTGGGTTTATAGATAGGATCGTCTTAGCCCAGAGTGCTAATGTAGGTTCAGTCTGAGCAGTCATCAATATTTGTTTGTCAGTGTCTGGTCTAAATTGGTTTCTGGCCCTGTGTGTTTAGTGTTAGTTTTGTATGTTATCTTCTCAGTGATTACAGCATCACTTTTTTTTCTATCTAACTTTATACTCCTGATGTCCCAAAATGGAGCAGCTGCCTGCCTAGTAGTTTAATTTCAGTGATTCCTTCCTTATGCTGTATGATGGGGTAATTGCAGAAAATATAGTGGAAGATTCATGCCACATAATCTATTCAACATTTGTGCTGTTATTTCTGCCTGGGGTCCCAAAGAAACAATTGTTTTGATATGATTAAATCCTTATATTTCCTTCTAAATTTGTCTCTCCTTTTACATTTCCTGAGTGGGTTAGTGGAACTTTATTCCAGACAGGTAAATGCTACACTCTAACCATAGCCAACTTTAAAATCTTTAGTTCCCTTGGATACACAACACAAAGTCCTCTTCATTGAAACTCTACAATCTGTTTCAGAATTATTGTTCCTTCTCCATTCCTAGTATCACTTCCCTCAAGTTCAAGTCTTCATTTCTGGGATGTAATGGATCCCTTTTCTATCCATATGTTGTATTTGTAACAACTTTCCCAAGAATACCGGTCACATTGTACTGTAGCTGTCCCCTGCTAGATTGTAGAATTGCAAAGAAAGAACCATCACTTGTATTCCTCAGTGTCTTCGGATGCTAGGACAGGGCCTATGAACTAGTAAATTCTCCATAAATGGCTTTTGAATGAAGGGTTTTGTAGTTCATCTGCTGCCTCTAGTCTCTCCTCCTATCTATCTTCAGTCATACCATTATGTTAAAATCCTTAAAGCTGAGCTCCATTCACGAAACTCTACTGGTTAAAAACACTCACTAACATTATCATAGTGCTTAAAACATAGGTGCAGACAGACTCCTTAGCCTGATATGAAAAAACATTCTTAAACTGATGGCTTCTCAAACCTTTCTCAAATCACTGTTCCAGGAAACCTGCAACAAAGTTCAACTCTACTACTTGCTTTTCTCCTATATCAGTGTCTCACCTGTACTTTGCTTATGATATTTCCTTTACCTCAAATAGGTTCCCTTTTTCTTCATCTTTAAGGCCTTTGACATCTTTTACAATATAGTTATTGTACTCCTCCAACCATCAGCCATTCAGCAGACCTTTAGGGTGTCCTCACATGTCCCAGACACCATGGGTGGCAAAGGACATACAGAAACAGAAGAAGCCATTGAACCCTAAAAGAATGCAATTCTAGTGGATAGACAGCTGTGCAAACTCTTAGAATACAGTGAAGTGAGTGCACATGGTGCTCTGGTAGCTCAAGGGATATGCACCTACCGCAGGCTAGGCAAAGCAGTGATGAGAAATGCACCTTGTAGTGGCTGTAATATCTGGGCTGAGTTTCAAACATTAGGTAGAAGTTAGCTACAAAAATGAATGTAGTAAGAACATTGTAAGTGGACATAGCAGGCATCAGCAAGCTCTGGGTATTTTAGTGTGGGCGGCACAATGGAAGCAGGGCACGTCATTCACACAATGTGCCTGCCTAGGGACATCCAAAGAATCACGTCTCTTATGGACATACTTGTTGCCATATAGTATAGTCATTAACATGCTTATCTGATCTTCATTATCAGATACAAAAATGAGGACTGTGCCTGATTCATCTTTTTTATCCCTGACAGATCCTTTAAAAATGTTTTTCATGATTGATATATATTTGTTGAATAAATGAATAATTTTAAATTGAATTGTCCTAAATTTTTGCTTCAGGAATACTGAGAATTTGGACTCAGTATTTGGTTCATTCCTTTGAATGAAGGCTTCCTCTAGTGCTATTTTACTTTTATTGTTATCTACAAGAGGAAAGATGAGAAACTATTTAAATTTAAGGAAAAATCATTAAGGCTCTGTTAACTATCACAACATAGTCTTCTGACATTATGATATATTCAGTATGTTATTGGGATATCCAGCAAATCAAGTGCAAATTTCCTACCTGGTAATGCCACCCTTGCTCAGACCTATAACATTTGTGAAGCTTGTAATGAGAACAGACGAAGACCTACATACCATAGATCTATGTATTTAGAAGTTATAAATAACACTAAAAAACTGTTAAGTAAAGTGCGTTCTATGCTCCTACCTTGACAAGCTACTTGCTTAATCACCTAGAAGGGCAGGTTCAAATTCTGAAAACTCACTCTTTTAAGTTTTAGAGTTGAATGTAGCAGCACAGAAAAAAAATCCATCCCTAAGCAGAAGCTAGTGATTCTCTCCTCTTCTTTTCTCCACCTTTTACATCCTCCCACATTGAGTGGGACCTTGCACTCATGTGGACACCTCCATATAAAAGTTAAAACTTTATTCACATCTTTCCACTAATACTTGCCATTTGGTTACCCCTTGAACTTGAGTTCACACATAAAACAGGTATGCTCTCAGCATGATGGGCCCAAGAAGAACCCACACAGGTCTGGAAGTGGACTCAGGGCCATTTGGGGAGGGAACCACTGGGACATGAGGACCCAGAGCATGGGCTAGAAGTAGTTTGCTAGTTGAAATATGTGGCAGAATATTTTATGAGTAGCCTAGGGGTAAATAATCAAAATAGTGATAATAATCATGAATGAAACTGACTTTATGTTAATGGATCAACCAGGAAACAATGGAAAAAGGACTCTGGATAAATTGTTGAGAAACAATGAGATTACCTATGAAAAACTGAAACAAAGAAAATCTGGCTGCAGAAAACTCATCATTATCACCAGGATAGTTGATAATGTGAATCTATCTGTCAAGAACATCTACAGTTTTCTGATGCATTAGAGAACAACGGAGTAGCCACTTGATAAAGTAAAATCCTTTGACAGAAAGGCTTGCTCAAACTTTTTTACCTTTAGTTAAAAAGTAACCATAAACTGAAATTTGGGAGACCTTCATTAATTTGTCAATAGAGCTGTAAGTTTGACATAAGCATCTACTAATTTATGATGGTAGAAAATTGGTTATCTTTCTAAATATTAGCTATTAAACTATGATCTAGGTTTAAAAATACAAATAAATTTAATGGGAATTAATTTTTAGGAATAATGTAGCTTTGGAAAAGTTAGGATTTGATAGCTGTGATGGCAACTGGCAACAGTGGAAAAACTACTAGATTCAGAACTTGGCTTCAGTTGGAACTGCAGCTGTCAGATGTGTAACTTTGGGTGAGGCATTCAAACTGCATTGCACTGAGAATTTTTTAACATAAAATATGGGCAATGGAATCTACTGTAATTGTTGTGAAAGTTAAATTGGACCATATGTGAAAATACTTTGTAAATAGCATTGTGCTGTAAAATTGTTACATACTAATATTAATGTTATTTGTCTTAATGCTCACTATGATTGCTGACATATTCCTATATAAAAGGTGTATCCCTTACTAGTTTATTTACTTCTTTTCAGTTCAGTAGCAGTTAATTCCTCAAATTTGAATGACTGCAGAGCTCTGATTCAGTCATTAAAATGACTGATCTGAATCAAGGTGTCATCTTGCTAGTTGTTGCTTTCATCTTAATAAGCAATTAGGATCAATTATGTAGTTATCAATTTAATTATTTGACAACTGAGACTTCCTGTAACTAAAATAATTGCCTCAGCTATGTTTTTGGTCAATCTTGCATAATCTCCAAAAGCATTTTAATGATTTTTTTTCTAAAGAGAGTTAAAGTGTACACGATTGAAATAACAACATAAAAGGTAAGGAAAGGCTTGTACTATACAATGTATGTGTCCTAAGGGAATAAAAGAGACATTTTATATCAGCAAGCATATTCTAGAAGCATAAATAAATCATCAAATGAAGCAGAGGTTGTTCGAAGGCAGATATACTGTTGGACAATCAACAGTCAAGATTAGGGAAAGCCACAAACAAACCCATGCATCAATTATGGAGATGAACTAGGGTGAGAAATTGAAGGGGCTAATGAAGAGTCAGAATTCAAAATGAGATATATGAAATTGACATTAAATACAATTAAACTTTTATCTTGTATGAAATTTATGACGATTACTATGTGCATAAGAGCCCGGCCCAAGCAAAATCTGTGGCACAAATAAAGGCCTTCTTTGGTCTCCACTGCTTCTCTTTCACAAACTCTGTATGTGTTTGTGCCCCTCTTCAAACCCCCTGTGCCCATCTACGGACTCCTGGTTTCTCAGAGTAGCTTAATGCCTTAGGCTATGATCTATAGCATTCTGTCTTCCTCCCCTACCTTATTTTTGGGGAACTACTTCTTTATTTTAATTGTTTTTTTTTTTTTTTAATGAGGAATTTTGAGCATAAACAAATATAGAAGAACTCATATAATGTGCATCCAGGTATCCATCTCTGAGCCCTAAAAACCACCACCCATGGCCAATCCTATTCCCTCTTCTTCTCCTGTTCATCTGTAAAATTTTCAGTTTGTATAACTAAAAGATAAACTTAAAAAAATAATCACAATAATACTTTTGCATTTAAAATAAAGTTTATTTCATCAAATATCCAGTTAGTGTCAAAAATTACAACTGATCATATACCATAATTTTAAAAATTATGTTTAATAAAGATCTAAATAACTGTATTATATTATAATATAGTTATAATTATTATAGTTATTAGAATAAATATTATAATAATTGATATAAATTTCATGTTCATTTAATCTATATATTTCCCCTTCATTTTTCCCCCCATTTTCCCTATCATTCAATAATAAAATAGTTGCATACTTACTAAATGCTAAGTCCTGTGGAAAACGAATACTTGTAATGTAGCTTCCATGGCTTCTAATCCTTACAAAGGCACTGCAAATTGAACATTGATTCCCTCATTTTCTCTTGCCCTTTACTGTGTTTCAAACATAGGGGTGTCTGATTACAAAAAAAAAAGTCCATGATACCATGAACTTTTTTATTTTACCTCATAGGTCCATAAACATACCAACACCCACATTTTTACTGCATAGTGCCCTTGCCATGCAATTTTCTCTCAGTCATGCTTTTCAGCAGACAAAGGAGGAAGCTAATGAATTTCATAAGATAAACTAATTCCTGTCAAGATTTTAATGAGAACTTAGGTATGGAGTGGTACTTTCCAAGCACCATTATGGATTAATTAATGACAAGTCAAGTCAACCTCACCTCATTTCATAATTTTGACAGGGTTCATTCTTCACTTGAACAGCAGATGAGGGAAAGAAGAGCACAGAGAGACAGTGTATGACCCTCATTAAGAGATTGTATTAAACCTTTCACAATATGGTAGTGATAGAGAATCAGGGGTTTATGTTAGTAAAATTATTTATATTAAAAGAGGCAAGGCCAATTAAAACAAAAATGTGTGAAAGACCAATAGTGAACATAAATAAATACAATGCCAAATATTCAGTCAGATTTGAGAAATGGAAAAAAGGAGAGAATAGGATGTGTCAAAGTTTGAACAAAGAGAATGTGAATAATATGAGACTCAGACCAAAACTTATCCACTGTGGTGTGGCTGCTGACTGTCTTCTAATTATATTCCCTACATGTACATTCTTGAGGGCTCCCTACTGCTAATACAGTAGATGAATTGTTCATAGCTTCCTTAGCTTGATGAGGGAGCCACTAAGAGGCAGAGATTTCCTTGAGGGACAAGGGCTTGCCATCTTGCATAGAAAATAAAATAATAATTTGAGATGCAACATATTATATATTATATAACATAATATGTAAATATTAACTTTTAAAAGCAGTTAGGCATAGTGGATAAGGAAACAGGATTATAATTATATTACCTGGGTACATGTCCTAGCTCTGCCACTTATTAGCTATGTGGCCTTGGGAAAGGTACTTAACCTCTCTGCCTCAGTATACTAATCTATAAAATACTAGTGCTTAATTCATACAATTGTAGGGAAGTTTCAATGAATTCATATAGGTAAAAGTGCTGAAAATAATGCTAGTATCTAGTAAGCACTGCATATGTGTAGGTAATGATTATTATAACTATTTACAAGAAATGGAATATATGGATATTTCTGTTGGGAAACAATCTCCATGAGTCTTTGATGTTTCTCTATACATCTTGGAAGCAGAGGCATTTCTCCAGAATTATCTTCTCTAAGATGTTTCAGAGTGAACAACCTTGGAAGATAGAGAAAATGTCTCTTAAAAGAATATGTGAATACCTGAATATTTGCTTTCACAAATAAGTGAACTTCAAAAATTTAGTCGAAGTAGATTATTTTTATATGTTGATATTCTATCAGTTGAGGTATACAGGTATAATATAAAAATAAATGCTGCAATAATTTATACAAATAATTATGTAATAGTTAAATAACAAAGAAAGTTATTTGAAAGTTGATGCAAATCAAATATTTGCAATTGCATAATAATTATAGCACAATAATTGTTACTAGATTATAAAATTATACTTCTTTGTAGTTTTTTGTTATACTAGCACTCATAACATCGAATAAAATATGGTTTAAGAACTGTATTTAGCATTTAATTATTTCATTTCATTACACCATAAATCGTTCAAGAGAAAAAGTCTTTTTGTCAAATCTTCAGATCTTGAGAGGATGATTTAAATGCAACATGTTCACTTTACTACCACAAAGTTACATTAAGATGAATAAATCTAAAGTCATATGCAATAGTATTAATGATAAATACTGAATCCAGAGATAAAATGAACATAGTGTGACTTAAAGAAAAAGTGTTAGAGAAAAATGAGGTATCTCATAAATTTCTTATTCCCACTAAATATATTTCAAAACAACAGGATTTAGAAACTTTAAGTAGTTAATTTCTTATAGTCATCTTTATGGAAACTGACATTTTAAACAAAATTTTATTAAAATAATTGCTATAGACTCACAATCTTTTTCAGTAATTGAAGATGAAGCATTTAAATTTTTACCCAATCTATGAATTCAAGATGTAAAATTCTTTCTAAAAATATATTACTCTTCAGCTTATAGTATGGTTTTAATGAAGTAGCCATAATTTCTTGATAACAGCTCCACAAGTAGTACCCTATATTAGCAGAGTTACCAGAAAAAATATCTTGTCTTTCCATTGGCCTTAATGGAAAATTAGTGTCTACTTAGCATCACAAATGTAGAACATAATGAATGCAGGAGCAATGTAGGAGGGGATAATCCTAAGAAATTATTATTCCTAACTTATAATATCAACATTTTCTATTTTAATTTCTAATTTTAATAATAAAATTATAATATACTTGTGATAGTATTTCAGTTTTGCTGTTGCAGCCCATTATTTCTTCCCATAATGATATTTAATTTAAGCATCAGTTTCAAGTATTGCTTTTTTAATTGTCAGTTATTTGGCATTTGGTAAAAATATGAATTAAAATTAAAAATCAATAGCACGTCAATGTGTAATACATAAGGCTATAAAAAGATATTTTTAAAATACTATTAAAATGTCAGCCATTTACCAAATAATAATCTCATTAAAATTCACCTACATGAAACTTTACTGAATATTTAACTTTTATTTTGAATTAATTAGAGATTCACAAGAAGTTGCAAAGATAATACAGAGAGGTCTCATGTACCCTTCCCTAAATTTCCCACAATGGTAACATCTAATGTAATTATGATACAATATTAAAACCAGGAAAGTGGCATTGGTATAATGTGTGTGTATAAATGAATATCATTTTATCACAGTTGTAGATTTGTGTGCTACCACTGCAATCAAGATACAGAACTATTCCATTATCACAAAGATATCTCTCATGGCTTCCTTTATAGTCACAATTTCTCCCTCCTTGCCACAATTCCTAATCCTTGGCAACCATTAAACTGTTCTCCATCACTCCAATTTTATCATTTCGAGAATCTTATATATAAATGAAATCACACATATGTAACTAATTTTTTTTGACTCAGTATGATGGCCTTGAGATTCATCCAAGTTGCTGTGTATATCAGTAGTTCATTTCATTTCATTGCTGAATAGTATTCCACGATACAGGTTACCATAGTTTGCTTAACTGATTAAGGGACATCTTGTTTCCAGTTTGGGGGTAATATAAATCAAGCCACTTTGTAACAGTCATGTGCAAATTTTAGGGTGGATGTAAATTTTAACCTCTCTGGGATAATCATCCATGTGTGCAATGACTGTATTATGTGATAAGTTTATGTTTAGTTTAATTAGGAAGCTGTCAAACTATTTTTCTGTTGTCGTACCACTTTACATTCCCAAGAGCAATATATGAAAGACCTAGTTTCTCTGCATCCTCCCCATCATTTGATAGTCACTGCTTTCTATTTTAGCTGTGCTCACAGCTGTGTAGTGATATCTCATCATTGTTTTAATTTTCATTTCTCTAGTGGCAAATGATGTTGAACACCTTTTCACATGTTTGACTCTATTTCTATGAGTTTGGCTTTTTTAACTTCCACATATAAGGGAGGCATACAGTTTTTTTTATTCTCTGTCTGACTTCTTTTACTTAGAATAATGCCCTCAAGGTTCATCCATGTTGTCACGAATGGCAGGATTGCCTTCTTTTTTAAGGTTGAATAGTATTCCATTGTATGTATATACCATGTAATCTTTATCCATTCATTTGTCAATGGAATTTAGGTTGTTTCCATATCTTGGCCATTGTGAATAATGCTGCAATGAACATGAGGGTGTAGATATCTCTCTGAGATCCTGACTTCAGTTCTTTTTGGACATGTATCCAGAGGTAGTGTTGTCGAATGAAGTGGTAGCTCAATTTTTAATATTTTGAGGACAGCCATAATGTTTTCTATAGTGTCCACATTATTCCACATTACCACTGATAATGTACAAAGGTTTCAATTTCTCCACATCTGGCTAATACTTCTTATCTTTTATTTTTAGTTTTAAATAATAGCCATTCTAACAGATGTGAGGTGATATCTCATTGTGGTTTTGATTTGCATTTCCTGGATAATTAGTGATGTTGAGCACCTTTTCATATACTCGGTGGCCATTTTTATGTCTTCTTTGGATAACTGTCTGTTAAAGACCTTTGCTCATTTAAAAAATTGACTCGTTTATTTATTTTTGTTATTAAGCTATAGAAGATTCTTATATATTTTGGATATTAACCCCTTATAATATAAATGGTTTGCACATATTTTCTTTTATTCCATAGGTTGTATTTTCACTTTATTAATTGTTTGCTTTGCTGTATAGAAGCTTTTTGGATATAATCCCACTTTTCTATTTTTGAGTTTTGTTGCCTGTGCTTTGATATCAAGTCCAAGAAATAATTGTTAAACCCAATGTCAAGAAGATTTTTCCCCCTGTTTTCCTTGAGGAGTTGTATGATTTCAGGTCATATGTTTAAGTCTTTCATCCATTTTGAGTTGATTTTTGTATATGGTATAATTGTCCAACTTAGTTCTTTTGCCTGTAAATATCTATTTTCCCTAATATCCAACACCAAAAGAAACTCTCCTTTTCTCATTGTATA
Organism: Eidolon dupreanum; assembly: GCA_028627145.1. Classification (NCBI taxonomy): domain Eukaryota; kingdom Metazoa; phylum Chordata; class Mammalia; order Chiroptera; family Pteropodidae; genus Eidolon; species Eidolon dupreanum. The sequence goes on from CM053505.1 coordinate 20,199,306, forward strand.
TTCTTAGCACAACTGTTGAAGATCAATACATTGTATATGCGTAGCTTTATTTCTGGGATCCTTATTCTGTTCCATTAGACTATATGTCTATTTTTATAATGGTACCATACTGATTTTTGTTTTTGTTTTCAGTGTTATTGAGATATAATTGATATATAACATTGTATTAGTTTAAGGTATAAACATAACGATTTGATATATATATATATATATATATATATATATATATATATATATATTTATATATATAGTGAAATAATTGCCACAATAAGTTTAGTCTACATTTTGCTGACACTACTCCCTTGATTTTAACACTTAAATCAATAGATTGAGTAAAGCAGATTCTCTTGACTCTAATGTGGGTGAGTCCCATCCAACCAGTTGAGGACTAATACTGACCCTCTCCTGAATAGGAGGGAATTGTTCCTGCCTGGTTGCGTTTCAACTGAGACATTGGTGTTTTTCTTGCCTTTGAATTTGAGTTGAAACATCAGCTTTTCCTGGGTCTGATGAGCTATCTGGCTTTCTGAATGAAACTTTACCATTAACATTTCTGGTTTTACAGGCCTTTGGATCTGGACAGGAACTATACCATTGGTCTCCAACTTACTAGCTGAAGACCTTGGGACTTGTCAGCTTGCATAATGACATAAGCCAATTCTTTATAATAAACCTATTTATTTATATACATGTATATATATATGGTTCCAATCATTTAATTTCAGCAAAGAAAATAGATTATATTTTCAAAAATTTTATTTTTGTATAAATTGATTTTGGTTGTTCTATTCTTTTAATCTTTTCAACCTTTAAAAAAGTTAATTTTAAAACTTTAACTATGTGAGGTGAGTGGACTTAGGAAAAACTGTAATAAAGACAGAGATGCTGGAGCAAAAAAAGTGAAGGAAAACATGGTGTATGGTGAAATTGAAGATGCAGAGAATGTCAAACTATTCCTTGTCTATTAGTCCATGTGTAAGATTTGGGCCTTCATTGTAATATAAATCAAAAGCTACTGAATGGATTTAGGTAGTAGAATAACATGTCTCAAGGTAAACTTAAAAATTTTCATCCTGGAAAAATTATTGGAAGAGAGGAAGAATGGAAGAAAAGCGCCAAGGGTAGATTAATAATATGCATTCAATATTTTAATAAATAATTTAATTTCAGAGAAGAAACATAATTGCTTGAACTATGCTCCTGTTGATGCTTTTTGTCATCTCCATCTAGGGAAATTCTAGTTTATTGATTTGTTCATCTATAACCTGAGAAATAATTTCCACTCAGCTCCTTGAAGTACAGACACAGTGTATAGAAGCAAATAAACCAGTTTTGAAAGGCTAACTTCATAAACCCAGACCTACATAGTGATGGCAAATGTCATAGAGTATGAATAAAGGTACAAAAGAACCAAATCAAATATCACTCGGAGAAGATGAAGAGATGCATGCTTTATTACATTATGTTTGCAGAAACATAGGGAAGGAAGGTCTCTCAAAAATTCTCTTTAGTTTATTTTCCAGAGGATCTTAGATTAAGGAAGCAAACAAAACAAAAGGAAAATTACAGCTTTAGTAACTGCCAGATTAAATTGTTCTTTCTAAAAAGATGTGATTTCTTTTGGATACAGTTAAGAACTAAGGCTATAATTTTCTATTTACTTTCCTTTGTCATAGTAGATGCAGGGTATTTACCCCAATTTGATGCCATTTGCTCTTTGTCAGATGAAGTCTTTCTACAGATTTTTATTAACCACATTTCTTCTCCTAAAACATGTTATAAAAATTATCTGTGTCACTCTTATTTTGACATTGACCATTTCCTCATACAGAACTCAGTCATCAAATGATTGAAGGCCTGTGTAATTCAGCTCTAATGGATTGTGTTTTAAACTGCTCTAGTTTAAAATACCATAGGCCACATATCTTAAAGTGCACACATTTCAGATGGAAAAGATCAAGTTCCACTGTCATCATTATTGGAATAACTATGAGACAGCTTTTGATTTATAGAATTTTTGGGGGTGGGGAGGAGTGCTTAGTTTGAACAAAGACACACAAATCAAAGGTGACCTGAAGGGCTTGGATGCAAACCATTGGAAGTTGGGTAGTTTGAACAGCAGTGTAAGTTGAACCTTCTTTTCCTTGGACCAGCTTAATTTTGACATAGCCTACATTAATTTCCTTTAATATGGTTTAAAAAATTAAGCATATTGCTTAAAGATTGCACCTTTTCTGAAAGAGAGAGAGATGACTATAACTTGATCACAGTACTAATTGGAAGTAAATATAGTTTAATGCATAGTATATTGTGGCATGTTTTCCCCAAAGGGCCTGATTATCTTATTGCAGTAGTACATACCACTTGAATAAACATGTAAAATACTTTCTACTGCCATTTTATTCTTTATCCAAATGTACAGTCTATGAAGTCAGCAATTTTTGTATGTTTTGTTCACTAATCTGATCCTAGCATTTGAACAGTAACTGGCACATGGCAATCATTCACTATGTATATGCAAGAATAAATAAATGAGTGAGTTTGTGCAGTGTCTGAATATACACAGTGAACTCTACCCTTAGATCTGATTCATTTTTGTTTAAAGAATAATCTAGGCATCTCTCCTTCTCTCTCACTCCCTTGTTCCCCTCCCTTCTTTTCCCACTCTTTCTTGTCATTCTTTTGGTGATTTTGACATGCATTCTCAGTTAAGAACAAATGAGGCTTCCAGATGGAAGAATTGATCCATACTGTCAAATAAAATTCAATGGTGAGAACATATAAGAAGATTGATTTGATCTCAAGAAAAACTTTCTAATAATTTACAGCAATTAAATGTAGAGTTGCCTATTTCTGGAAGTAGTGACTTTCCTATCACTAGAGAAGTTTAAGAAGAATAAAGGCAAGTTCTATCATGAGTAGATCCAGGCTACAGAAAAATATGCAAGAAGTATTCATACTGGGAACACTTAAAAACAGTTTAAATATGACTTAAAATGTAGAGAAGGCAACAGGAAAAGGTTTCCATGTGTTATGTTTGATTTAAATGCACTCATCATATGCATTTTCATCCCAAAGCAATTTCTAGTTGTTTTTAAGTATCGACTAGTGACTCTTTAAAGTCAAGATAACCAAGAAAATACATATAATATAATGGCTTTAGTTTTAAATATATATGTATATATTCATTGGTAGTGATAATTGAAATTTTAAGGGATAGATCATCTCTAGTTAAGTGCTTAACATATGGTTCAATTATATAATGGCACTGTATGGCCAATTTCATGAATACTAACAAGAGTAGTCAATTCATATATTCACATTAAAACCTTATAGAGCTATTTCAATAAAGACTTACTAACATTTTACTTAATTTTGTTTTCTGTATCTCTTCTTTTGGAATTGTCTTTAGAGTCAGTCTTACCAGTTTGTGTCCGTGTCCTTTTGAACAAAACTAACAATAATAAAAACAATATCAAACAGTATAATTTGGGGAACCCAGCCACTTTTTCACTGGATGGAATTCAAAATATTATGTATACATTTCCAAATATAAAACTTTCTGTCTCCAAAAATGTTAACAGTATTTCACCATTCAGGAAATTCTAATGAAGGAACACAAATGCAAGTTCAAAAGAAGATTTCTTATATGTTTTAAGTACTGGAAAATGTTTATCACCACATGATGATCCCTTGGATGGAAAACATTCATTTCCATATGAAATGTTATATATAAAAACTTGTTAGTCATTCATATATTTTATAGTCATATTGTGCACGTGGTAGATAGATTTTTAAATTTTTTGTAGTATTTTATTGACTTCTGACCTCCATAACACTGAGATAATAAATTTGTGTCATTTTAAGGTACTAACTTTTCTGGTAATTTGTTAAAGCAGCAATAGTAAATTAAAAGTCAGGTAGCAGGTATTTTTTGTGGTCATAATCTCATTGAAATAGTTTGACAAATTATTATGATTTTTAAAATATCTTCATGGGCGTATGTACACTCAATTATAGTTTATTAAGATACTTGTCATGTCTTGAAAAAAAATCTATATATCAGCCAATAAGTGTTTAAATTTTTTCTCAAAAAAGCTGTTTTTACTATGGAAAAAAGTATCTGATGGATATACATCTCCTAGGTTATGTTCATTGTTTAGTTGCCTACCTGATATAAAACTTATAAAATGAAATAGCATACATAATACTTATGAATATAAAATGAGGGATTATTTGCAGTGTCCCTCAATACATTGAACATTTCTAATTAAAATAAATACTATCCAGAACTGTAATTATGAAAAAATGCATGCTGTGGAGGAACCATCCTTTTACTTCATTAATTAGTTAGTCATGGATATATCTTACTTAATAACCATATTTAACCTCCAAAACTTTAATTTATTCCTTTCTCTAATTACTATAGCAAATAATAGTTTGTAAAATCACTAGAGATTTTGCAAAATTAATATTGAACTCTATCTTGTCTTCTGTGAATTTAGTCTGTAGTATAACTAAATAAAAAATGATTTGTTCATACTGATTTCACAGCTTTTTTGCCTTTGTAACCTCACCTGCATGAATTCATCCCTTCTTGTCACTGGAGCTACCCCCAGCCAGCACTACTGTAGGTGCCTGGGCCTTAGGACCCAGTACAGCAACCATGCATGCACCTATAGCTGCTTGCAACCCCCAATGCTGTGCATATATATGCCACCAGCCTGGTACACCTGTACACAGTTGGCTCCTATTGCCATGCATGTGCCCAGAGATAGCCTCAGCAGCTGTGAGCATAAACACTTTGAGCTTCATCCCCAAAGTTGCATGTGTACTCATAGTCTTGGCTTCTGCTGCTGGCCTTGGACCTTGCCAATGCACAAGTACTTGCAGCTGGCCCCTAAAGCTGGATGTATACATGCCCTTGGCCCTGGTCCCCAACACTTCCTGCTCTAGTCTCTTACTTCTGATCCTGGAGGTGTGGCTGAGGACTCCAATAGCTCTTGCAGCCACCATGAACCCCCTGAAGTTCTTGCTTCCAAGGACCACAAAGACACCAACATCATGTACTCCAGCTAACTGAGCTCATGAAACACCACACCCCCTGTATCTGGAGACATCACACATCACTACACATGGCATCTTGGCTACTAAACCTGGTACCACATACCCTCCCTCCCCGACACACACCAGGTAAAAGTTTTCCTTTACTGAAGCCAGTCTATAAAGCCTAGAAAAGCTGATTGCTTCTTCAAATGCAAATACACCTGCACAAGACTGCAAAAAATGATAAAGAATCAGAGAAACATAACATGACATGACCAAAAGAACACAATAAACTTCCATTAACCAATCACTAAGAAATGAAGGTCTAAAAGCTCCTAACAAAGAGTTCAAAGTAACTATTTTAATAAAACTCAATGAGCTATAAAATAAAACAGATTTAAAAATTTAACAAAATCATGAAAATAACACAAGCATAAAATGAAAATTTCAACAAAGAGATAAATAACATAAAAACTAACCACAGAAAATTTTAGAAGAATACAATGACCTCATTAAAAAAAATAATGTAATAGAGAGCTTCAACTTCATCTGGCAGAAGAAAGAATCAGTGAACTCTAAGATAAGAGATTTGAAATTATCCAATCAGAAGGGAAAAAAGAAAAAAAGAATAGGAATGAAGAAAGTTTACCAGATTTATGAGACATCAGCAAGAGAGCTAATATTTGCATTATGAGAGTTCTAGGAAAAGAAGAGAGTGAGAGAAAGAGGCAGAAAGCTTATTTAAAGAAATAATGGCTGAAAATTTTCCAAATCTGAGGAGACATATGTACATCCAGGTACATGACTCAAAGATCCCCACCAGGTTCAATCCAAAGAAGACTTCACTGAGACATATTATACTCAAACTCAAAAATCAAGGAAAAAAGAGAATTTTGAAAGCAGTCAAGGAAAAGAGGCTCATTGTATACGAGGAACTCTTGATAAGGTATAAGCAGATTTCTCAGCAGAAATCCTGAAAGCCAGGCAAAAGCATGATGATATATTTAACATCCTGAGAGAAAAAGACTGCTAACCAAGAATATGTTACCCAGCAAAGTTGTTATTCAGAAATCAAGGCAAGGTAAACACTTTCCCTGACAAACAAAAGAAAAGGGATTTCACCAATGTAAATGGGTCAAATTCTCCAATCAGAAGACATAGAGTAGCTGAATGTATATAAAAAAAAAAAAACAACAACAAGACCCTGCTATAAGTTGATTACAATACTCTCAACAAAGGATAGACCATCCAGACAGAAAAGCAATAAAGAAACATTGGACTTAACATAAAGCAAAGTACATCTTTGCCAAAATTTTAACAAATAAGTACTAGATTAGGCACAATATTTGTGAAGTCTGTGTCGTATGTTTTCATCTCCCCTGCCTGCCTCAATATAGTCTCCATTTTGCACATCCCACAACCTCCTATTTTCTCGGGCCAATCAAAATTGATAAGAAGTAATTGATTGGAATATGTGTAGTTTTCAAAATCTTATAATTGTATGTGGACAATAAGGCTATGGGAATTTTCCATAAAGTTAGGAGAGGCTTCCAAATTTTTAATGCTCTCATTTCTTAGAACTCCTTTCCTAATAAACAAGAGTGTGCCTGCAGGGCCAACACTGGTCGCTCAGAACTCATTAGCCAAAAAAACGTGTGTTTCACTCACAGTCACAGGGAATCCTTACCTTGTTAGTGACAACTGAAGTGATGCACTGTATTGTTCTTTCATCTCAGGTATCTATTGCAAATTTCCTTATACTTATTCTGGTTAGTTGATGGAAAAAATGTGTTACTGAGACATTTAGGCCTGGAACTGGAGACATAACCCAAGGTAAAAACATGTTCGAAATATTGTTTTCTTTGTTCAGAAAAATTTTAAAAGGCCGGTTCTAGAAACAAATTAAACTAAGCCAAAAGAAAATTAAACAATGTTGCTCATGATGTAACCTGGGGTGTTTGGTGGCAGTGATCATGTGATTTGGCAGTGTTTTATAATTCCAACAGGGTCAATCCTGTTGTGACACAGCTATCAAAGACCACAGCAAATCTTTTATTTCTTCCTTTGATAAGTATAGCCTGCGGACAAGTAAGACATGAGTGAGGGATATTTAAGTCATAATTTTGCACAGAGGTTGAATTCCCTGCTCAGTTTCTTCCTGCCTTCATGTGGCAACTGGTTTACTGCAGTTTTATTTTAATTATTTTTAAAAGCTCGTGTTTGGTTTTGTTTATTAGTAATGGATCCTACTTGTATTGTGTACCTTTGCAGGCCAGCAGTGCAGTGTAAACCAGTACAAATGTTCTGGTTTCATTCCACCTGTTATGGTGCTCATGTCCTGCTTGGCTATGTTTAGATTCATTTACCACCAGCACACTCGTTTACCCCATCCAGTAACACAACATCTCTATCCTTGTGTCCCTGCTGCTCCTAAGGGCAAGTAAATTCTCTATTTCAATTAAGTTGAAGAACACTTCCCAACATAGTTCTTTAAATCCTCAAGCAACAAAGTTGGGGCATGAGATGGATATTGTTGACAAGGGAGAAGAAGGATTTACATTGATTCCAAGAATATGAATAAGCAATACTTACTGCTCTGTGGCTGTAAGACAGAAAAATAAATGTAACTGCTCATTGTTTTCTAAAGTTTGCTACTGAAATGATGATATAGAAATTGAAGGGTGTCACCTTACTATGCTATTCATTGATCTGTATAATGGATAACTATAAAATATAGTAATTTAAATTGCTTTGGGGTGATTAAATTGAATAGTTTGCCCAGTTAGCTTTCTTGGGAGATTTTGTCTTGAAATAATTCTTCTGGCTGTTCATATTGATTAAATCAAGCATTACATTTCCCTATTACTGCCTCTTGCCCAATCCCAGATTACACTTAACCCATTTATCAGCCCTGGGCCTTAAGCGACTCATTGTTACATTTCAAGTGTGAATACTTTTATATGATTAGCGTTTTGGACTGGACTTTGCATGGCTCTAGTCTCTGCCCCCTATGGAGGGCTGTAAAGGCAATGACAAAAGAAATTGTTTCTGAAAAAAAAATTTACAAGTCCCATAAAGAAAATGCAGTTTGTGCAGTTACTGGTAAATGCAGAGTTAGAAAGCTCAAACTGCTTGACTTTAAAGCACGTTCTGTGGCCTCATTGATACAGCTAAAAAGACAGTCCCCATTTCTAAAGCACAACCTAACAGTACCACGTCCATTCACCTTTTAAATCACTCAAGCACTGAGCACTGATGTGTGGGTCAAATTCTATTCTACTTCAGTAGATGTCAGCACTGAAAAAACATTTGACACTTTCCCTGGACCCCTGCATCAAAGTGGAGAATTTGGTGTTTGTTTCCATATTTAAGCAGAAAACCCATGGAGACCTGCAAACCAGGGGTAAAAAAAAATTCAGAGTCATGATAGGAGTCCAAGTTCAGGACAGTAGAATTAATTCAGGCACACACACACACACTCAGAATGTTCCTTGGATTTCATACTTTCACTGTTTACTGTCAGTCCAGAGGTATGGCTTAACACAAACCCTCTCACATCTAAAAACATGAGGTTTTGACAGAGAAAAAAAATGGCGTACATGATAGAGGCTTTGTTCATCCCTCTTGCGACCAAATCAAAGTTGTGACAGAAACACGGAGCAAACAGCAAGCAAAGTCATCTGGGATCTAGATGAACAAGCCCTACAACTAGGAAGAGAAATAAGAAATCACCCTGCAATGGTAGAAGGTAGGAGGGGGCAAAGATGTGAGGCTGCCTGGTCCCCAGTGGCTGAGTGGGACAGAGGTGGCAGCAGCAACTGGCAGCTGCAGACACCTCTTAAAGGGGCCATGTCTGTGAGCTGACTTTCGTGGTTATGGACTTGAATGCTTTGAGCACCCGCACCAGGTCAGCTGCTTGGGGGGCACCAGAGACTTACAGGGGGACACTGAGTGGTCTGAGTGAGGGCCGGAGGCGAGGCTCTCTCTCGGACAAAAGTACCAGCGGTATCCATTATTCCTCTGGTGGGCCCTCCCTCCTCCCAGTGTGCAGAGGCAGAGCCGCCATAGCTGAGATGTCATCAAATTGGATAACAGAGGGTGCTCCACTCAGGATTCCCTGAAACTCTGCCTCTTGCAAATTATGCCATTCCCTGCCACCCCACAAAGCCACATCCAGTTGTGTCCTCGGTGAGTCAGTTGCCCCTTGTTGAGCAGAGACACGATTCACACTGGTGGCACCTGGCCTCGATTTCTGGTGTGGTTTCTTGAGACAACTATAAGCACAGCATCTGTGAATTGCTTGCTGAATATTAACAGGTGTCTCTGAAGGGGCACAGGCTGGGGCTAAACTTGGCCTGCAGCTGAACCCCTCTCAGGTCTGTGCCACTGGACACCTACCACACAGTCACTCCAATAAGACTGGGAGACCTAGGAGCTTTGCTTAGTACATAGAAACAGACACAGAAAGGCAGCCAAAATGGGAAGAAAAAGAAGCAGAAACCATATGAGGGAACAGAACAGAGATCCAGGAATAACAGAGTCAACAAATCTAACAGATGCAAAGTTCAAAACACTGGTTATAAAGATGCTCTAGGAACTTAGGGAAGTGTAGATGAATTCAGTGAGACCTAATAAAGAGATTTAAAAAAACCATAAAAATGGAAATGGAACTTATAAAAGGGAACCAGTCAGATGTGAAGAGCCTATGGGACACTATTAAATGTAAATCTATTCATGCCATAGGGATACCTGAAGGAAAACAAGACAATGAAGAGCTATTTGAAGAAATAATAATGAAAAACTTTCCTCACCTGGTAAAAGAAATAGACATACAACCCCAGGAAGCTCAGAGACTTCCAAGAAAGAGGAACCCAAAGAGGCCCACACCAAGACACATCATAATTAAAATGCCAAAGGTTAAATAAAAAGAGAGACTCTTAAAAACGGCAAGAGAAAAGCAGTGAGTTACCTACATGGGAGTTCTCATAAGACTGGCAGCTGATTTCTCAAAAGAAACTATGCAGGACAGAAGGGCTTGGCATAAAATATTCGACATGATGAAAACTCAGGATTTACAATCAAGAATACTTTATCTAGCAAAGCTATCATTAAAAGTTGGAGGACGGATAAAGAGCTTCCCAGAAAAAAAAAAATAAGCTAAGGGAATTTATCAACACCAAGCCAGTATTACAGGAAATTTTAGAGAGAATCCTTTAAGAAGAAAGAACACGTATCAAAAACAGGAATAAAGAATGGTAACAACTACATTCCTATCAAAAAGTATCTCAAAAGGGAAAAGAATTAAGTGCTCCAACCAAAAGATAGAGTGTCTGAATGGATAAGAAAACAAGACTCCTACGTATGCTGCCTATAAGAGACTAACTTCAGAGTAAAAGACACACAGACTAAAAGGAAGGGGATGGAAAAAGATATTGCCTTAATGGACCTAGAGGGTATTGTGCTGAATGAAATGAGTTGGATAGAGAAAAACAAATATCATGTGATTTAATGTACATGTGAAATCTAAAGAACAAAATGACAACAACAAGAAAAGCAGTGATTAATTCATAGATACAGAGAATATTTCAAGGGCTATTAGATGGGAGGAGGATTGGGGGAAGGAAAAAAAAGGCAAAGAGATTAAGAGGTACAAATGGATAGTTGCAGAATAGACATGGAGATGTAGAGTGTAGCATGGGGAAGATGGTTAATATTGTTGTAATAAATATGTAAGTGGAGAGAGGGGTACTAGATTTAGTGGGGTGATCATTTTGCGAGTTCTGTGGATCTGTGATCACTAGGCTGTACAACTAATACTGGTATATTATTATATGCCAATTATAATTTTAAAAAAATCTCATTGAACTGTACAATGTAAATACGGGCAACTAATAGTCTATTATATTTCAATAAAGCCAGGGGAAAAAAAGCCATGAAGTTTTAACACTTATAAATAAAACTAAGAGTCACTGACATAAAAAGGCCTCAAAGAAATTGACAGGTGACATACATAAAAATGGATTTATTGCCTCAAGTTCTTATGGTCATAGCTCGTTAGGGACTTCTCTTCAGCTCATAGCACTAAAGCTTTTTCTTGAGTACAGCAAACCGGACGCCATCATTGTCACTTCCCCAATAGTTGACAAGTTCCCTTTAACCATAATGCCTGTACTTGTGACATTTTCCAATGATTTCTGATTAAAGCTCCTGACACCTGTGTGTTTTCCCTTAAATTTGACTATTGAGTATCTTTAGAACTGTGTAGCATTTGCTCTCAGCCTGGTTTGTGGTCCACTTGTAATGCAAAGCAAGGTCCCTAGCTGTCTGCACACCCTGAAATAAAGGGGAGGAGGTGACTTGAAGAGCCTAAGATGAAGTATCTTTCAGAAAAAGAAAAGTTAGGAGCCTGCCTCCCAGAAGTCCTGTGCTGGTAAATGTTGGTCCTGAGCTTCCCGAAGCCAATGTACATCATATAATCAACTGCGATTTCTCCTGATTACCTTAGAAATAATTGAGGAGTACCTGTCCATGCAAGACCTCTACCTAATTAGAAGTATCTGGTAAGGAGGTATTTGCATATCTTCAAGTCATATTATGTCATGCAGACATTTGAGCTGATGAAAACTGACATTTACCATAAAATTTAAATACAGCACGTTGAAACCAGGAGTCTTGAGAAACTCACAGCTGTGGATTTGGGAACCTGTTTTACTTGATGCGACACAGTGGTTTTGCCTCATGGAGCAAATCAGAGCTTGAAGCAGGAGGAACGTAAATATGTAGAGGTCAGACTATCACAGGGAGAGGCAGAGCTGCAGACACCAGGGTTGGTGCAGGTCCCCTGACTGCACGCTCCAGCTTTTCTCTTCTCTTCCCTTGGGATTTATAAATCAGAATTTAAGGAAAAGCTTCTCTCTCTGTCTTGTTCTTTGCTGTGTTACCTTTGCTGTGCTATTTCTATGTATTACAGAATTATCATGAAGTGCTATGGTTTTTGGACAACAGAGAGGCCCAAGGAGAGAAGCAGTTTTGCAGTTGATTCTCAGGAGCATGCCATCATTTCATGTGACAGTAATTGCCTTCCAATAACTACAAAGAGTAGTCATTAAAATTACAGCAATAACCACTGCTTACTATATGCTCAGAATTGTCCTATATCTTTCACATAAATTAATTCATCTAATCCTTACAAAAATCCTCTGAAGTAAGTGCTCTTATTATCCTCAATTAATAGTTAAGAATCTGGGCCTAAGAGTGCTGGAATAATTTATTCAAGATCGCCCAGCTTGTAAATTGAATTCAAGATTTAAATATGGTCAACCTGACTCCAGAATCTGAGCTTGAAGCATCTGCATTTTAGCTGCTCTTTCCCCAAGGTAAGGGTGTCCATATTTACACACACATACACACACACACACACACACATGCACACACACACACACCACAGAAAAGAGGATTCTAAATAGGTCATCAAGGGCTCTCAGTGATTCCCAAATACATTTTTCAGTTACTCTCACCACATATTGGAAGTAAGTCTCACTTTATATTATGGACCTAGGTTTCTGAAATTCTTTTTTTCACAGAAGGGAAGAAAAAGGTAAACAGAATGATTACTACATGTATTTGACATTTGTTACTTTCTTCCAACTTTATTGGGGTTTAACTGATATGTAACATTGTGTAAATTTAAAATGTACAAAAGTGATTTGATACATGTAAATGTTGTGAAATAATTACCACTATACAATCAGTTAACATATCTATCACCTCACATAATTTCTATTTTTGCTGTTTTTGTGAGAACAAATAAGATTTATTCTCTTTGCAACTTTCATGTATGCAATACAGTATTGTTAACTAAAGTCACCATGCTGTACACTACATCCCCAGAACTTATTCATTTTATAACTGGAAGTTTCTACCCATTAACCAAGATATTTCCCACATTCCCTAGCCCTAGGCAACTGCCAATTTATGCTCTGTTTCTGTGAATTTGTCTTTTTTAGATTCCACATATAAGTGATGCATACACTATTTGTTACTCTCTGACTTATTTCACTTAGAATAATGCTCCCAAGTTTCATCCATGTTGTCTGTCGCAAATGGCAGGATTTCCTTTTTAATGGATGAATAATATTCCATTATATATATAGATATATGTATCTACACACATACACATTCATCCATCGGTGGACATTTCAATAGTTTTCATGTCTTGGCTATGTGAGTAATGCTTCAATGAATATGAGGGTGCAGATTATCTTGGAGATTGTGATTCACTTCTTTTGGATATATACCCAGGTGAGATTGAGGGATCATATGATAGTACTTTTTAATTAAAAAAAAAAAATTTCATCTCCTGCTACTGCCCCTTAGTGTAAAGCAACTACTAATCTACCTTCAGCAAAAGGAAGTCTCCACACCCCCGCTACACTGGGATGTAACTGTTGAAATAGGTTGCTGGGGCAAGATGAGAAAGGCTGGAGTCTTGCTCCTCCTGGGAAAAAAGCTCTCTAGCTGGGAGCTACTGGCAGAGGGGATCCTGTAGCAGTCTGGAGTGGAGTCTCCACCACACTAACCTACAAGGGTCTAGGAAAAGAGCAGGCTTGGTTCAAGTATCACAATCTTGCCTTTCTTATTCAATTATCATTGATTTTCTTGAATAGATGGTTTTTTTTTTTTCATTTGCTGTTTATCCTTAGGACTATTTCAAGAAGTTTTAAATGGTTAGTTTTTATTATAGTGTTGATCAGTTTCATTTGAACAGTGCCTGGTGCATAGTAAATACTAAAGAAATGTTTGTAGAATTAATATATACATGAATGAAACTTACTTGAGAAATTATAGGTTTCCAAATAGGTCTCAGTCTTTGATGCTTCCTCTTATAAAATCCAAAGTCCTCCAGAAATGGTTCTGTAGTATAAACTGTTGTATCTATAATTAGACATACAATGGAATTGAATTCTAAGGTGAGAGTGTGAGGGAAGAAGCAACATATATCACTCAAAGGATAAAAGGGGAACCGTGAGGAAACAGACAAATGTGAAGATAAACTTCTTTCTAATTAAGTAGTGTTCCATGGTCTGGATCTTGCTTAAGGTCCTCAAGTTTTTAAAGCCTGAAGAGTATTACTGATGAGACAGAAATGTCTGTCTTTTGTGAAAGATTCGTATATTGGACATCAGTGGACTAGAAAGAGCAGCCTTTGGAAGAAGTCTGGAGAATGACTGACCTTCCACAACGGGGAATACTTAGGAGCTAGCACTCCCAGGCTTCAGTGGAGTTTCTAGGTGTGGCTCCTTCACAGAGCTGCAGCTATCAGGATGGTTGCACACAGAGAGCAAAGAATGTACCTCCTGCAATTTGCCATTTTTTAGTGAATTTGTCCTGCACTGTGCTGTGGGCAAAGGAGGCAAATGTGTAATACTGTGGTTTCTCCATGACAGATCTAGAAAACATCAATGATGGGCTCAGTAGGGCAAGAATCATTCTAGAAAAGTGTCATCTTACTTCATCCAATGTGAGAAAGATCTAGAGATGTAGAATTCCAGTCTTGTTCCAGTAAACTTGTCAAGAGTGTGGGATGCTGGTGCTAAAGACCAGTGAGGACAATCATCTGACACCAGATGGAGAAGGTGAAGTGGTATCAGGGGGTTGGATTCCCTAGAAGCAGACAGAGGACACATTTACATGCAAGTCGTCATATTTGGGAGAGAAGTAATGTCAAGCAACCCAGGAGGAAGGAGAGAGAAGGGAAGCCTGCTGGTAAAAGACAGAGTATCAAGCAAGTTCCCACTGTGGGCAGGCTGCTGGGCTCAAGCCCACTGGGGAACTCTTGGAGGCAGCGTAGTGCATGGGCCTCAGTGATGTCTTCTCAGGGCCTACTGAGGCAGGCTGTCTAGACTCCAACTCCCATCAATCACTGCTTCCCAGGACACAGATCCTCTGACTCTCACAGTTGACCTGAGTGGGCAGAGTGGGCTCTGGCTGCTGAG